>OX608080.1:14447483-14862483 GCA_951509765.1 Sphenella marginata | reverse complement strand
AATAAAGTCTTAAAATTTCGGTAAACAAGTTCAAATTTTTTGGTGGGTCTGTAATATACCTTATGCTTTGTGTATTTGCGGAAAATGTTTCTGTTGAGCGATGAAAAAAATGTGCTTATGGCCGCCACCGGAAAGTGGAAAAGTGAAAACAATTCAATTGTTATTGTTTTTGTGCCTTTAACCGTAAGTACTCTGTAACGGTGTGTGAGTTAAAAATTCAGCAAACTTTCAAGCGAAAAATACTCTCCTGAGATAACGAGAAAAACAATCTCTGCGCAAAAAGTGAGAAAAAATTAAAAGTTATCTACTTTTTTGAACTTTTCCTTTTGCACAACAAAAACCACAAAAGCGCACACGACAGCAACCGTACAATGATGGTCACGCATACTTACACAATCACTTTTGATATCGCTTTTCCAATGCTAGTATTGTACCTAAAAGTGACGGCTGTGTAAAATTGGCGGCAGATGTTTGCTTTGTTGGGCTGTCAAATGAGGTTCGTCAGTCCTAAATGGTTACAAGAAAGCCACCAAGGAGCCTTAAGAGACAAACAACAAAAGTGACATAAACAAGCTTTTAATAAAATTATACTCACATGCGTACTTGCGTATATATATAGGCAGATATGTTAGCACTCTAAGCTGCGGTTGAGATGAAAATATAAAACTCTAATTTACAAACAACAAACAAATGAGCGATTTTTGGCTTGAATGGGATCTTGCTCTTGGCTAATAAGCATGAAATTTCTTGGGGAATCAAAATTTTTTCAACAGGTATGAGTGATATGTCAAATTATATCTAACATACGGCTTATTCAAAGTTATGCAAAACAAAAGTTTGATTAGATACGAGACATGTATATGAAAGGTTGGACGGGGAGTTACATAACTGTGAAGGAACCGAAAACTGCCATTGTATGAGTAGGTTATGGAATTCTTTTATGTAGTGTATACAAGATTTTCAGTTTCTGTACTATATTCCACGCTTTGGAGCTTTTGGTAAAGTTTATTTTATATAGAAATCGATGCCACGATTCCCAATTTTGAGCAACCTTGTTTCCTTAATGTGCTACTTTCACCAAGTGCTTAGCAACACTGAAATTGAAAATAAATAAATACAGGGATTTGTTTCGTTCAACGGAACACATTTTGGTTTAAATTTTTCCAATGAAATTAATTTTGTATACAGTTCCGTTCTATTGAACTTATTCTGGTTTCGGTTCGCTTTTGATCTGTGGAACTATTTTGTTTATAGTTTTGTTCTATGGAACAAGTTTTGGTTTTAGTTTCGTAATTTAGGTTCCAGATTATTTGTATGGAATTAATGTTGGTGGTTCTAAGAAATAATTTCTGTTCCATTTCGTTCTAGGTAACAACATTTTGGTACCGGTTCCGTTCAATGGAACTAATGCATATTTCGGTTCCATTTTATGTATTTAATTTGTGTTTCGAGTTCGTCCTAAGGAACTAGTTTTGATCTTAGTATCGTTCAATGGAACGAATTGCGGTTTCGGTTTCGTTGTAGGCAATTTTTTTTTGGTTTGAGCTTAGTTCTATAGAACTAATTTAGTTGTCAGGTTGATTCTATGCAATTTATTTGGGTCTCGTTCTATAGGACAAATTTCGGTTTCGGTTCCGTTCAATGGAACGAATTAAAGTTCTCGTACGGTTTTATGTACTTAAGTTTTATTTCGTGTACGTTCTAGGAAACTAGTACAGGTCCGTGATACAAGCAGACTTGGTGGTTGTAGCAATTTTCCACCTTTTATTCCGCTAGATTCCTTCAGGACAATACAACCATCTTAACTACCACCAATAAAATAAGCACTCTACCTGCAATAAATTGTCGATTGAAGTACTCGTAAAACTTTTTCCATTTTCAACTTTAAAGTTGTTTCCAACTTTCTCTTTTTTTACATACTTTTCATCGCACTCATTCCGTTTGCGTAGTTTTCGTTTTCTTTCCTTTGCATTCACACAACCATTGTCCACTTCGTAATGTGTCACTGGCATTGTTGTTCACATGTGAAAATATATCAATTTTTTTATCGTCATGACATTTGCCATATTCACTTTTGCATGCACCCCTGACGATGGTTCCCTTTCATTCACTCACGCGCACAACAACAATGTAATGCATGACACATGAGCACTTGAGTGCTTTCATGGCACAAAAGTCTTGTATAGCACAATTTCACATGTTGCTTGTGAGACATAGATTTTTCTTTCTCTTATTTCACTGAATTGATGATACTTTTTCATTTATGTGCCTTTGTGAAAGTTTTTATTTTTGAGCATGCAATTCAACAATATGCAGGATTTACTGCAGTAGTCAGTCGTCCATATGCAAGTAGTTCATTTGTTGTTGTTGTAAGTTCATAAATATGAACAAATTCAGTATATGTAAGAGATATTTCCAAAATGAAGACCAAATATTTTTTATTTTTTTTTTTTTGCTTTTTTGGATGTGTTAGTTAACTGAGCTTTTTCTCAACAGAACTTAAATATTTTTTTTTCGATTTCACTCAATGTAACGAATTGGTTTCTGGTTACGCTCTATAGAACTAATTTTGGTTTTGAGTTCCTTGTATGGAATTTGATCTGATTTTGATTTCGTTTTATAGAACTTCACTTGGTTTCGGGTCAGTTCTATTAAAATAATTCTAATTTAGTTCTAGAGATCTAATTCTGATTCGGGCTTCGTTTTATTGAACCAATTTTTTCCGATTTCGCTCCATGGTACTTATTATAGAAATAATAATAGTTTTGGTTTCTTTCTATAGAACCAATTTTCGATTATTTTTAATAATTTTGGTATCTGTTCCGAATGGAATTAATCCTGTTTTAGGTTTCCGATCGGCGAAAATCCTCAGACTGAACCCTCCAAGAGGGTGCCGGCTGGTAATGGATACCACAGTTGTTCCGGACAGGGTGGTACTCAGTATTCTCCTGTAAGGAAGGTATCCAGCTAAGGTCAGCAATTACAGCCTTACGTCTTAGCTCCTTCTATAGTTCTGGCGCATTGATGTGATTCCTGACCATGGTCGCGAGGTAAGGGGGCTGGATCAAGGTGTTATGCGTCACCGTGCCGAGGATCAGCCTGGCTGGGGGCCCCTTTTTAAATAGCCCAGTCTCTAACGGAGCCCTCTGGGATCATGGCCAGTCCCAGTTGTAATCTTTGGCCTTACCCCGAGTATCGCGGATCTCTGCTCGGGGTGGACGACCCTTTTCTCCGCTACTCGTGGGATTTTAACATGGAAAAACTAACAAAAACAAACAAAAAACAGAAGGAGGCCGACACTCCAACAAGGTCGGAGGGGAAAGCCCCTATAGGTAATGGTGCTCGTGCGATGCAGGGCGCCTCGACCAGTCGCGCTGCGGCTGTTAGGGAGCAAGCACGTAGCCTCCAGGCGATGCCGGAGTCTGCGTTAAAGGTAGCAGCTGCGGGTGAGGGTGGGGACACTAAGGGAGTTGAGGCTGCCGGCGGAGGCGTAACCAGTAAGCGGATCGATACTGGGGTTAACGTCGAGGCCGGCGTGCTCGCCCCGAGGAGTCGCTTTCCCACACCCACGGCGTTTAGTAAGGCCAGCGATAGGCCGAAGGTAGGTAGTGTGCGGTCTAGGCATAGGCGCACAGCTATCAGGATACTGAGGAGATTCTGGCACACGCCAGATCTACTCACCAGGGCGCTGCCTGGGGATGTGGCAGAGCTGAGGGCCGAGCTAGAGTGGGCCAGAGTAGTTGAGCCGGACTTCGACGGTAGTTGTCCGGCAGTGGAAAAAGGGACCGAGAAACGCAACAGGTCCATGGAGGCTGTGTCGAGCGCCTCTAATCCTAAAAGGGCTAGAGTCCTAGGCCCCACGTTGGCGGAAGTTGCTAAAGGTAGCATACTTCTGGGGGTCTTTGACTCGAACCCCGAGGGGGAGAGGCGCTTCCGGTCTAACTGGGACTGGGTGCGGGCAGAGATGGCTACCCACTCGGTCAGCGTCTTGGCCGAATTTCCTGGGCCCATCCCCTCCTGGAAAGAAGTGGGGTGGTTTCAGGGTTCGGTGAAGGTGGTGGCCTGTGGGGATTCGAGGTCGGCTGCCATGTATAAAAGGGCAGTGGGTATGATGGAGGCGGTCTACCCTGGTGCGATCATCAGGGCGGTGGATCTGAGTGAGATCCCATGCAGACCTAGGGCAAGGGTATGGATACCGGCTAAACCGGTGGAGCCTGAGAAGGTCCTTGAAGTTTTCAGGGCCTTCAATCCGGATCTTCCAACTGCTAATTGGAGGATCCTCAAGTTAGAGACGAGCTCTAAGGCCACGCGTCAGGTGATACTGATGCTGAACAAAGAAACTATCCCTCTCCTGGATAGGACGGATAGTATAGTGAACTTTGGCTTCGTGCAGGTCAAGGTGAAGGTCTATTCTAGCGACCTTAGGTCAGCGCAGGACCTGGAGGAGGAGCTAGAGAGGGACGATAGTGAGGGGGTGGATGGGGACGTCGAACCCAGCCGGGCCGATCCGATGGACGGTACGGAACGGGATGACGCCGTGTCGACCCTCTCACTGGGCTCTTCTCTGAGCTTCGGGAGGTTGTGCGAGATGCACTCGGGTGAGGAGCCGATGTCGGATGAGGACATTGGTAATGTCACGGTGGTGGAGAGAGGCAGCAACCCTGATGGTGCGGGTGCTGCAGATTAACCTCCACCACAGTAAAGCAGCGGCGGCTGCGTTGCTGCTCCTTCTGGCAACGAAGGGGGCAGCGGAGATAGCCCTCATCCAGGAGCCTTGGGTGGTTGGGCAGAAGATATGCGGGCTGAAGGCAGCAGGTTTTACACTGGTAAGTGGGGCTACTGATGGGAAACCTAGGGCATGTATCCTAATAAAATCTAATATACATGCTTTATTTCTTCCCCAATTTAGTGACGAGGATACGACATCCATACAAATAGAGGTCAATGGTATGGTCTGTACATTGACCTCGATGTACATGGCACATGATAGACCAGCGCCTACGCAGGCGGTGCGTATGGTCCTGGAGAAGGCTAAGGGGCACATCATCGTTGGAGGCGATGCCAACGCTCACAACCCAGCGTGGGGTAGCTCTGACGTAAACGAAAGGGGTGAGTTACTCTTTGATTATATTTTACAACAGGATATCTGTATATGTAATAGGGGTCAGGAGCCCACGTTTATTACTAAAAATAGAAGGGAGGTGCTGGACGTTACGCTCTGCTCGAGAAGCGCGGAAGGCATGGTCGGAAAATGGATGGTTTACGATGAGCACTCCTTCTCCGACCATCGCTATATTCGCTTTGATGTGGAAGGCGTACCGTCCACCTCCTCCCCATATAGAAATCTTAAGAACGCCAACTGGCTAACGTACAGAGGGGAACTGGATAAGTTCCTTTCCGACCATCATCCCGATGAACCCAGGGATACTAAAGAATTAGATGATATGGTGGACAAGTTCACTAAGGCATGTCAAGGGGCTTTAGATAAAGCTTGTCCCATTATAAAGGCTAGGGGTAAGCAAAAACCACCCTGGTGGAACCCGGAGCTAGATAGATATAGGAAGCTATGCAGACAGGCTTTTAATAGTGCTAAAGCCTCGGAGGAAGCCTCAAAATGGGAGGCGTATAAGGTGCACCTGAGGAAATACAAAGGGAAACTCAGGAAAGCTAAAAGAACCTCCTGGAGGGACTTTTGTAGTGGGATAGAATCTGCATCAGAGGGCGCTAGATTACGGAAGATCCTATCTAAATCACCTCGTAGCGAACCGGGGTGTTTGAAAAGGCCGGATGGGTCATGGACTTACACGGGGGAGGAAACATTGCAACTCCTCCTTGGTACCCATTTTCCAGATGCGGAAAACGAGTATAGGTACCTCATAGATGCGGGTCAGGGAGCATTTGACCCAGGGCAGTACCTCACTAGGGAAAGAATTGTATGGGCCATCGGTTCATTTAAGCCGTTCAAAGCACCGGGGCTAGACGGAATAGCACCCATACAGCTTCAGCAATCCACGGAGCAGGTTATTCCGTGGCTACAGGCCATATATAGGGGTGTGTTCACCTTTTGTTATATTCCCAACTCTTGGAAAAGCTCTAGGGTAATCTTTATACCTAAGGCGGGTAAAATATCTCACGTTGGCCCGAAAGATTTTAGACCGATTAGTCTGGCGTCCTTCCAACTTAAAGTTTTGGAGCGACTCATGGAACCGTACTTCAGGGAGAAACTAGATAGTAAAATCGTAGCATCGCAGCATGCATATATGAAAGGTAGATCCTCAGAAACAGCGTTACATGAAATTGTAACACATATAGAAAAATCCTTGGTAAACAAAGAATTTACATTAATAGCCTTCCTGGATATTGAGGGGGCGTTTAACAACGTCACGCCGGAGGCAATCACGGTAGCTCTGACGGTCTTGGGTATTGAACCTCGGCTGGTGTCTCTTGTGTACCAAATGCTGACGAGCAGGAGGGTGCAAGCGGAGCTAGCTGGGGTATCAGTAGACAAGGTCGTCAACAGAGGCACGCCGCAAGGGGGGATCCTCTCCCCTCTCCTATGGGTTGCCACAGTCAACGGACTTCTGGAAGCCCTAGGGAGAGAGGGGGGGACCAAGGTCATAGCGTATGCGGACGACCTTGCGGTGGTGGTGAGTGGTAAATACCCACAAACGCTTTGTGACATTATGCAGAGAAACCTAAGGTTGGTGGAGAGGTGGGCTGGTGACAAAGGTCTAGGTGTAAACCCGGGCAAAACAGAGCTGGTCCTGTTCACTAGGAAATATAAAATTCCGACGCTGCAGTTACCTGTATTAGGTAATACTACCCTCAAACTTGGCGACTCCGCTAAGTACCTGGGTATTATAATTGATAAAAAACTCTCTTGGAAAGAAAACATCCAGGAGCGTGCTAGAAAGGCATTGGTGGCCTTATACTCCTGTAGGGGTGCCGTAGGGCAAAAGTGGGGACTGACTCCTAAAGTTACACTCTGGCTCTACACCACTGTGGTTAGACCGATTCTTTTATATGGGGCACTAGTATGGTGGTTGGGGCTGGAGAAAAATTCGAATAATATCTTAATGCAGAGAGTGCAGAGAAGCGCGCTCATATGTGTCAGTGGGGCGCTACGTACAACAGCAGCGGATGCGCTGAATGCAATCCTAAATATTTTACCGATTGATTTAAGTGGTAAACTAGCTGCGGCAAATTCCGCAATGCGACTTAGGAATTTACCTGGATGGGGCTCCCCTGGTGTAGGTCACTCATCCATTCTTAACAATCTGCCCGTGTACAGCTCTGACTACTGTACACCGAAGTACTGTTTTGGGAATAAATTCTCCATCACGATTCCGGAGAGGGATTACTGGAACATCGGACCGTCCCTGGATGACGGCTCCATCCACATTTACACAGATGGTTCAAAACTTGATGACAAAGTGGGAGGAGGGGTGTACGCTCCTCAGTTGGACCTTAGTCTTAGTTTTAGACTGCCTGATTACTGTAGTGTTTTTCAGGCGGAAGTGGCCGCGATACAGGAAGCTGTAGAGCATCTGAAGAAAGTGGACATCAGCGACGGGGACGTCCACATCTTTTCTGATAGTCAAGCAGCTCTCAAGGCGCTGGGGGCAAGTACATACAATTCCAGGACTGTGGAGGGCTGCCGCAAATCTCTCAACGAGATGGCTGAGCAACTCTCGATTCACCTGGTATGGGTGCCGGGACACAGGGACATACCGGGAAATGAGATGGCAGACGAGCTGGCTAGAGGGGGCACAACCGCTCCACTTTCACAGTTCTGGAAGGGTTTAGGTATGCCGCTCGCTACTAGTAAGCTCTTAACGAGGCACAAATTCCTCCAAGATGCAAGTGACAGGTGGGAAAAGTTAGGCACCTGCGGTCATGCCAAGTTGATATGGCCGGAGATCAGTGCGAGCAGGTCGGTAGATCTGCTAAAACTGAGAAGAGAAGAGCTCTCTCTACTTATGGGACTCCTAACGGGACATATAGGTCTAGGTCGTCATGCAGAAAGACTGGGCATCCCCTTTAATGACTTCTGCAGAAGTTGCAGAGATGAGGAGGAGCCTGAAACGGTGAGGCATCTTCTATGTGAATGCCCCGCGCTGTGGGGGAGTAGGTTGAAATATCTGGGGTCGGGATTTCTCCAGCATCTCGGAGAATTAACCACAATAAAGTCTAAGGACATTCTGCGCTTCGCAAAATCCACAAAATGGTTCGAGTAGGGGGTCTTTCTTTCTAAGATCTATGTGGTATCACAACGGGACCTTCGGGGCCTATGTGCGCTAGCTCCCTTACTAGCAGCCACTGCAACCTACCTACCACCTACCTAGGTTTCCTGGCTTAGGTTTCTATGGGACAAGATTTTTCGGGGGTGGGCGTATGGAACTAGTTTTCTTTTGATTTCGGGTTCGCTCCATGGTCCTAATTTTGGGTACGGTTCCGTTCTATGGATTTCAGAAATTTTTAGGTTTATATGGAACAACTTTTTTTTGGGTGTGAATCTAAAAATTTGGTTTCGGTTCCGTTCTATGGAATTAATCCCGATTTAGGTTTCTATGGAACAAGTTTTTTTGGGGTGGATCTGTGGAACCAATTTTATTTTGGTTTCGAGTTCGTTGTTTGTTATTAGCTCAGATTTAGGATTCTATATAATTAGTTTTGTTTTCCGTTTCAATCGTTTTATGGTACTAATTTTTTATCGTTTTATGAAACAATGTTTTTTTTTCAGTTTCATTACATCAAACTAGTTTAATTTCGGCCGTAAATGTCAGCCTCTATGTGTTCCGTTAGTTTCTTATAAACAAACCATTTATTCAAATTTGAAACTCCAATACTAAGAACAAAAAATCAAACGCCCATTTAATATCTAACAAAGCTTTACAAACTTATTTCACACCATGGTTGCAAATAAAATTCAAGTCAGATATCAAATTTTGTATTTGTGCGAGTCCAATAAAACAAATAGATCGCGAAAAGAGCGTAGCTGGCCTAACTCAAGTATCGGTTACAAAATGCGCCCAAAAAACAGCCGTGAGGTGGCGAATCACCAACGCCCTACCAGCAGGTGCCCTTAACAATGCCAAAGGCATGACTAAAGAGCACTGCAACAATAATGCGCAAACAGCAACACAAAATAATGTACAAAGTTGTTGCCTTTTAAAAAATTACAACTACAAGCTATTACAACAACAAACCCAACGGTGGTTACTCCAACTATTTTTGAAATGCGATACGATGCAGAGTGATGTCCAACATTGATGAGTTTAATGTGTTTCAACTAGGGTTTTGAAAAATTCGCGACCATTTCGGTATTATTTTCCGGATCTTATCTGAGCCATTTAGGAATTTTTTCAGGATAGCTATTGGAATTTTTAGTACCTACCATTTCGAAACTTTTTCGGGAGATTTCGGAGTTGTTTTATGGATCATTTTAAGACTTTCTCGGAACGAGCATTTTGGAATTTTGTTCTGATCATTTGAGGTTTATTTTCGGGGTAATTTCGAAACTCTTTCGGGACCATTCGGGCATGTTTTCGGGTTCCATTTATGAATTGACTCACCGATAATTTTCGGTCCTTTTGAGTATGTTTGCGCAACTATTTGAAAATGTTTTTAAGACCCTTACGGGGTTGTTTTCGAGATCTTTAAGTGAGGTTTTCAGAACCATTTCGGGATTGTTTTCGGGATTTTTTCCGGACTTCTTCGGAACAATTTGGGAATATTTTCAGGGTACTTTCGAGACTTTTCGGGATTTTTTTTGGTACGATTTGAAACTTTTTCGGGACCGTTTCGGGATTGTTTTCGGGACAGTCTCTGGAGATTTCGGAATTGTTTTCTGGAGCCTTGGAACACTTTTTCGGGAGAATTTGCGTTTCGGGATCACTTCGATACTTTTTGGAATTGATTTGGAGATGCTTTCGGGACCATTTTGGTATTGTTTTCTGGTTTCAACTAAAAGCAATAATACAAATAACAACACATCTGCAAAACCAACAACAACAACAACAACAGTTATTAAAGTAGATTAACTGAACTGGCACATGGCAGTCAAAATAGCAAGCGAAAAACTGTAACAAAACTGCAAAGCAAATGTACACCCAAACCAGCACAGGTATCGCATGTCAACGCTGAGGAAATTCAACAAGCATTCGCTTCAATTGTTGCTGTGCTGAGCTGGCTTACTTCATTGGCGGAAATTCGTACTTAGTACCTAGGTACGTATGTGGCCTACTTGTGTGGTCATATGTGTATTGGTGAAACGTCTAGGTCAATGAGTTTGGCTCAAGCTGACAGGTTGTTTATCGTTTTGAAGTAGCAAGTTTTCAATTTCCGGTTGTACAAGCCTTTGGCGTGTAGCAGGTTTAAGAAATCGGAACCGAACACAAACTCAAGAAAAGCAGGTTGAGCTGATTAATTTTGTGTAAACTTATGAGTAGACTGAGGCAATGAAGCAAAGGCGTATGAGAAGAGTATTCCTGTTGGTCTACTAGGGATTTGAAGTTTTGACTTTCCTATTGTGTGTCACTCTGTAAGGATGGCAGGGTTACAAAACGAAATGTTCAAATATTTATATCCAAGAGATTAACGTAGCAGTTACAATGGCTATCATTATATCTTGGTACATGATCTTGTTCATGATGCCTGTCATTACCAACCTTCTTCTTCCTTATAGAATTTTCGAGTCTAGGGACAGGTAAGGTCAAAAGAGGCTTCGCGCCTCAACAGTGGTTAAGCAAACTCTCAGCGTGTATTTCTGCCATGGAAGACTTCTAAGCAAAAATTCATCTGCTTTTTAGGTGCCGCTCGGAGTAGTTAAAGACTGTAGGTCTAGGTCTCGCCAATTTGCAAAAATTCTACCACAATTGGAGGAGAATCTGGGCGCGTGATCTCCCCCCCTACTGTGTTTTTTTTTATCTGCAAATAAAACGGTTTCACAATTGTGCCATCTTCAGTGCCTTTTTGCGTTTTACTTTAGATAACATTAAAGGGTAACTACTTGCTCTGCTAAACCCAACGCTGATTAAACACCCTTTTGAGTTAGAAACTTTTGTTATACCCAGCTTGATACCATTTAGAATATTTAACGCTCTAATATTTTTTCTTTTGTTGCGCAGCAACCAGCAAAGCCACTCCAACGACCTCGCAGCTATCACCATTCACCAGCTACAAAAGTATTTTTGCACAAAAACTTTGTATGAATATTTTCCCCTATTTCGTAAAAGATGAGATATTATTCTAAAGAACTTTTAAAATTGCGTAACTGCACATGAGCCTCTCCACCCAATCACTTGACCGCTTAAAAAAAAAACTAAAAAAATAAATTGCGCAGATTTTCCAGCATTGCGAGTTTGTGCCCTTCAGTCGCTTACCATGATTTATGCAGCAGCAAAAATTTGAAACTCAAACTCAAGTGAATGCCAAAACATATCACACCTTTGTCACTAATGTCCACTCTTCAGCTAGTTTAAGAAGCAGCAGAGCCAACAGAGCATAAAGTTGCGATGCGTAAGTGTCGCCGTCCAGCAGCTTTGGTATTGACACACACACAGTATCTGCGCGTGTGTAACTCAACTCGTAGCTACTACGTCCGGTTATTTCTGCGCCAAATGCTCTAAGGTCATTTATTTGTAATTTTAACTTGATAAAATTTGAAAGTTCTTGATATGCGTTAGGGCAGCCAGATATCAGTTACGCCTTGGTTTTAGTGCTTTTTGAGCATTGCAGTTTTTACTAAGCGCCAAGCGCCATCTTAAGAGATTTTTGTTTTTTTTTGTAATTTTTTTTTTTTGACTTTTTTGAGATTTGTTGGTACAAATTCTGGCAAATATTTTATTTCTATGACATACAACAGCAAACAAGTAACTAACTATAAAAGCTGCTCACAAGTTCTAAGAAGCCATCAAAAGTTTTATTGCATTCTTGGACAACAGTTGGATGTACGTCGCTCTTAACAAAGTGACATACGACAAGTGAACGTGCAACAAAGTGTGCCTCCAAGGATTGATTTGATATATTAGCTTGTATAGTATATCCTCTGTGCACGTGTGTGTGTGTGTTAGAAAAAAGTGAATACAAAAAAAGGACGAGTTACGCTAAAAGTCTTGTGTTTAATTGCAAACAACTTGAAGTAATTAATACTAAAGCACTTCTAAGTGAGGATCTCAAAAAGCGAAGCAATGATAATGAAGCGGGTACGTAAAGCCAATTTAATTTGGTAGTGAAAAATTTTAAAGTTGCTAAAAAGTAGCGTACTTTAAATTTTTTAAGGAAAATTTAACTAGACATCAGGAAGGAAGGATTTTTATTTTGATTTTCGTAAATAAAATAAAAAATGTTTTTTTTTTTTTGAATAAATCTTTCAATTAAGTTTTGCTTTTTTTTTTGCAAACTAATTTCTTCGTTTAGTATTCACTCAAGCTCAAGGCAAGGAATATATATTTATTTTTTTATAAAATTTTAAATATTTATTTTTTAAATAATTATTTTTCAGTTAGGTATTTAAAGTTTTTGATAGAATAGAGAAGGATTTTTGTTTTGTGAAAATTTCTAAATTTTTTTTTTTCTATTACTTTTGTTAGAATAGAGAAGAAAAATTCAAGGAATTTTTTTTTTTTTTTATAATTTTTTGTAGAATAGAGAAGGATTTTTGTTTTGTAAAAACTTTTACAATTTTTTTTCTATTACATTTGTTAAAATAGAAATTTTTTTCTTATATGTTCCTTTCCTATTCTAACAAAAACAAAAAAAAATTAAATTTGAAAAATTTTAAAAATAATTTTTTTTTTTATAATAAAATTTAAATTTTTTTTATTTTTTTTGTAATTATTTTATAATTAGCTAATTGACGGTTTTGTTAGAATAGGAAAAAAAATTTACGAAAAAAAATAAATTTTTATTAAAATTTGTATTATTTTTATTTTTTCATAATTGAGATTTTACACAAACAACAAGCTTGTGTTTTTGGTCTTTACATTTGAATTATCCTGTTTCGGTACGAGCTATAGACCTATTAATAATTTTTTTTTCTGCAGCGAAAAATTATTGTTGTTTTTGGGTTTCTTAATAATTTTTTATTAATTATTAAAAGTTTTTTGTTGAGCTTTTCAGTAATTATTTTTTAAGAAATTTTTAATTTTTTTTGTTTTTGTTAGAATAGGAAAGGAACATATAAGAAAAAAAAAAATTTTATTTAAGTTTGTATTATTTTTATTTTTTCAGTAATTATTTTTTAATAATCGACTAGAATAGAAAATTTTTTTTTAAATAACTTTTCCAAACGTTTTCTTTTTTTATTTTTTTTTATTAGTTATTTTAAGTTTTTGTTAGAATAGAGAAGAACATTTTTTCATAAAAATTTTTATTATTTTTTTTTCAATAACTACTTTTTAATGATTTTTTTTTTAATTTCCAAACGTTTTCTTTTTTTATTTTTTTTTATTAGTTATTTTAAGTTTTTGTTAGAATAGAGAAGAACATTTTTTCATAAAAATTTTTATTATTTTTTTTTCAATAACTACTTTTTAATGATTTTTTTTTTAATTTCATTAGAATAAGAGTTACTACAAAAGCAAAATTTTGACAAGCTCTGCTTAACACTAAGCCGCATTGATCACTACTCTATCAAGTTTTTTTTATATAAAATTTTCCAATCTCAAATAGAGTTTGAGTTTTCGTACTCTATCATTTTTCAACTTCCAAATCTTGAATACATAGTATAGTATCCTCTCGCTAAAATTTAAAATTCTATAAAAAGCCCATCACAATCTTTATTGAACATAACGCGTTGCAAGCACGTAACTTATCTTACTTTTTCATGTTTTTTGAATACTTCAGATCCTTAACGGGTTATGGCAAATTGCCATCATATCGTACACAGCCTTTATTGTTCGCATTTTATTTCGTGTGTGGTCATAAATCATTTGTATCGCTATCAACTCAAACAATCAACATTGTTAACCCAGCAGTGAAAAACGCAAAACTGGTCAGGAATTAGACGAGTGCACTAACTAGGAGTTTGTGAGCAAATTCATAGCAGTTCGTGAAACGATCAGCTGTTATGCAGTGGACCAAAAGTTTTAAATAAAACTTCTAAAATGCTCCACAACAGCTACTAGAACTGATCTAGTACACAACTAGTTACCTTGACTGCAGGGTATATGTATATTTATGTTCATATTCAATAATATTTTGTTTGCATGTAGAGGCATAAAAATATCAAATTTACAATATGGCAACTTTTTCCATATAATAAACAAATATAAAGACATACATACATACAAACGCGCATATAAATAAATTCTACAATGAAAGCATTCAAGCAATTCTTTATTGATAATGACTCAAATGAAAAGCGCCGTAAATTGAAATATGAATAACACCGTTGATGGGTTTTTAAGGGGTTTTCTTTTTATTCATTGATTTTTCTTTTGCCTCGTTATTCGTTTTTCGACATAAACAAAATAAAATGTGTGCTTTTGCAAATTATTCAATCGACAAATTTATGACAACAATTATACGTTAAATGCTTGAACAATATGTTGTCACATAATTGTTGGATCATAATCATCAGAAGGCCCATATTCGTTGTAATACTGTCAGGCAATCAATTAAAAATAATTTTGCATTTCAATAAATTAATAATGAATACAATTGAATGTTAATGTTGGGCATTTATTATCAGAAATATACACTTTTTTTAACGTCGAGGTTTGAGGTCGGCAATGTGAGTTTGTTTTTGGAACTTCGTAAAGCTTAATATGCATTTTTAAGAAGCTGCATCCGTTTCTAACACCAGTCGCGCTTTTTGAAATCGAGTACTAAAGATTACGATATTTTGAGCGATATTTGGAAGACCAAAGATTCCGTCATTCTTATTCCACTCTCTACCAAAGCTCAGCTTGTATTTACGGCTATGAGAAAGCTTTAAGCACATTTTTTTCAAAATTAATATTGAAAAAACATGAGAAATTTTAAGCTAATTTTTCTCAAAATTAATATAGGGAAAGCTTTGGAAGCTTTTATCTCATTTTTGTCGAAATTAATTATATAAAGCTTTAGAAGCTTTATGCTTAGTTTTCTCGAAATAAATATTGAGTAAGCTTCTCTCGAGCTTTTGAAGCCAAAATAAACAAGTTTCGAAAGGTAACGGCGCTTGGATGCGAAAAAGACATTAGATACAAAAAATAGGGTTGCCACACTTCATAGTCAAATGCAAAAAAAGTTATTTTTATCAAAAAAAAAATTTAACAAGAAATAAAAAAAAATTCCAGACTATACAAATTATTAACTATAATTTAAAATTTAATAACCGAGTTAAGTGTTGTATTTCCATCAAAAAACTTTTATTCAATATGGCAACTCCTTAAATGCACCCTAAAACGTCATAACGTGCCGCTTTTTGCATTTTATTTCACTTTTGTTTTGTATGCAAGCTGTTGCTAGTTCGGCTGTAAAATATTTACGATTTCATTATGCCTCTTTCCCTCTTCCACTTTTGTTTACCCACTCATTCATTCATTGGCACTCAGCATACGAGCCATCAAAATGTCAGTTTGTTAATTTCCCTAAAGTGTTGTGCTGTGCTAAATTTGCATTCATAAAAACTGGAGGGGTTGAGGGCAATTAATGCGCTCTAAAAGCAAAATGTTGCAACAATAAACGAACAAAAATCTGAAATAAAACGGAATTTAGAAATATTTTTTAGGCGCAACAATGTTGTTGGTATGTAAAAAAAAAATATTTTGTGTGCTCTTTAACAGATTTTATGGTGACAAAAACAAAAAATAAAAATAGCTGAATTTTATTAAATGCGAGTGGAGGTTATTCTGCATATTTCGCTTTTATTTTGAAAACAAAATAAGGTTCAAGCGCTTGCACAGCGAACTCAGCATCAAACCATTAATAAATCTGTAGCTATGCGACTACCTCATTCCCTCAACTTCACTCGCCAGGGTTTGACAATATTGCTACTAAATTTTCTAGAGAGTACCTTGCCTATAAATATTATGATTGTATGGTTTTTGACATTGATCCGATCAGCTGATTGCTACAATTTTCTCACTCTCATCATCACTCATTTTGTCGCACTTTTCAATCTCTCTCTCTCACACACAGTTTTACTATCTTCTCTGTATCTGCATGCTTTCATGCAATGCTGCCGTACGCGCCTCATATACTCACCTGCAAGCGCTCGATTTTTCGCAGCTGCAGCAGCAACAAAAATCATCAATCACTCAACAACAACAACAACAGGCACAGCAACAGCAAGATCAATCACAAGAACAAACTGACACCACTACCGACGCATCCGAAGATTATGACAGCCATCCACAATATAGTTTCGCGTATGATGTGCGTGATACATTGACCGGTGATGAAAAACAGCAAGAGGAGAAACGCGATGGTGATTTAGTGCAAGGACAGGTGAGTGCATTCTAAATTTAATTTTAATTTAAATTTTAAAAACAAGAAATTTCCTATCACTCTCCGTTCTCTCAATCGTGATCATAATGGTTTATCAAGAGTTCTACTAAACCCACATTTTTATTCCATACTCTTATTTACAGTACTCTCTAATCGAACCCGATGGTACGCGACGCCTTGTCGAATACACTGCTGACGATATTAATGGCTTCAACGCTGTGGTCTCCAAACAATCGGTTGATGAACGCTCACGCACTACTGGCTCCTCCTCGTCGACCACTGCCTCGGCTGCTGCTTCCTCATCACGCTACAACAGTTACGAAACACTTCAATCACAAATTCAAGCACAAGCCATTGCCGAAGCACAAGCACTAGCCGAAGCACAATTGCAAGCACAAGCCAAAGCGCATGCCGAAGCAATGGCGCAAGTACAAAGCGAAGCCGAACTACAAGCACGCATACAAGCCGAAGCACAAGCACGCGCTCAAGCACAACAATTAATGGAACAATTTCAACAACAATATAAACAGCAGCAACAACAACAGCAAGAGCAACAAGAACAATTGGCACAATTACAACAACAGCAGCAGCAACAACAACAGCAACGCCAAGAACAACAACGTCAAGCACAGCAGCAACAATTTGTGCGCGCACAAGCACAACTTCAAACCCAAGAGCGTCTTAGCAACGAGCAGGCATTATTACTGTCACAAGCGCTACCCGCGCGCACACTCGGTCATAGCGTACACGCAACAGTTGTCTCACATCCACCTACAATAATCTCACGCACATCCAGTGGCAACGTTTATGCGCAACAACGTGATTTACCGACACTTAAAGAATTGCGCGATGGCAGCGCCGCCGTACGTCAAACAATCGAACGCACTTCATTGCCACAAATCGTCATCACACAACCGGCTAGCGCTTCTGTACAAGCTCAGGTAATACATTCGCCTTTCCAATTAGATGGCAACGCTGCTACGAGTGGCATGCGTAGCGTAATCTCAACGAAAATTAGCGGTGGTGGTGGACGCAGCAGCAGCATCTCATTGCGCGGTGATGCTAGCCGTCTCACGACCACCGAACAATTGTTGAACGAACTGGAGAACGACGACAGTGATACGCCATTGACACGTAGCAGCTTACGTTTGCTCACCAGCTCAAGCGGTAATGGCAGCAACGGTGGTGGTATCAAAGGGCGCAATGGTGGCGGTAGCTTAGTTGTGAGCTACGAGAGCGGTAGTAGCGGCAGTGGCGCAGATGAGCGCGCTAATGGACGTGATGACAATGGATTGCGCAGTGGTTTGAGAAATGGTCAGCGTAGATTGCAAACTATTTATGCGAGCAGCGGTAGTGGCGCGAATGGTAATGGCAAATCTACGTGGTAGAGGGCAGCTCAAGAAGCGGAAAAACTACAAAAGAGAAATTTTTTTTTTTGGTAAACAAAAAACAGGACGAAAATGAAAACGAAAGCGTAGTTTAGTAAATTTGATTAAAAAAAAAAACAAGAAGCCAAGAAAACGGACGGGCGAAAAACGTAGAAACGTAAAAGAATTAATATCGAATTGGTAGCGATAAAAATTTGTAGCGCCTTTTTTTTTTTGTAACAAAATTTTAGTTGTAGTGTTAGTATGTTTAACAGCCAATAACGGCAATTGGTAACGGAACTCAGCTTACGCATAACGGACTATGATTTGACAACGCCATCTTTAGTAATGGCATTAGCGAAGTAGATTTTAGTTTTAATTCTGTTTTATTAGCTCATATTTTTTTTACATTTTTTTCTCAATAGTATTAATATACATACTACATACAAACAAACATATACTAACAAAAACAACAACAACGCTTTAGCGTTTAGTTTACTAAGTGCATTTACATATTTAATTTTTTTCTCGGGGATTTTGGGAGTACTTCGCGCGCGCTTCCTCCACAAATAGCTAGACTTGCATATATACTAACCTTTAATACATATTTGTTCAAGCTGCTCCAACTTTTTTTTTTTTTTTTCACTGTGTAATATCAAATTTAGCTTTCAACTTCAAAAAACTACTTTTCAACTTTTTTTTCGTATCTGTTTTCTATACTCGCTTAGCAGTTTTAACTCTCTTTTACGTCTCTTTCGTAATGTTCTCTTTTTGTTTCATCTTAACTTTTCGCGCATCTAATTAATATTCATACATACACATATATTTATGTTCATATTTCTTATAGATCTCTCTGACTCTTCAATTTGTAATTAATCACATTCATTTTTGTTACTAACACTTATTAATTTTTACATTTTTATACTTATTCAACATGTTCTCACATTTTAAGCTTTTAATTTTTAAGCGCAATTTGCATATGTTAAATGGCATACAAAAAAACAAAAAAAAAAAAAAAATTACTTAATAAATGATTTTTATACATTTGCATCAAGAAAACACAATTTCTGTCTTTTTTATTTACTTGGACTTTATGAGTCACGTTGTTAGCGGCTTCACTGTAATCTAACAAATGTACATTTTATAAATAAGTTTCTCTCTGCAAATTTGTATCCCGAACACGTCATGCGACCATGCAGCAGTCAACAATTCGAAAACTAAAAAATCAAAGATAATAATAATTCAATAGTAGATAATGACCCAGTAGAAGTGAAACCTTCATTACTTGTTTTTAATTTCACAAAAGTTACGAGCCCTTTATGATAGCTAAGCCACACCTTTTTCAGAATGAAATCAGCAAACACCAGCAGACCATTTCAATTGAATTTCGGAAAGCTAATTGAATTTCAGAATTTGTCTTTTGGATTTAAGAAATGATTATTTAAATTCAGACAATTTTTTTTGGGAATATTCAATTGGAATGCAGAAATCTTCAGAAAATACCTTTCCAATATGTGAAAAATTATTTCCTATGGAATAAATTTGTAAATTTTATACCGTTCAGTACAACCCGAATTGTTTATTTCTGAAATCCAAATGTCACATTCTGAAATCCTATTTTAGTACTCCATAATACAATAGCCTATTCTGATATTCTAATGAATTTGTAGCTGCTGGCAGCCTTATGGGATGTGGTGGGGATTCAAGTTAAGTCCCTTTTGCTTTGAGGATAACTTTTTCATCACTTTTCGATCCCGATATTTCCCATTAACTTAGCGAAAAGATGTACGATTATTAGAAGCGATATATATAGCACATACATATACATTTACACATACACGCGTACAAATTTAACAACATAAAAAGTTTACAACATAAAAAATATACATATATATTCTTGCAATATAGATGGAGTTATTATTTAATTGAGCGTCGATCTCAATATCATTTTTCACACTTATCGCCTTTGTCCTTTTCCCCGACGTTGTCTTCCTTATTGCATGGTTCATCCACATTCTCCGGTTGTTTGCCTTCTTCCTTGCCTCCCTTACACTCCATTGCAGCTTTCTTATCTCCCTTATCACCATCATCCTTTTCCGCATCACCATCGTAATCACAAATATCACCAGCACCCGCATGCGCACTCTCCTCCTCCTCCTCCTTTTCCTCTTCATACAAAACACCACCCTCTGAGCATTTTGCCAACTCTATGGTGGCTCTTTGTAGCTCAAAAAATGAGAAACGATTGTATGCGAAATATTCGGGATTCTTGTATTCCTTGCATTTGTGCGCTCCCGGTCCAAGCTTTTCATCACATGCAACTGGACGATATGCTGTAATTGGCAAGAAATCTGGTGGTTTGAATGCATCACTTTTGAATTGTGAATCCTTGGCGGTTTGCGTTGCATCTGCGGGACAACATTTGTCGGCTACATAGCGTTTCACTTGCTTTGGATTTATTGGTAAATTTTTGATGAGATTCTTCGAGAAATTGGCTAGCCTTGAGGATTGGCGCAACATCATGTTATTATTTTATTTTTAGTTATTATTTTATTACTATTATTATTTTAATTTTTGAACGTTATAAAAAATTTTCAAGTTTTTACATTTACACAAATAAAAAATTAATGAAATATTTTTGACTTTTCAAGCTTTGTGATCGCGATAAATGTGAGCGAGCTATGCTGAATAGGGATGAACTGGTTTATTCGAAAGTGGAAATTTTGTAAAAAGAAAGTTATCGAAAACGAAGGTGCCTGTATCGCATTAATATTTTATGAAGTTGTCTCATTCCAATTAATATAAATTATATTATTGATTTCCTCTATTAGTATATTAAAAGAGTTTAAAAATTGATATATTATTTTTGTCCCGGTAAAATCAGGGTAGAATCAAGGTTTTCCTGCTTTACCTTCCCTTCCAAAAAATTAGGTATTTACTTCTACCATTCAACACTTATTTGGTCTGTCAAGTAGCTGTACTGGCTCTGTCATCAAGAGTGGAGAAGGAGGTCTGGGAATTGGGAATTCGGATTTATGGTTTTGTAACCCACCAATTCGAGAGATCATCACTATTATTCGAAGTGGTAACAGAATGGGTCTTAAGATTATTCAATAAAAGTCAGCTCAAACTTATCATACACCACCGATCTAGGAGCAAATTAATTACGAGTTTTCCTCTAACCTCTTTTAATTTTTTACAATTTGGCGGTACCTAAGAAAACTAACCTTTGACTGAAAAACTTGTCAGGACAACATCTGCTCTTTAGCGACCTAATTTAAAAAATGTCTATAGAAGTTTTGACGCTGTATGTACCTACCTGGACCTAGCCCACCGATTTGCAATATTTTACGCTAGTTCATATCACCATGGCACAAATGACAAATGTTCTGACGTAAAAATATAGGTCCATGCCTAATATGCTTTAAAGGACTTTTGCAGATTTTTTTTTTTTTTTGCTATCAAAACAATTTAGATACTTTAAATAATTTAATAAAAATCTTCAGTAAAATTTTCGAAATCAATTTTTTCCGCTGATAAGAATTCGTGTAGATGCTTTATGACAATTTCAAAATATCGTACGTTGAATTTTGCTGGCACGCTTTTATATGCAGAGAACGTAAATACTACTCATGCACACTAAATACCACTCATGCACACTAAATACCACTCATGCACACTACCATAAAATCATAAAATTGCATAGGATTTAAAATTTTGCAAATGTTGCAAAAATTACCTAAAACAATTTTATCAGAATATCCCTAATGTTCTGCCACAAACAAAACCAACACTTTCATACACTGACACACACACATTATCTTTACATATTTTAATTGCAATTTTCATCATTTTAACTTACCAGGATCCTCGGGAATTTGTATGTAGGGGACAGCGCCGTGCCTAAGGCGGCTGCTCTTCAGTCCAAAATCCGAGTCCCTGAAGTGTGCCCGGCACACAAAGGTGTTGCAGGGTGAAATATGGGTGTCAGCCGGAATGGCCAAGCTGTTGCGCCACTTCAGGCGCATCTCCTCTTTTTTCGGCCACGTAAAGAATGGAACTTGATCACTTCCATTGCCGCAACCATTAACAAAACACTTACGCACGCGCGGCATCCCGATTATTACAATATTTAATTTACTTTTAACTTTTTCCGGCACGATCGCGATTACCCGCACTTGTATGAAAATACTTACTGACACTTGTCAGATAATTGCCCAATTTGGCGCAATCACCCAAAGCTCAAATGTCATTGTTTGATTGATTTGATATGAAATAATTGATTTCTGAAAAAAAGTTGGAACGAAGCAAATGCGCCTTTTACCTACGTTCTCTGTTATCTGTTATATGCTATGATAATGCAGTGCAGCGTACCGTATCCGCTGTTATACGTATAACGTTTAAACTTTTTGCTGGTTGGTGTACTAGCTAAGAACTGTCATACTGAGCAACATAATCTATTACAATAAATCAACGTACAGAATTTTGCACTGTATCTTTTTTTTGTGGCAATAAGAACAAACAGCTAAACTGAAGATAAGACAAAAATGAGCTTTTGCCAGTATTGTTTTCTCTGTCTACACACTTTCACGGCATTTGCTCAAAAATTGTCCATATCTAAATTTCATACAAAAACGCCACAATTTAAACATTCAATGCGCTCTCCGAAAGACCTCACGAAATTGATTATGGTGATTTTGTCATATTTCCACAGATTTAACAGATTTTTCAACGCTGTTACGCTAACTGCATTACCGACATTGAAGACTTTTGTGGACTATAAAGGCTGGTTTTCATTAGGTCAAAATATGACATCAAATGGTGGCATACTAATGAAAACGGCTGGCATATGGAGTCAATTGCGTTTGCAGTCAGTTTTGACGACTCTTTGTCATATAAAATGACATGCATGTGAAAACTGTCAAATTCCAGTATGACAGCGCAGTTTGCAACGATTGACACGATTGCCAACATGTTGGCAAATCTATTTCATTTGACTCAATTCGTTTGTGGAGTCGGGTTCGCACCCCAAATTTTGTGAAAAAATTTTTTTTTTCCTTTTTTATATTATTTTTTATATTTTTTCCATTTTATATTATTGTTTTCTTTTTTAATTCTGTAATATTACCATTTTGTGGTCGGCTACGTTATATTCATATCTCAAATTTGTATGTTTTTGTGTCGGGGACAAAACAAAAAAGTGAAAATATATAAAAAAAATAATACTTGCAATTAAAAAACAAATAAAAGTTAATAAAAAGTTAAAAAAAATTTAACAAAAGTTGGGGTGGGAACTCGCTTCCCTACAATTGATAGTGGAGTAGATTGTCAAACAACTGACTGGGCAATTGTAGTGAAAACGGGATGTCAATCGCTTGACACCACAATTTGACGTCAGTCTTTAACGCGCTCTGCTTTATCGACTTCATGTCAGTTTTTAAGTCGTAATGAAAACACATTTGACACCATATCGCCATAGTGTCAGTTAAGTCAGTTTTTGTGGTCAGTCATTTTGACCTAATGAAAACCAGCCTTAAGTACAATATTTTCGGGATACGCCAAGTAATCACCTATTTTGGCGGTTACGAAATTAGATCGAAAATTTAGGCTGCAGACTACGAAAAGGTAGGCAGATTACTTCTACATCGGAGAAAATAATGTTTTTGTCACATTAGAATAAGGTCGTTAAAGTACAGTCACTTCAGCTAAAAGGTTACAAGTAATCACTACAAAGTTTTCGCTTTTTATATATGTACAACAAAGTAGAGATCATTGATCGGACACTATCATTTTCAGATCGAGTAATTTGAATTGTTGATGTGAAAACGACACTCAGAAGCCGAAAGCAAGATCTTAAGAATAAAGAATAAAGAAAACATGTACCTAGGTACAGTGTGTTAAAAAGTAAGAAACAAGAAACACGAATAAAACTGCAACAATGGACTAGACTTCAGGTTGAAAATTTTAAATTAAGTGAGTTATTTGAGTTGATTTACATATTTCGTGATTTATTGGTCAATACAGAGTTTGGCTGATAAAAACAATCGAAGACATTTCAAATTTAAAATCTACCATCGATTATTTTTCAAAAAAGAACCCACTGTTCTATGTCGATAACCACAACCCAATCTGTTAGATGCAAATTTCTATTGAAGCATTTATACCGGAAACGTTGATGTTTACAAAATTCAAATATATTTCATTTGAGATCACATAGCGGTGAATCAAAATCGTAAACAGTTGCATGTAAATTAATGGGTTCATCGTACGTTTGCAAAATATTTTTTTAAAACAGGATCAACAAATAGCTGCAAAGCGTTTGCACTTCAAATATCATTAGAATTTATAAGAAAAACTGAAAAGAAGAAGCATAAAGTAGCATGCGAACTGAAAGCCCATCATCATAATGATGTCAATTGGTGCTACTTAAGTACCGCAAAGTTTGCTCTTACTGCATGCCCTTTTAGGTATAAAAAGTTTCAATACCGTATTAGCATTACACACAATACTTTCCCGTTTGCCATTTTCAACACCTCATTAACTAAAGAGATAGCTCATAAATTGCCATAAATTTAGAAAAACAAAACTTCTTTGCATAGCATATGCCGAAGAAAGAACTCATACAGAGGCATCAGTGAGGCACAGCTGCATAGGGAAAAGGCGATGCAAATGAGCAAAGAACCCAGCAGTCAAATCAACTGGTTATAAGTTAGTCCACAGCAGCAAATTTCTCAGAGATATGTTAAAACTTATCAAATGTAATTTATAAATCATAAAATGTATTTCAGAAAAGTCAATTTAATTTCAGAAATTATGAAATATATTTCAGAATAGTCAATTGTACTTCAGAAGCTGTAAAATGTATTTCAGAAAAGTTAATTTAATTTCAGAAATAATTAAATGTATTTCAGAACAATCAGTTGTACTTCAGAAAGAGTAAAATGTTTTTCAGAAAAGTTAATTTAATTTCAGAAATCATGAAATGTATTTCAGAACAATCATTTGTACTTCAGAAATAGTAAAATGTATTTCAGAAAAGTTAATTTAATTTCAGAAATCATGAAATGTATTTCAGAATTGTCATATGTACTTTAGAAAGCGTAAAGTTAATTTTAGTATAGTCAATTTTTTTTCAGAAATCATAAATGTATTTCAGAATAGTCAATTGTACTTCAGAACCTGTAAAATGTATTTCAGAAAAGTTAATTTAATTTCAGAAATCATTAAATGTATTTCAGAACAATCATTTGTACTTCAGAAATAGTAAAATGTATTTCAGAAAAGTTAATTTAATTTCAGAAATCATGAAATGTATTTCAGAAAAGTTAATTTAATTTCAGAAATCATGAAATGTACTTCAGAACAATCAGCTGTAATTTAGAAATGATAGATTTTTCTTCAGAATTTATGGTTTCTAAAGTAAAAGTAATTAGGTAGATTGTACAGATTCTGAAGTAGAAAACGGTTTCTCAAGTATATCTTATTGTTTCTGAAATAAAATTAGTTATCCTGAAAATCATTTTACTTCTTCTGAATTGCAAAAAAACACCTTAAACTGTAAATGGTCCAAGTTTGATCTGTTTGGAGTTAGTATGGATACAGTCAGAAACTGATTATACAATGCTGGGTAATAATAAACACTAACTTGCATACTCACAGCTAACTATGAGCGAAAAAAATGTTAGACCGCATTACTAAATATGAATTTGAACAAAGATGTTAAGGCGTTTACTTGTCTTGCCAACAGTATGCAATGGCATCTTATTAACAGAGGTGGGCAATTTTCATTAGCAGTAAATCCATGCAAAAAGAGCGTTGTGAGTGTTGAGTGATATGAACGTAGACTAAAATTAAATGTTGAGTGATTGCGATTTTTTTCCTTTGCTCTATTGCTCAAAAATTAATTTTTCTAAAACTTCTCTTTATTTATTATTTTAAACTCTATTTATTTGATCACTCAAAGTTTAGTTTGAGTTGAGTTTTAATCTCGTTAGCACTAAAATTTATTTTATTTCTAATGGAAATTTATCTGCCTTACCACTCAGATTTATATTTACTGAAAAGCTCCTATTTGAATGCCTTGAAGTCTAATATGCACTGAACCGAATATGAGTGGAAATATTTTCTAGTTTTCATTAATGTGAATGGAGTCAAATCCCCACTAAATACAAATCTGTTTGGAATACTTATAGTCAAAGTTCCATTAATATTAAGTTTTAGTGACAATGAAAGTAAAAATCCGACTGAATCTACTTTGAGTGATAATAAAAGGGTAGTTTCGCCAAACAAAAAATGAGATTCCACTCAAACAATAATGTTTAGTGGTTATGGAAAAAGAGTTTCAGTACCTAAACTTTGAATGTCTGCTGAAATCTTCAAATGCATAAGCAATTTTAATTTATTTTATTTAAACTGCTCACCTCTGACTTACATACACTCACTGTTCGATAGGCAAAAACGGTCCATTACGCATGCGCGCCATCTCAAACCGCTAAAAAAACGTTTTGGTATTTCCAACTGCAACATTATGGTTCATTGACCAAAAAGTAAGCAAAGAATTTGGTAATTTAAATAAAAGCTTGCGCAGATGCAAAAGCGAGCCGAATACATTTGCTGCGAAGTCCAGCGTCAAGAGAGCAACCGCTTGCAGAAGCGAATAGAAATGACATCACCAAGAAATAAACTACGGTTGCTAGCTTTGATGGGTTTTTAGGTATTAAGTGAGAAAGGAATAAGCTAAGCCACTGCAAACTGCTCAGCGAATGTGGAAAAAGGGCTCATCAATTATTTACTTTGTTATTCCCAAAAAAAAATTAAAAAAAAAAAACTAGTAAGGAAGTCTAAGTTCGGGTGTAACCGAACATTAAATACCTAGTAGTGATCTGTTTTGGTATCCTAATTTACTCAGGCCTATTTTAATAACTGAAAATTTGTTATAAAGGCAACTGATTGTTTTCGATAAAAACACTTCTGTTGTGAGTGGTAAATTAAATTATTACTAAATAACAAAATATAAATACCTTTCCTCATGTTCATGAAAGGTATGAAAATAAAAAAAATTAATAAAAAAAAGGCAGTAGAGTGTTAACTACTTGCCCGTAAATCTTGCTTGTTTGTTATTCGATTTGCGTAATTTTTGGCAGGAGTATACTACATACTATTGGGAAGTATCTCACAAAATTTCATTGAAATACATTCTTGAAATTCCAAGCAATCGCTTTTGAAAATAGCAGAGCTTTTATGCTAAAAAGTGGGCGGCGCCACGCCTACTTCACCAAAATCCACAAAATTTGTATACAGTTTAGTTTTGGTTAAAAAGCTTATTATGTGTGTAAAATCTTATTTAAATAACTTATACAATTATGGAAATATCGCGATTTTAATTTTACGAAGAAATTTTTTAGAACTGTGTTCAAAAAGTGGGCGTGTCCGTTCACCGATTTTGATTATTTTTACAGCAAAGAGTTAGCTTTATATGTTGAACACTTTCTCTAAATATCGTTCCAATAAGTCAATTTTTACCGGAGTTATGGCATGTAAAGTTTTGTGGAATAATCCCCCATAAAGGGGCGGGGCCACGCCCATTTTCCAAAAATTTTGTGCTTTCGACTTTCTTTGCCCACGAACACTTCAGAGGTGAAATAGAAATGATATACAGCTAGTTTAAGCAAAGTTATAGCATATTCAATATATGTATGATCCTTTTCAAAATCTTTCGTATAAAATTGGGCGTGGACCTAACCCGATTTCAATAATTTTTTTTCGAAATATTGCTTGTATTAATATAAATATGTGTGCTGAATTTTGTTTTGCTATCTTGAGCGGTTTTTGATTTATGATTAATAATATTTCCAAACTTGACTATATCAAAAGTGGGCGGTACCACGCCCCTTTTTAAAAATTTTTTCAAAAATGTATTTGTTGCCTTAACGCTAAAGTGCATACCAAATATTATCCTTATAGGTGTATTATGTACTGAATAATCACTCTTTTCGTATTTTCGAAAATATTATATCTATAGAAAGAGGGCGTGGCTTTTAACCGATTTTGCCTATTTTCAATAGCGCTCGGAGATAAGTGAAAAGGAACCTACATACCAAATTTCATTGAGATATCTCAAGATTTACTCAAGTTATCGTGTTCACAGACGGACGGACGGACGGACGGACATGGCTCAATCAATTTCTCTTTTCCTCCTGAACATTTTGATATATATAAGTCAATATCTATCTCGATTCGTTTATGCCGTTACATACTACCGTTAGGCCAATGAAGTTAATATACCTTGTGTGCGAAGCACTACTAGGTATAAAAATATGCGAAGAAACTTTTCCAGCAGTAAGTAAGAATGCAGCTTTACTAAACCAAATACCAATTTGAAGGGACAATGCTGACTGACAGCTCACACTTGATGCAAATTATTTACGTACCACAAATAAAAATTGCTCTGTGGGTTGTCAGCTCTCAAGAGATCTCAAAGAATTTCGCCTGCAACATTTGATCACTTTGTTGCTATTACCTTTTTATCAGCTGTTGCTATTATTGTTTTTATTGTAACTTTGGTATATTCACATCCATGATTTTCCAAGCTTTTTAGTCTGCAATTTGCATAATTTGCATTTTCCCTCTTTTTAAAGTAGACAACAGCGCCAAGCCATCAGCCATCAGCCATCAACTAGCAAACTCAGCTAAACTCACACAAGTCGTCAACAAATAGCGCAAATCGTTGAACTTCACAAAGTCATCCATCCAGGCATATGCACATCGGTCAACTGACACAAGGGACAGACGTGCAGGTGAGTAGGAAATATATTTGCGCAAACTCTCACGTAGGGCAATGCTTACGCGGCTGTCTTGATATGTTGGCTTTGCTTTTTTTTGTTTTTGTTTTAAAAAGAGCTCAAAGAAAATCTCAGCAATACTAAGTGTTCATGAGATTGTTGAGTAGACATTTGCAACAACAAAAGCAACGAAGTGAATAGCAACATCTGCATCAAATTGACGTATCTAAGCAAGAATACAAAAATGCGACAGCGCTGGCAAAAAGCTCTATTACAGTGGTGGCAGCTGTTGCCGCTGACTCTTTTTGATGATTATTGCTTTTGTGATTTTTTTGTATTTTTATACTCGGCTGTGCATAGCTGCCAGAGTATTTTGATTTTATTCGCCTAGCGGTAGGTTGGAACCCGGGTTAAATTGAATTCGAATTTAAAATGGGCGTAGTCCCGCCCACGTTTTTTGTTTCTTCCTTTGGTATTACTAAAAATTATTATTTTTTATTCATTCACTTTTACTACCAAAAATTAAGTACGCATCTTTAGAAACACCTAAGGAAAAAATAACTCCTATTTTATTGCTGAAGTCGACAACTGAGTATATAATGGCCAGTTACACCCAAACTTGGACTACCTTACTTGTTTTTGTTTTGATTCGTGCTGTCAATTGATTGAATTAAGACAATCAAATGAGTTAAATTCGTCTGCAATTTCATGAGTGGCTACGAAAGCGAAATTGCCCCAAAATTTTTGAATAACAACAACAACAATAGAAAGAAACGAATCACGAGTTTAGTAAACACCCTGAAAACAATATTGGGAATTAAGATTAAGTCCGAGATCCGTAAAATAATGTTGTGGTCGAACCTGTTGTGTTCTGTTCGAACCTGCTGAAAATCAAACATGGTTGAGCACCCAGAGTTCAGGGGCTTATTCAAATTATATCAATTTTGGGGCCTCAAAACGTTTTTTCTCTGGAATGAGTAATGATGGGAAATTTTAGGCCATGCATTTGTGAACAGAAAAAAATCCTTAAAAATGTTTTCTATATTTTTCAATCTTTTTTTTTTTTTTTAATTACAAATACAGGGTACCTGCAGTACTAATTCATAATTTTATTTAGTAGCAGTTTTCCATTTTTTTCGTTACTGCTAGAAATTGTCTACACCATAAAAAAATTCCTAAAAAATAATTAAATTTTTTTTTAACAGGGTGCTCATAGTACCACTAAATAATTTTATTTATTATTTATTTGTAATTTTTTTTTCGAGTGTGATTTTCGTTAGTATTAGAAATCGTCTACACCAAAAAGTACTATTCAATAATTTTATTAGTTTTTCAATTTTTTTACGAAAAAACATTCCCGAAAAAGTTCCCAAGCTTGCGCTTGCACTGCAATTTTGAATATGCGCAGGTCAGCCGACCCGTTTATTTTTCGACTTGAATTTTTTTTTTTTTTAGTATTTTTTCATGCGCCCAATTTTCCTATTTTGCAAATATCTACCGGCTGTGCGCTAACAATTCGCTATGCAACACAAATTGCTGCAATGACAACGCCAGCACGTTTTTCTGCACACTCCATGATGGCTGGTTAAAAAGTGCTCCAAATCATTGGCAAGAGCACGAAGCGTCAAACATTCCATGGTAGCGAAGTAGAGCTGCAAGCAGACAAACAAGGCTGTAATGGCTACTTTGAACTATTTGGACGCAAGCTTGTTGGACTTCCAGCTTGTCATGACGGCGTTTTTTTTTTGTTGTTGTCTTTTTTTTCTTTTAATTTTCGTCTATGCTGATTAAGGGTAATTTTAAAATTTTCTCATTCTCAACGCTTTGCAACAACAGCGCTTTACAATTCCAAATCAAAAGTATACGAAAATTTTTCTGATTGAGAATTTGCCTCAAAAAATGTTTCAGCAGAATTTTTCCAAACAAAAACAACAATAACAACTTGCAACTGTTTGCTTGTGCGCCAACCAACAACTCGTCAATAGTCTCACCAACCAAAGCATATGCAAATTCAACGTAGCTCATGCTTATTTAGGGTATACAAAACAACAACAACAAAATCATACTTAATTTAGTGCCTCAAGTACATGAATTCTTTTCCCAAAAAATTGCGAATTTCATACTTTTGCGCCATTTGGTGCGCTTTTACGAATATTTTTTGAATTTTTCTACTTCATTGAATCTCGCCATATATGAGTTGATGCCATTCATTTGCACATGCGCAAATGTGGCTATGCGAACACATTTTAGTTTCGCGGCGAAAATTGTTGCAAATTTCTGTTTGTGCACTTGTGCGGCCCAAAATAAGCACAGCAGTTGGTCGTCAGAGAACAGAAGGTGAATGTGGACTTTGCATTTGGTTAACTTGTACTGCGGCGATGTTGCTTGTTGTTGTTGTTTGGCATTCGGGTTCACCTTTTATGGGCGCACTTTATAACGCAACGCAACTGTAGCTGTAACATAACGGCTACTTTGGTACTCGTCTGACACCACCTCACATTTGCTATGCTGAAATGGGCGAAAGCCCTGTAAAAGGGGAGATATTTGCAAGGGCATATATGTATGTATGTATGTGTGTACGTGTTCGTATAATCCAAAAACACATACAAAGTTGTTAGAATATGTTAGTGACATTGTCTTCTGCAGCGGAACGAAGCAACCATCGACACCCTGCACAAATGTCTGGTACCCGGTTGACCTGCCGAATATCCTCGATCACTCTGTGAATCGTCATAAAGATCTGCAAACGGAAGTCCAAGAAAACCAGCACGTTCAACAGGTTTGGGCCAAAGTGATAATGGAAGAAGAGTAGGTTCAATTGGAAACAGGTCAAGGAGGGCAAGTGTTTGGTATTGAGTCTGAATAAGTAAGAGTTTAACCAAAATCAACGTGGTCGTTGAGCTGGTATGACTCTCGACGCTAACGACCACAGACTATTTCCTCTTCAACTATTTCAGATGATTTACAACCAATTCACAAGCCGAGTTCTCAGGGATATATATATACCGACTCTGTGTAACGGTCTTTTTAAGTCCCTCTATGGTAACGCAGGTCATATGACCAAGTAATGTGGTGCCGTATCCCAGCATAGCGCTAACGGAGATGCTTCCTTATGTCTTTAGGTGAAGAAACTTCATCCAATAAATGTCGGTTTGAGTGCCTGCATATGTATATGGCAGTTCAGCATAAACTGTCTGCTTAACAGGTCCACGTAAAACGAATTAACAGGGTTGCCACCTATCTAAATTCTGTCAAATCAAATATGTCAATATGGATACTAAACGAAAGCTACTTTACTTCGTATTTCAAAAATAATATTTCGATAGTGTTGCCACTTAATCGTTTTTTTTCTCATATCCCAGATTTGGTTCTTAAGGACTTCAGCGAGCAGTTTCAATGCATTGAAGTTCTTTCATTCTAGCTTTTTCAACTCGTTGCTCTCAAACTTCCTTTCCATCAATTCAAAGCTGTCAGCAATCAATGAGAAAAATTTTTGCAAGGCATCAACTGGGACTAGCATGATTACGAATTCACAAACTTTTCAAATTTACCACGTGGATTTGTTACAGAGTTTTTTGGCTACATTTGTTTTTGTAATTGATGCATTCCGTAAGTGGCTTGGTATCTGCGAGTGCGTATGAATTAAATCTGGAAAATTTGTGGCAGGTTTTCGCACATTTTTTTATCACTCATAGCTAAATCATTTATACTAAGTCGCATACTTAGTGGATTATTCTCGAAAGTTTGAAGAATAATTTTTGTTTCTCTTTGCTTGGTTTGGATTCCCAATTTTTTTCGCAAGCACTTAGCGACATGTGAACAAAATAAACAATTTTAAACTTTTAAATTTTTTCAATTTAATTTTCCTTTGAGAGTTTGCGCGAAAACAAGCAAATTGGTGAGGGCTTATACTTATTTTGCTTTCTCTTTTTTCCTTTTTCAAATATCTAGCATTGAAATGTTGAATAAAACACAATCATCATTTCATAAATCTTTGTGCAACTAAATAAAATAAAAAAATAAAAATCAACAAAGCGTAACAAAATAACAAAAACCGACATCGCATCCATTAAACATATTTTACTAAAACTTTTATTACCTTTTTCCACTTTTTACTATTCCAAGTTCTTTGTTTTTTTTTTTTTTTTTGGTTTAGCAAAAATTCAACATTACAGTTTGGGTTTTTATGCCACTTTAGGCACCAAATACTAACTGGGGTGCACTTGCTAAGCAAACATATTTGAGTTCAATGCACATTTATGCCATATTTTTTGTTGCTGCACAATTGCACTAACTTAGATAAATAACGTGTACAAAAGGTAACCGGAAAAGTGCAACAAAAATGGTTAAAAAATTGCCACCACTGTAATAAACGAAAAAATGCAATAATCATAGATAAACACACACACGCACACACATTGAAAGAATTTATTTTCGCACTCATTTTATGGTTGATGGGAATTCCTTTTTCGGTAGCATGCAAAATTACCCAATCAACATTTTTGTTAAATATCAATTTTACTTTTTTAATTACCTTACCTCATACTCAAACTCTCAAACAATGCAGTTACACTCAATTATAGATATAAATTTTTTAACTAATAGCTATTTTATTTTCTCTTTATGAGTATTAAAAAGTAGATAGATATCATATTTTGTAGCCACCACTGTATAAAAAAAATATATGCTTTCTGTGTGCTAAACTTTTATTTAGACATCTAGCAAAATATTGGTAAAAATCACACTCAATTCTATGTAACGGTTTTCTAGTGATGCGCGCACAAACGTGCAGACAAATTTTCTAAGAGTTATTTTTTACTTCCATTTGTGTTTAGTGTTAAGAAACTAACTTTTAAGATGACCCTTCCATATATTAAGCGTTAAAAATAAAATTGAGAGTTAACTTTTTCTTAAATACTTACGACTTGCTTCCTTTGCTTGTTGGGTAATCGAGCTATTTGTTGTTGGCACGCTGTGCCTATACTCCTTCCTGCTTACCTTCTGTGCTGCGCCAATTGCTATGGACGTTGAAAAAGTTAATTATCCATTTTTTTTCGCTGCTTTGTCTGATATGCACTGCCTCGCTGTCTGTTTACTAACATATACAACAACAACACAACAACAAAAATTGTACAGCACTAACACAATTGTGTTAAAAACTAAAATGTAACCTCCTTCAAAAGTCAACTTATTCTAGCTACTCCTCATCATTGCCATAGTTAGTTAGTTAGTTCTTCTTTCACTTTGCCATCATTACAATGACTATTTACTTCTTTTTTGTAGTTTTATTATTTTTGTTGTTTACTTTATTAAGAGTCTTCGCTCGTTTTTTTAACAACTCTATGAGCTTCCCTAACGCTCTAATATTTATACTTAGCGCTAGTTCAGTCTTATGCGGTTCATTGTACTGCTAATTGTAGCGAAGAGCGTGAAAGGTGATTTCCCAAGGCTCTGTAGCCTATTCAACTGCTTTTTTTAGTATACTTTTTTTTCTAGGGCTAACATTTTTTACCATCTAATTATACTAAGTAAGCCGCCATTTTGCTTAGTCATACAAAACTTTTAGAACGTAAAATAGCTCTAACTAAGCAAGGTGAGGAGTAACTTTAATTTTTTTTTTTCCTCTTAGATTTGATTATAGTTGAGGTATTGTTGTATATTTAGATTTTTATATTGTTGTTGTTTTTTTTCGCTGTAGGCATCTTACAACAGCAGCGTAAGCTTTAATTCACGAAATTTAATTCACGCTAATGAAATTAGAACGAAAGACTTAAGTGAGCAACTCCGTTTTTGTTTTTTTTTGCCTTTTCTGAGACTAGCTTCTTTGATTAATCACATCTAGCATTAGTTAGGTTAATCAATTTTAAATAAAATAATGGTTGAAAAATGCAAAAGGTATATGAATTTACAACTGGTTTGTTTTCCATAAATTTTTATTAATCCCGATTAGTCGTAGACTAGTCAATGATTTGCTATGACTTCTTTTATTAGTAATATATATGAATCAAATAACTTGTATGTAATCTGAAAGATAAAAAAATTTAAAACTTGTGTAAACACTGCCATATTTTTAAGCCCAAACCAGCAAAATTAAAAATTTTCATAGCTCAAATATTGATGAAAAGTGTGATTAATTTAAGAGTATCGATTTAATCTACTAATTTTAATTTTTGATTAAGCTAAATAACAGTTTTTGGAGGGTTAATATAATCAATACGTAAACGATTGGTCAATAAAAGGCTAGGTGAACTTATTAACCGGGAAAAATCATAAAAAGTTAGATTATTCACATTTAAAATTAGTGATTTAATCTATTTATTTTTATTTGATTAATCATGAGAAATTTAATAGTTAGATTAACGAAAAGATTGAGTATTTGTAAATCTTTGTATTAATTAGTAATAATTTTTCATAAAATGACTAATCATCAATCACAAAATGAAAGAAGTCGTAATCTAAATAAAGATGAATTTATAAACCGGTGAGGCAAATCAAAATTTTTACATCTTAAATTAATAAATTTTTTCTCACTTTCTCACTTCTATTTTCATTTAAGGACAAGAATATTTACTAACCGATCTAATCTAAAATTAGTCAACTAGTCGATTAATCAATTCAAGGGGAAAGTAATCTAAAGATTAATTACAAGATAGATAAACCTATTGAGCGTTTTCACGAATCAAAACTTTGATTAATGGCACTAAGAATCAGTCAATTGATTTGGTTATTCTTACTTTAAGATTAATTATAAGACTAATCTAAGATTTGTAAATTATTAAATTGCTGTAACTAGCAATTTTTTAACTAATTTCAGATTGGTTTTCCTTTAGATATTGGTTCAGCAATTTTGAGTAAAATTAAAAGATTATGACTAATCAAATAATTAATTGATTAATTACAAAATTTTATTGATTTCATGTATTTATTCCTTAACGTAGCAAACACTTTTATGTAATTATTAATGAACTTACTCAAATAGTTGAACGCACTTTGTTTCGAGCGAGAAATTTGTTGATTTTGTTTTCATTAAATTTTTTTCTAACACATTTAAACACTTTCCAAATATATATTTTTTTTATTTAAATATATTCAAAATTATCGCATTAAGCATCACTTCATATTTGTTTTGTAACTTTGCGCTCTAAACTTGTAAAGCTTTTAAATTAATCACATAAAATATTTTAATATTTTTTTTTTCTTGTTATAATTTTTTGTTGTTTGCTACCCTGCACCATAGATGCCACTAAGAGATCACGGGAATGATAATAAAAATATCCCGTGAATTCTTCCAGTGCCATTAACTGTGCTGAGATTATTACATTACATTCACTACGCTTTAATAAACACCATTACACACACATATACACTCACATACATGCATACATATGTACGTGCATGTCGCTGATCTCGTGATACCTCTGCGCTGTCACCTGTTAACATTTCACAATAATTTAATTTTTTTGTTTCCTTAATAAACTTCTTGATCATTCTTTTAGCACCATTTTTTTTTTCTCTTCTTCCTTTTTGTTAAGTATGCTACATGTGTGTTTGTCTATCTTTTTATGCCACTGAACTGTCTCATGACTTCACAGAGCCATACAAAAAGACAACTTAAGTAAGTAATATAAAAACGCAAATTTTGCGGTCACCAACATCGCTTATTGAGGAAGTTGATAAAGTTGGTTTTTTCTTGATTTCTTGACGCGCGTGGGAAATAAATATTTGCGCAGCGTTGTAGTTAATGCTTTGCTCTTTGTGTCAGCTTTTCTTGTTTTTATTGTTGTTGTTATTAATGATGAGAACTTCCACCATTTACTTCCCATCTTTTGGTAGAAATATTTATATGTTGAAGTTGCATGCTTTGCGGTTGTTGATAGTTGGCTTTTTACTGCTGGAGAATACCACTGCAATAGTAATTATGAATAAATGTATGTACTCATAGCTACTCACATTTTTATTGTCATTCTGTGTGAAGATATACATATTTGCTTAAGAATTTTTATAGAAATTTGCCACATTCCTTAGATATGCTGTGCTACGAGCAGATAATTTTCATGTGTTGTTAAGGTGAGACGAAGCATTTAGTTCGTTCAAACTTCTGGAGAGAGAAATTGATAAAATATTAATTGATTTTTAAAATTAACTTTTACTAAATCAAAAATTTTTGATATGAAACTGATTATTTGAAAAATTCAAAAGTGTAACGAGAAGGGACTAAAAATAACGAGTTACAAATAAAAGAGAAATTGTAACGAGTAAGTACTAACTAACTAAACGAGAGCAAATAACGGATAGTATTAGTTAGAAAGTAACGAGCTGAAATAAGTGAGAAAGATCGCACCAAGATTAACGAATAACTTATAGCGAATGCAGTATAACAAAAAATGCACGAAAAGGAGCGAGTATAGTCATACATGCATATGTATGTACATATACATATGTATGGCTGTCTAGAAACTGACTGAGGCAATACAGAATTGCAGTGGATTGACCCTGAGGCGATGTAAGATATTCCTCGTTTGTTATTGTTTTCATACCTTTTTTTGCTTTAAGAGTAATTTTTTATGTTAAGAAATAAAAGCGAGCACCGAGTAAAAAAATTATCTCTAATAGCAGGTAACGAGTAAAAAAACATTTTCAGGTAAACATTTTTTAATAATAGCGAGTAACGAGAAAAACACCGTTATCCTCTAGGAATAAATTTATAAAAAATTGCGCGTGAGGAGTGAAAAAAATTATTTTTGAGAAACAAACAGAAAAATAATGGCGAGTAACGAGTAAAACAAAGTATTTTAGCGAGCAACAAGTTAAAAAAGAAAAAAAGACTATGCTCCATAATACTAACTTTTAGAACTTTTTACATTCAGTTATAACAACAAAACAAATAACTACAAAATATTAGCGAATCAGAACTAACGAGTATGGAGAACATATGAACTATTGAATTGATGTTAACGATTGAAAAGAAATTAAATATACTAGTTCAGGGGCACATCTCATAAAGAGCCCCATTCAACACAAATCCGCTTACCTCACTGTTAGCTATGAAGTATATAAAGAAAGCAATGTCACATATACATACATACAAACATATTCAAAAAGGAGAGCATTAATAGTTTTATGTTAGTTGTATCGCGAATTAATTAATAACTGCGACAAACCAAATCTATCTATTTGGATTAGAGTAAACTACCACGACGTCATGACCGCAATATTCATCCAATTGAGCGCGTCGTTAAGAATTTTTGTTGACATAAATGCTTACATGCGCACTGCGGCTGTTGTCAGCAACTGTCGCCAATGCCACCAGCCACACCAACCATGCCATCACCATAACCGCCAACACCATGCAGCCAATGATAATAACTACATCAGTTTGGAGCATCAGAATTGTCATAGGCGCCGCCAACCGCTGGTTTACTACGCTAAAACTTGAACGACATCAAATTGCGTGGCAACAACGAAACGCAACAAGCAGCAGCAGCAGCTTCTTCAGTTTGACACTTTGGTAAGTAGCGCCAGTGGTGCTGACCATTCATGTGGCTGTGGCGCCATTGTAACACACCATTTATGGGCTTTGGTATTGCCATTGAATGTGCGTTTTATGTTGTCTGGCAATAAGTGACCGCAAGCCGATTAATGGATGACGAGTAGAAGTTGCGGGGATGCAACGCTTTAATGTTGTTACACCATATTTGGCTGCACTCTATACGTCTAAACATATATTTGATGTGGCAGTGGGTGAAGCAGCGGGCGTTATAGCAGACGATCTAAAAGCAGTAAATTGTATTAGAAGTTAGAAGTTTTACCATTTATGTGACCGGAAATTAAGTTAGTATTTTGCTCTGTTAAGTTATAGACTGAACAGCTTTTAGGTCAGAGGATTGCATTCAGAGGGAATGCAAAGGCAGTCAGTGGTGGACCTACATACATGAGACAAGTCCAGGTTCGATTTTGTTTATGCTCTACTTTTGTAATATTTATTTTTCAATATTTTTAATTGAAAAAAAAATAAACTTTGGCATTTGCAAACGTAAACTTTATTTGCATGAATTTTCTGGTTTTTTAAATTTTATTTTATCAATGTTTTGGGAAAAAACTTTAATTAAATAAACTAAACTTAAAAATAAATATTTTAAAAATAAATAATTTTAAATTGCCAAATTCAGCGAATTTGAAATTTTTAAAATGGAAAAAAAATTAAATTTCGTCTTTAACTTCTGGACACAAATTTGTTTGTTTTATATGTATGTCTGATATATCCGAATATGCACCAAAATTTTCAGATAGCTTTTCCTTTTTTAACAACAAATTGCAAAATTTTGGAGATTTTTTTTTATTATTTTTTATAGTACTGGATTTTTTTTAATCTATCGGAAACAACTATAACTAAAAAATATTTTGCAAATACTACGAATTTTAGAAAGTTTTCAATTTTGCAAAATCGAAAAAAAACTAATGTTGAAACCATGAAATTTTGAACCAAATTTTTTCGCATTTAACGGCTGATATATTTAAAGATATACTAATATTTTTCAAAAAGGTTTTTTTTTTTAATTTTTTGTTTTTAAATTTCTGGTGGAGTTCGTGCTATTGAAATGAAAAAAAGAAAATCCTGAAATAAAAAAGAAAATTCAAATAAGTACCTACAAAATCGAAACAATTCGACTAAATGCAGATCATAAATGCGAACCACAGAATCACGCCATTCACTGCTAGCCATCATTATGAGTCATAAAAATTAGTAAGATTGCAACTTAAATTAACAAAATCACACACTTAAACACAGCCACGCGACAAACAAATGCAACTAGAATTCAAAACCTTGCGCTACTCTACCAACAAAAACGATAAACGCGAAGTACAGTGACCATTAAAATTGTCCGCTTAATCACAAAAATTTAATGACGTGCGGCGCTGTTAACACATTTCAACGTTCGAAGAAGCAAACCGATAAGTAAGTGAATGCAAGCTGGCAAAAGTGCAAAAACAACAAACACGGCAAACAATTGACAATGCTGATGGCATCCATAATCCGCTGCCGTTGACCGGAATGGCCTGTGGAAAGCAAAGCTGTGCGGCGAGCGGCAATAATAAAAGCTAAAAATTCATAGCTGCGCAGATTCACTCAAACTCATTTGCATAATTTTTCATGTTTTAGAGTGTGGTCTGTTGTTAGAATCGTACGTTTTAGGTGTTTCATACGCTAGAGACATGGTTAATGATTATGGGTAATACAGGTGCTGTGTGAATCTAATGTGTGTCTGCGGAAATCATTGACTACAAACAGTAAAATTTTTTTTAGTTTTTTTTTTTTTTTGTAATACACACTACTCTTCTTCATTTTTTAAATTAAGCATGCATTTTTTTGTTTTTTTTTTGCTGTCTATTCTTTCGCTGAACTTTGTCAACGTGTTCAGCAATTTATCAGCACTGCTTGCCATGTACATCATTAGCAAACACAAATTGTCCAAAAAAATGTTGTATGTTGAACTTATGGGCTCGCTTGACATAATAAAAAAACAAAAGCAACAAAACAATGTATGGAGTGTTCATATTTGTAAAATTGTGCGGATGTGAAACTTTTTTTCGTTTGAAAAAAAAAAAAAAATTTCTTGATGGCTCAAAGTAGGTAGGTAAGTTCAAAAGCTCGCTTGGAAATCCGCTTATATATGAAATTTGCATAGTAAAACATGAATTAATTATTAAAACGTGTAAGATTAATATCATGTGGTCTACAAACAAAATATGTTGCTACTGTTGAATTGTTATGGACGTACAAATATGTATATGTACCTGACAGTGGTGGATCCAGAATTTTAGAAATTTGATGCTCAAGATTTTTTATATAGAATTGTAAATCGCAATACATTTACAAGAATTCTATCCACACTGAAATTTTTGGAAATTTTGAAAAAAAAAAATTTTAATTTAACTGTGTTGGCACCTGCATTACAAAACAGTGGTGGATCCACGAACTTGGTACTATTTACTAACGAACTTTTTCTGGAATTTTTAGCAATCAATTTCGAGTATAAATTTCTCTCAGTGCTTCAAATCAATTACCTTAAATTTGCTTCACAAATCCAAGAATTTGCTGTATTCAACTTAAAATCTTAGTTTTTGAAAAAAAATTTTAAATTCCTTTTCAATCAAATAACCTAAATATTGTTACGTTGACTTATACTATTTTGCCATGTAACTTACAAATAGACATATTTAGTTTTTAACCATTAACCAGCTCACATTTGTTACTTGACACTTATTAGTCGTCCGCTGTGACAAGCAAAATTTGCATTTTGATTGATGCTGGTTAGTCAAATACGGAGTTCGCAACTGTTGGCCATTTGTGTGGCAAATTATGCGTTTGAAAACAAAAACAAAAAAATCAAAAACTGTCACTCATGTGGCCAATTAATGTCAATCGTTGTAGTTGGGTGTTTGATACAAGCTGTTCAACAAGTAAGCATACTTTAATTTTGTTATACATATATCTATTCAAATTTTTTTTTTTTTTGGTGGAAAACCATATTTGTATGGAAATCAGTGTATTAAGACAAAAGAGGTATGGTTTGAGCGCCATTAATAATTTTTATATAGCGAATGTATGTATATGCATAGTTCGTAAGAAATAATATATGGTAAACGAAATTTTTGGAATAAAATATTCTAAATATGAAAGACTTAAGACACAAATTTTTCATAATCAATAAAATAAAATGAAAAATGGCCTTGTCGCATAGAAAAATATTGTTAGACATGTATGTACTAAATTTCTATTTAGATTAATTTCAAGTATATTTTATTTGTTTTTTAAGTTGAATTTTAGAAGTGGGCTTAGTTTAATTTTCTTCTAAAAGGTTATAACTCAAAATTTTTTTTCGATTCACCAAAGTGACCGTTTAATAGCATTGGGCGCAGATATATGTCTATAAATGAAATTTAAAATAAAAATCGATTAAATGTTTCTCAAAAAATAATTTGTTTTAGCAATTTGAATTTTTTTTAAGAATATTTGATTCACTCTCTTTTTTAATTTGTTGAGTCGAAATCTCTTAGAAAGCGAAGAGCAACTTTAACTTTTTTGCTCTGAAATACAATATTTATGCTATAAAATTTGTAGAGACTTACTATTTCTTCTTGGCATTTCTTTTCCTGAAGCTTACCAATTTAAAAAACCTAATTTCTCCTTACAAAATTCCCCACTTTTTTATAAATTTTTTTGACTCACTTTCTATACACATTTCTTCACATTGATGGTTGATGTGGTTAAAGACTAAGCCAACAACATAATTTTTTTACCAACACACACGCAGTTTCATTTTTGTTGATGCCTTCTATAAACTAAACTAAAGACTCAAGATAAGAACTTGATTGATGTTTTCTTTAAACATAAACATACCCTATAAACAATGCATAGCATAACTGTAATAATATTTTAAATATATACAAATACAATTTTGGTTTTTGTAATTAAACTACTTATGTTGTATGGCCACATGCTGAGCAACAATAATTGCTCATAATAGTTAAGAAATTGTAAGCGTGTGGAATAAGGCCTGATGGTAGAAGAAAGGCCTATGAAGTGCGTATTTTTCATGTGTAAGCGTCATTTTTTGTAAACTCATTTTGTGTTTTTGTATACTCTATGCTCTCTCTTTTTCATCAAAATTAACGATTTATTTTTTAATTTTTTTAACAAAAGCTTTTTTTAATTCTTTTAACAAAATCTTAAGCTTAAAAATTCAGTATTCAAAGTGTTAACGTCACGCACGCTTACTTAATTTGTCCATGCATAAACAATCTTTTCAGTCTGAACGTGTTTTAAGTATGCAGAAAATATTATTGGTTCGTGTGATCATCAAACTGTGATCATCACGTTTCTCTAACGCACAAATACAGCACGCGCATTCTTTACCAGGAATTCTAAATTGGTTATTTTTTTTGTAACATGAAACAGCGCGACACATTTTTGGTTTATAAAATACATAGAATTTCTTCTTGCTCCAGAAATTCATGGAAAAGCGATAGCAAAAATTTAATAGCACACTAGAGCGAGAGAGAGAGCACATACAATACAGAAGATAAATATCTATGGTAATAAAGAAATTGTTTCAATAAAAATTCAATTAAATATGCAACTTTGTTGCAAATGCGGAATCACACTGACCTACATTTTCATGCTTATTTTATACACAACTGCTGATTAAAAAAAAGCACAATTTAGCGCAGCATGATCAAGCAAGCGAGAAACTCGAGCAGCAAACAATCGACTACATTGCAGGCATACAAAGTAGCTTAGAGTTTTGAGATGAAATCAAAAGAGCTAATTTCATTAATTGAAAAAACCAAGCACGTTGCACATGGCACATACTTGTAGATACATATATATGTACATATATGTGTTTGTATGTATGCATGTAGGTGAATTCAATTAAAAATGTAGCAGCAAATAATCAGTTGTGCCTCATTCACACCAAGAAAAAAAAAGCAATAAAAACGCGTTATATTTTTCCAGCTGACAATTATCAATGAAATTTATAACATGCAACAAACTACTACAGCTACTGCTACAGATTGAAATAGTCATAGTAATGCATTGCAACAATAAAGTTTGCATTACGTTATGGTATGTTGCAGGCGATTTACAAGTACACTAACTAAGGCAATGTGCAATAACAATTGCAAATGTAGTTCTGTGAAGATATTGCACGCATGCAAGCGAGTTGTTGTAACTGATCCGTAATATAGCTCATCAACATAATGTGCAATGTGGGGCTGTATGAAAATAATAAAAGCAAAAAACAACAACACAACCATATAAGGTCTTGGAAAAGTACCTGCAAAAGAAGTAAGGACAGTGCTACGTGGGGGCTAGGTGGGTGTATACCGTTCACATATAACATAACACGTAATTAAATAAAAAAACATAACATAACACAGCATAACATAACATAACATACCATTTCATAACATAACATAGCATAGCATAAGCTAACCTAACATAACATAACATAACATAACATAACATAACATAACATAACATAACATAACATAACATAACATAACATAACATAACATAACATAACATAACATAACATAACATAACATAACATAACATAACATAACATAACATAACATAACTTAACATAACATAACATAACATAACATAACATAACATAACATAACATAACATAACATAACATAACATAACATAACATAACATAACATAACATAACATAACATAACATAACATAACATAACATAACATAACATAACATAACATAACATAAAATAACATAAGAAGTGCGCCTAAGAAACGCATAAATTTCCCAATTCTGTGGTATGCGGTATACATATGTATGTATGTACATATATCCATGCGTCAATATATCCACACACACAGTATCGGCACGCATTCATTTCGCATGTGCTGTATGCCGTTACATTTGGCCATCTGTGTGTTCAGCGTCTGCGCAACTGACTCGTGCCACAAAATTTCATGCGAAGCAAAACAAACGACAACTCCAAGCTCATTATTATTATTATTAGTGCATTACAGAACGCACAAGCGCATTGCTGCAGTTGGAAATGCACAAACTAAGTAACGAGAGGCTGGCAAAAAAAAACGAATTTAAAAAAGTCAAATACTAACAAAATCTGTTGCAAACAAAAAAAAAAAAAACCACATAGCGATGCAACAGTTGCTATTGGTTGTACGACAGTTCCGCTCAGCATTCAAAGGCGATCGATTGTACGATCGCCTGCTTGGCGTCATGTTTCGCAAAAACGTGCCACAATGATGCGTGATCAAAATGCCAATTGGCAGTGAAGATGTTGTGATTTAAAAATCATTATTCTTTGTGCGTAGTGTTGTAATGTTTTTTTTTGTTATATGTATGTATGTGTAAGTGAAATAAATTGAGTGTATAAAACAAATAAAGACAAGAAATAAAAGCGACAATACCTAAATTAACTGCAAAAGATGGCGCAAGATGTAACTAGAGATGGTAACAGAGTACCGAAATCTGAGGTGCTCACACCAAGTGGTCGCTCGTCTCATTTGCTGAAATTATATCAAGCCATATCTTACATTTCCACACCAAATTTTAAGTGTTTAGAGGGCATCGAACCGCTCGGTCGGGGATTTCATACGGCTTTTCAGGTTTATATATTTAATAGTCATCTATGTAGATGGCTTACATAGCTATTGTTCGAGAACTCAATACCAAGAGAAACATACATATTATATTTCGAATACAACTTCCACATTTTAATGCATAGTATTCTCAAACAGTTTTGTTTTAGCTTAGAGAGAAAGCAACAACAATCGATGACGTAGTCGACTTTATTCGCTTTTCAATTATTTCATTGGCAACATATTTACAAACAATCATAGCTGAACTAACCAAACAAAAAATTATATCAAACAATTATCTTACAAATGAAAAAACGTAACTTTATTACTACCCACAACACAAACAACAACAACATCAACAACAAAATTCTTTAAACTAACAGCAACTAAACTAGCAATCGAAACAAATCGTGACTACTTTTCAGACTTCATGACTTTCTCAATAACATAAGTAATTATAAAAAATTGCAGCTAAAATGGAAATCGAAACGAAGTCCGATAAAAGAGTGAAATGGTCAGTATTCCAAACGTTAGATATACATACATATATACATACTTGCACATGTATGTGTGAAGATAGCCTACATCAGCAATATGTTCAGCTCACTTTAGATTTGATTTTGTTTGCAGCTCTACCCGTTTGCTTGTAATTGAAATAGTACAAGTAATGTTTAGTAGAAAAAGGTCAAAATGGACTTAAGCCAAAAAAGAGCTCAAAGAAAAATTAAAGTTTTATTTATAAAAAGCTAAAAAAAAATTTTGAAAATACACATTGCAGTGTTTCTTCATTACTACCTTTATATAGGAAGGATTTTTTCAAGATAAATTGAAATACTTAAAAATGCTTAATACTTAATAAACAAGCAGGGAGAAAAATTCCGCTAGATGGCGCATTGATAGAAATATCTTGAATTTGTGCTAAAATGGAGGAATACATATACATCACTGCGTAGCCTACAGATATAGGGACATGACTAAGTAGAAAATTCCGGTAGGGAACGCAACGATCGTGATACTCAGAATTCAGAAATTTTAGCTAGGTGGCGCACGAATTTAGAAATTGGCAGAAATCCACATAAAAAAAAAAAAATATCTTTATAGATGAGCTACATAAAAGCAATAGAAGCAAATAATGGCGTTTAGAATTTTTTTTGTCGGTATGTCTGAAAGTTTGTTCGCGAATCCCTTAAAAACTGCTTGGAAGAATTGAATGCGATTTTTATCAATCCAAAATATGTTTTTATGTACATACCTAATACTTTTTTCTATTTCTTCCTCTCTGCTTCTCTTTATACGAAATTGATCATCAAACCAAAACCATTTTCTAAAGAAAAATTGTACACTCTTTTTTGCACCTTTTACATAAACGTTGTCTTAAACAATTTTACTATCGTAATTTAATTTTTTTAATTTTATTTGTTGGGCGTAAGCGCCACAGCATGTTCGCAGAAAATCACAACTTCAACCAAACAAGACAAGGGTCAATTTAAAATTTGTTGCTGTCCAAACTAATTTGTTGTTATTTTGCTCTTTTGACTTGGCGCAACAAAAACAGCAGCAGCAGCGAGCGTTGAACTTGATTCGAGACTACTTGCACTTTTGTTGTTGCTTAGCTACAATTGCGCTGTTACAATTACAATATCCACAGTTAAGCTTCGGCAGTGATGTGTATTGTAACAGTTTTTTTTTTTTTTTAATTTTATGGCCTAGCAATTGTCTGTAATTTTCTTTAGCAAAAAATAAAATCACTTGAGCACTAACTCCCACAGCTCCAAAAGCAGTTAGACTCTTACTCAGCTGATCAGACACTAAACAACAGACAATCGCCCACCTGACTTGTCGCGCAATTATTTGTTTATGTTTTTAAATGTTTCTTTTTCTTGTTGTTTTTTTTTTTTTTTTTTTTTTCAAATTAGTTACTCAGTCGTCAAAAAAAAAAAGCAATTCAGCTAACGACGAGTCACTCTCCAAATAGTCGCGCAGCGTTTGGTGATTTTTTGTTTAACAATTTGCCATTTTACTGTCGTTCACACTGTACTTTCGAAGTATACAGACAGACACACGTACAACTTTATATATACAAACAGTGAAATATCTAAAAATATTTGCCCTTGCAATTAACCCAAGTCGCTCATTAAAGTTTCTCAACGAATTAATTGAAAAGTCATGAAGCGCCAATTGAAAATGTTTAAACATAAATTTGTTTTTGATTTTAGCTGTATTATTGCTTTTAGAAAATTATCTAATCTAAATGCTTTTAAAGTTCCGCGCTGTAGACAATTATTTGTGATTTTCCCCTTCATTTGTGCTAATCAAGTTTGTTGTTCCAGTCTTTTGTTTTGTGTATATTTATTTATATTTGAATCACGTGGCATAAGTGCTTTGTGGCGTTTAATTAAATTTAATTGAAAAGTCATGAAATTGAATGTGAAAATCAGTGAGAAATATCACTTATTAGCTGTTCTGCTTTATTTCTCTTTCGCACCAATTTAGATACTCTTTGACATCAGGAAATGAGCTTAAACAAATTTAATAAAAATTCGTTTATTTTTACTGAAACTTAAGGTTGTGCTGAACTAGGCAAATAATGGAATAGACACCTAACAAGACTTGCCACAATTCTTTAGAAATTTTACAACTTTTATACTTATTTACAATTTTTTCCTTAACACCTGTTATCCAAATATTTTAAAAAAGAAAAAATTTATTTAAAATTTAAATTTACTTTCACAATCTCATATATTATTTAATAATAAGGTATTAACCTTTCTCACGAATTTTTCCATGGCCTGCATTGATTTTACAACACTGCTAAAAACATTAGACTTAAGCAACAAACTCGCAAGGCATCTTTCCGCTTGAAGTATTTATCACCAACTTTGTCATCGATTTTGTGTCAAACAAGCGCAAGCGTAAAATGTCCTGTCATATTTAAACGTAAAACAGCCACTTAAAAGTGGCAGCAAGATGACCGCTTATCGCATCTAACTTAACTTTGCGCTGATGCAAGTACGTATGTATGTATGTATGTATATGTAGGAAAGTATACAGAAGTACAGACGGTGGACAGTTATACAAGCGGTACTCAGATTTTACCGCTACAACAGTGAGATGACACAACGATGTGGAAAAGGAAACTAAGCAATGTATACTTGCTAAAATGTAGTTAAGTATATATGTAGTTGTTTACATGGTTTGGTAGTTTAGTAAACGCTAATGAGTTAAGGGAAATGTTCGGCTTTCTTTTTAAGTGGTGTTTATATGTAGCTTTGAATGAGCACGCTCGAGATATGAAGAGGAAAATTGAAAAGATTACTTAACGTAATGCTTATTAATTTTATCATTGGTTTTTAATAATTCTTAATTATGTTTATTATGTTATGTTATGTTATGTTATATTATTTTATGTTATGTTATGCTATGTTATGTTATGTTATGTTATGTTATGTTATGTTATGTCATGTTATGTTTTATGTTATGTTATGTTATGTTATGTTATGCTATGTTATGTTATGTTATTTTATGTTGTGTTATGTTATGTTATATTATGTTATGTTATGTTATGTTGTGCTATGCTAAGTTGAACTATCTTATGTTATGCTACGTTATGTTATGCTACATAATCTTATGTTATATTATGTTATGGGCATTTCCATCGTAACTCACGTTACATCAGAGACAAAATTTCAGAAGTTAAAACTATATATTTTCTTATATTGGACATTTTTTAATAATATTGTAACATCGTTATATCCTTCATGTGGAGCTCTGTTGGATATGCCAATTTTTTTTAAATTAAATTAATTTAATTAAATAAAAAATAAAAAAAAATTTGTTCGTAACTCACGTTACAATTTTGGACAAAGAGTTTTAAAGGGATTTGTATTATGCAAAATTCTCTGAAGTGAATATTATTGAGTTGTTTTTAATAGTGGGACTTTGATTAGAATTGATTGAAGTACGATATATAAAAATTTTGCAAACCTACTTTAATTTGTTTCAAAGATAATTAAAAAAAACCTCCGTAACTCACGTTACAGGCATTTCGTAACTCACGTTACTTGCGAATTGTACAAAAGTAAAACTTTATAAAGTCAATACTGAGACTACAGACTTGTCGAAAATACCCTAAAACAAAGTAATAGAGACACGCATCTCCTTTTTTTGTTTCTAATCAAAGAATTTTGTACCATTTTATTATCTAGAATTAAGATTTTTCCACACATACATTTTTCGGTTCCAAAATTAAAAAAACGGCGTTAATGAAAGAGAGTATACGTACTTTGCAGAAGCAGCTTGATTACATTAGTACATGCAAGTAGATACAGATTAAAACATAAGTAAGAGTTCAGTATAAGTTTATTTAATTCTACTTTACGAGCTATAAAAGAGTATTGAATAAAGTTTATAAGCAACTATAAGCAGTTATTTCAATATCTAGCCAAGGGGACGTCATCTTCGTTGATGTAAGTATGTATAAAAATGTTGAAAGGAAAGATTTTTTTGCACTAAATTATGATATAAGTCAAATGATGTATATGCCTTATGCAATTGGCCATTACTTCAATAAATTGAGTGAATTTTAGAAATACCTTTAAGCGGTGGTGCGCTTTTAAAAATATAGTCAAGCTGCATCTCTTCTAATGTATTTTCAATTTTTTCGGGGGAAACGTTAATTACTTCTATAACTTCTACGAAGTGAATTTTTTAAAGGTATTATCCCCCAAATTTCTATTTGAAAAAATTTAGTATTGTATATAGCAAACCTTTTTTAAATCGACGAAGGACTCCATGCAAAGCCGCTTAGATCTCGAAAGTAAAAAATCATTTACCGTAGGCTATAGAAAATGATCTATTATCCGGTATTTGGACATCACAATTTGAGAACGGCGGTTAAATTGAATATTGACCAAAAAATATATTTTTGCCCTCTGGCGAAAGTCAACGGCTACAAAACTATGAAAAATTAAATATTTGTTAAAAAATGTAGTTATACTGGTATTTTAGAAGATTTTTATAAAAATCGTAACTCACGTTACAACAATAAATCACTAATAAAAATGTACCCCGATTAGATGAAGCGGTAAAAACACATTATACCGAGATGACCTCCTGGTCAAATAGAGAATATGATTTTTTTTTTCAATTTCAACAAAAATCTTGGATTTTAAGAGCAAAAACCTGTATTGTCGTAACTCACGTTACATACCGAAACCTACTTTGCATTTTCTTTAATAACAACGAAACTATAAGTAGGCTATTAATTTTTTTTTGAGAAATTCACTGTTAAGACAACAGTAATGAATGTAGTGGATATAAAAATAGATAAATTTAAAAAAAAAATGACACTAATATCTCCTCAAAAATTGGATTATTTTTACTTTTTTTTTTTTAATGTAGTCACTATTTTAAGTAGGCATTTAATGAAGTTAGGTTTTAAATTTGACCAAGATAACACCTTTTCATGAAAATTGCATGTTTTTACTAAAACTTACATGCTATATAAATCAAAAGGAGAAGAAAAAAAATTTACGATTTTCACTTTCTCCGGATGGAAATGCCCTTATGAGTGGACTCAAAGGAAAATAATTTTTTTTGAGAGAATATCGAAATTCAAAAAAAATTTGGATGGGTTTTCTTAGATTTCTAGTACCTTTAAAAAAAAGTAGATCCTATTTTGTCTTAAATAATGAGATAAACAGAAAAATATTAAAAATATATACCTTTATTCGTTGCAGTGTAGTGACCACATATTTTTTTTGCTTTACCTTATATTTCCTTCTGACAGTAAAGTAAACACCTTATGTTGTTAAATTTCTTTTTTATTCTATTTTTGTAAGCTAGTTTTGTTCTTCTCTCCTCTTTACTGTAAATTGTATTTACATTCACTCAACAATAACAACAACAATCACTGCTATCTTAAAATATTTCCTACATACACAACCATCCATATATTTATAAGCATCTACATTTACCGTACTTGCTTTAAGCTTACTGCATTGAACTCCCTCCCTGCTTAAGCAGTGCTCAACCTTCCTGCTAGCAAACGCAAAGTTATGGCCAAACATAAAATTTTATGGTCAATTTGAATAAATTTTTTTTTTCTACAAATCTTTAAACATTTCTACTTTCTACTTTGCACACGGCGTTAAACTCATGCGGTCATTTTGGCATTCTGTGACAATTTTTTTTGGAACAGCAAAAGTTTGTTGGTTGTATTACAAACCATCACCACATTTGGTTAGACGAACTTAGCAATTTGGTTATACAGGGGACGTAAAACCGCGATTTTGCTTGTGTGCTGCATTTGCTAAAAGATTGGTTTTAAAAATAATCTAAAATAATAAAAGTAAAATGGTATTAACTTTATCAAATTAGATATTTCTTCGAATACTCGCTTCATTCTTTGGTCATTTTCATACTTTTAGTTTGCTTTCAGCATTTCAGCCACAACACTTGGAGTCTAACACAAAAAATTACTTAGAAATTATTTACACCTCTATTGAGAAAAAAAAAAATTCCCCTAAACAAAACATTAGAGAATCAGCGTACACTAATTTGTTCGAAATCATTTTTTCTCTCTAAAACGAAATTAGTTATGGCAATAGGAAAACAGTTCGCTTTGCCATTAAGATCATTAATCATTTGGAAGCAAAGTCCACATACGATCATACAATCAGCTAAAACACAGCGGGCATTAAACGCAGCTGTATATTTGTAGCATAGTCTTAACACATTTGGATGTGAGTGAAACATTTGACGAACCGCGCTTGACGTAAACCGTTCAACAGAACTAACCAAAATGGTTGCCAAAGTGGCTTACCAAAATGACTAAAATGGTCAATTGGGCTTATAAGGTTAAATGCTTATTAGATCAGACCATTTAGGCATAGCAAATAAAGGCAACATTTCCCCAGTAGAGCTTTAGAGCGAAATAAGCAGCACGATGACTCTAAAGCTTTGTAATGAGAGTTGGTTGGTGGGGTAGGAAGGTATTGCTACTTCGTAGGCTGAAGTGACTTGCGTTTTGTTAAGAGCAGGGCACAAGAAATTTTAAACAAATTAGGTTAGCTTAGCGATTGGAGTGCCCGATTGTTGGTCATTCTTTACTACAAACTCAATGTGAGCTGAAGATATTTTTAAAAGGTTTTCACTAGCTTTGTTTATAGTTTGGAAGATTGTTGTTTGATGTATTAGTTTTTAAATTAGTTTATGCTGTGTTAGGTTATGTAAAGTCATGTTATGTTATCAAATATTTTGCTCCACTGTTTTATGTTATAGTTATGTTATTATTATTTATGTTATGTTATGATATGTTATGTTATGTTATGTTATGTTATGTTATGTTATGTTAGGTTATGTTGTATCACGATATGTAATGTTGCATTACCTTACATCGGTATTCCGGTTAAAAAATTAAATATGTTAAGTTATATTATGTTATGTTATGCTTTTTTATTCTTTGTTATTTTATGTTATGTTATGTTTTGTTATGTTATGTTATGTTATGTTATGTTATGTTATGTTATGTTATGTTATACTATGTTATAATAATAATAATAATAATAATATATTATGTTATGTTATGTTATATTATGTTATAATAATACTAATAATATGTTATGTTATGTTATGTTATGTTATGTTATGTTATGTTATGTTATGTTATGTTATGTTATGTTATGTTATGTTATGTTATGTTATGTTATGTTATGTTATGTTATGTTATGTTATGTTATGTTATGTTATGTTATGTTATGTTATGTTATGTTATGTTATGTTATGTTATGTTATGTTATGTTATGTTATGTTATGTTATGTTATGTTATATTATGTTATAATAATAATAATAATATGTTATGTTATGTTATGTTATCTTATGGTATGTTATTCTATGTTATCTAAGTTATGTTAAGCTATGTTGTGTTTGATATGCTAAATTAAGTTATGTTATGTCTTTCTTTTTTATGTTAAGCTACATGTTTAGTTTTTAATTTTATTAAAACAAATATTACTCGAACTTCATTCCTTTTAATTTCTTTTTCTCACTAAATGACCTCCAAAAGGTAACATGTTTTTGCTTTTAAATTGTGTCTAATTAGACCTAAGTAAATAATACTCTTACATATAGAACGTATTTCTATCACACACTATTACCTATTGCTGATAAGAATAATAGCAAAATTGTTTAACAAATTAAAACTGTATTCTTAATGACGCATTGACTTGATGAATTGCACGAAATATCTATCGCTTTTTGCATGTTTTCCAATTGTCTAGTTGGTACACTAAGGTGCATAAAATTAGCATATCCCTTTGAAAAATTGTTTGCAAGCAATTTAAGTAATACTCAAGCTCGTAGTAATTTTACACTGTATTGTTGGTAAATATGTGTGTGTTTTTATACATATAAACATCATTTTTTTTCATTGCATGCGATTTAAATGAGAAAAATCTAAAATTACATTAAATTACCGGATGTAATTGTGGTGGTCGTGTCAGTCGCAATGTGAGCCAAGTAAATCAAGTCAACCAACAACAAAGTTGTTGTGCTATTTTTTATTTTTGTTTTTATTACAATTCCTGCAATTTCTGTTTCTCTTGCTGCCTGTTGTTTTTTATTTTATTTTACTGTCAGCTACCTGTTGTTAGCCTAACTGTGGTCTGTTGTGCTGTGACGGATGTTTGATGAATCATTTCAGCGCAAAACAAGTTTTTTAGTGGCTGTAAGGGAAAATCTGCAGGGGTGATTCGAGACTTGTACATATATATACATATTTAAATATACAGATGAGGGTGTGTACATATTTTTTACTGTATACGATTTTTTTCGAGCAATTTATTACATAAGCATGCTTATTGGCTTATCTTCCACAAATATTTCAATTTGATTCGGATTAAAAAAAATATCAATTTAAGTGTCTGAAAAAAAAACGGAATAGGGAAAGTTGGGATCTAACTGTTTAAAATATTAGTAAGAAACACTCTATTTCATAATTTTTTTAAACAATTCTTTGGCTCAAACTAAAAATTTATATTCCTGTAAAAAAAAAATAGTTTTCAATAATTTCAAGATTTCCCAAGATTTGTTAGAAGTGTAATACAAAAATTGTTTTCCATAGTTCAATTTCGAATACTTTCGACTATGAAAAATCAAAAAAAATTTCTGGTGTTGATGGGCTTAAGACGGCAACATTTTTACGAGCGTTAAACTCTATGTCAAATTGAACGTTGCAGTGAAAAATTGTGGAACAAAGCAATATTTATTATTGTTTATTATTGAAATGGTGAATAGTCTCACCAGATTATTATTATAACAGTAACACAATCTTTGAATAATAGCTGAATAATAAGAGAATCAGGTAATTATGTTTAGATCAAGATTTGAGAACTTTTGTTTATACCAAACAATTTTAGAGAAAGAAAAAAACATTTTGATTTTTTTGTTAGAAATTTCACATCAAAACGATGTTAAATAAATTCTAATTAATTGAAGTCATCTCTTTCACGACTTTATTTCTGAATTTATTATTTTGAAGAAACTACAAAGTCATCAAGCCATAAATTGAGGTGAAATAATTAATCATCATTTGTGGGCAAAGATGAATAGCCAAATTACAACAAAGCAATAACACAATAACAAATATTCTTTGAAAAGCTAAAGACAAATAAATAGGCCAGGGAGTAGATATAACAGGTTTTATGGTATAATGAAAGATACGAAATCGCATGGAAAAAAAATTGTAAAGGAATAATCGAGTAATGAAATAGCGGCTGCCCTCCACAAGCAAGTGTCTATCTCCATCCTACTCGCTCTTCCTTTCTCATGCTCTTTCTATTTACCACTTTCTGTTACAAATGCTCCCAGTCTCTCTCTCTCTTTGGTCTCTATCAGACACTATTTATCAACTTCCACGAAGCAAATAAAAATTAAAAGGAAACAGAGAACTCTTAGAGGAGATTTTAGTTTTATGGATATATTCTACAGCTGCTGAATATCATTAGCAAATAACTAATAAGAAGCGGGTTATTGTACCACATCCGTTGCTTCCAGGCCACACAGCATAGAACGTGTACAGGAAATGGCAGTAGCCTGCATTGACAGCAATCGATCTAAGTTATTTTATATTTACACAAAAACAACTACGACTCACTTGCTAATAAAAATCCTAAGCTTTCTATCTACTTTGTTAGTTGATAATAAACAGAATACAAAGTTGCCATTTGACTTACCAACAACACCGCTATACAAAACATTCAATTTAGCCAATCATTCGTGTGGCTTTTGTAGCAATTCCTTTCACGTGATTGACAATCTAGCGGCTTACGGCACAAGCTTGGCTACCAACAAAGAGCTAGCATAGTCAGTAGTCGGCAATAAAAACAGACAAGCGCTGCAATACCAGCTGCAGTAAAATGTTGATTGGTGCTTGCAGCCACAAAATTCCATTCGTCAATTGGTGTCGAAGCCATCGCCGCTCGCGATCACCTGCAATAGAAAAGAGAAATACAGAATTATTGTAAAATGCATGGAAGAGATTGTATTTGTATTTGTATTAAGAATGTTTGTTGTCAGTTGAAGAACAGAGAAAGGAAACACTTTTCACTATTTTTTTTACATTTTTTTACTTTGTTTCATTTTTTTGTTTAGCTGTGCCAGTGTAGTCTAATAAATCTAAACAAAACGCTAATATGTCTGCAACAATTTACTGCCGCACGCTAGCCATTTACGGTTACAGATAGCGGTGCATGGCATTTGTCCAATGTTGTTGCAATTTTAACAAAATAAGAGCGCGAAGTATGGTTATAGAAATCCTGAGTAAAGAATTTAAAGCTTCTACAAGCAATTAACAAGCTTGATGTTATTTGAAGAAAAATGTGGAGCATTTTAATTTAATAATTTCTTTTTATTTTATTTTATTTTATTTCCTTTTTTATTTTATTTTATTTTATTTTATTTTATTTTATTTTACTTTATTTTATTTTATTTTATTTTATTTTATTTTATTTTATTTTATTTTATTTTATTTTATTTTATTTTATTTTATTTTATTTTATTTTATTTTATTTTATTTTATTTTATTTTATTTTATTTTATTTTATTTTATTTTATTTTATTTTATTTTATCATATTTTATTTTATTTATTTTTTATTTTGCTTTATTTTATTTTATTTTATTTCATTTCATTTTATTTTATTTTATTTTATTTTATTTTATTTTATTTTATTTTATTTTATTTTCTTTTATTTTATTTTATTTTATTTTATTTTATTTTATTTTATTTCATTTTTTTTATATTATTTTATTTTATTTCATTTTTTTTATATTATTTTATTTTTTATTTTATACAAGCAATCAACCATTTCGGTTTCCCTAAACCACCAGTAATTGAAAACTTATCTCACTCGCGAAAATTCAATTCACTTGCTACTTAATACCTTTCACAAATTCACTACTTACGATGCATTCCCAATTACATATAGTTCAAACCCATCATCTCATATATCTCAGATGCCAATAAGCTGCACGAAAACATCTTTAAGAGCGAAATTAATAGCACACACTGACACCAATAAACGAAAGAATTAAAGCGCGAATTAATCTAATATTACAAAGTGCAAATACATACAAACCTGTTTACTTCAACCCACTGCCTGTTTGAACTATTTTAAGAGATTAATTCGACACAATTTATTGCCAACATTTCAGCAAACAACTCGCAATTATAGCAAATGAAGAGAGTGGCAAATAAATACTACGCGCATGCGCAGTGTAGACAAGAAAAATTGAAGTGCGCGCCCCATTCAATGTGCACCAATAACGAATGAATGTTCTAATAAATCTTATTAAATGTACACGCCTCTGAGTTTGCTTCGTTTTTTTGTTTTTGTTTTGTTTTGCGCACAAGCAAGTAAACTTATGTCGCATCATTAATTTAACAAAATACAGGCGACCATGCGCAAAGGCGACAGGTTGTACAAGTAGCATCAACAGCAGCAGCAGCAGCAGCCAAATGCAGATAAAACCAGCGAACATCACACGCAGTAGTCGCTGATTAAAACATCAGGAAATGAGCAATGAGTGCATATGCGTAAAGACAAACAGAGAAAGATGTGTGGCTGTGAGCAAAGTGTTGCAGTTGCGCATGCGTAGCATCTGTAGCGTCTGTTGTGGTGCTTGCATGCACCTGTTGCAAAGTCGTACCCAGGTTTTTTTCTTTTCTTTTTTTTTTTGTTTATCCGCCAATGCGCTAAACGAATCAACAGCTTTGCATAAGTAATCTAATCGATATGCTTTAAGGCATGCGCATCGTTGCACGACACATTCAATGAGCTAAACAAAACGGTTGTACGCATGCGCGGAGACGACTTTACGACAATAGTCCGATATGCGGTGCCACATTTAATGGAGATTAAGGATAGCACTTCTTGTGTGGAAAGTTTTTGTTGTTGTCATATTTATTGATAATCCCAATAGCGCTTGCGAAAGGTTTCTAAAGGACTCAGAACTATTTTCAAAAAGGCCCTGCCGGGTCATAGTCCCAAGTGGCATAACCTCAAGCAGCTCAAAAAATTGGGGCTATGACACTCCCCATGTGGTGCCATAGTACCAATTTTTTTACATAGGAATGTGGCACTGCACCGAGAGTGTCATAATACCAATTGGGGTTATGACATTTTTCAGCTTAAGAAATGGGAAGAATTTAACAGATTTTTAGACCCATTTAAACAATTTTAAAGTCTGTTGTGATTACACAGTTTCGAAGAAAACTGAATTCGACGCCGGTCCCGTTGACATTAATTCGCATTGCAGTTGCAATAATTCCGTTGATATTATGACACGCCTTTCCAACCTGACAAAACATCAACTGAGCGCTTGATATGAACCCTTTTCCCCCTCCTAAAAAGTGGCGAAGAAATATTCCACCAATCACTTTGGAATGCCCCCTAAATAACAAATCAAAACCAATACCGACATTAACAACTCTACCTACACGAACTTAAGTCCAAAAGCATGCCATTCGCAGAAAATTTCAAGCATTCATTCGTTAACGTTCAATGGCACGTATTAAGACAGCAAGTGCCATCTAAGCTGTCAGCACTTCGGCGGCCACAACCTCTGCACACGCAGCTACACACATAGTGCGACGGCACAGCAGCATATCCACGCGCCAATTTCCATGTCAAAGCATTGTTGCTCGATTGTTGACTTGCTTGCTCATTCACCTGTTCGCGCCATTGCGATGATACTGCCAAAGCAAAAATTGTGCAAAGATAATAAATGGATTTCGTTGCGACATTTATGCCACACATTTCACATACTCAAAATGACAATATAAAGTGGAATGTATGCATAGTTGTTGGTTGGGTTGTTGGAATGCTCCATGGTATGTATGTAAGTATGTTATTACAGGTACTCGTATCAAATGTCGCCATTCAGGTTATTACTGGTGATTTGATTGTGATATCTAGACGGTATTTATGCGGTGATTAACAATTAAATTTCATTTGATTATTATTTACGCATTAATTGTTATTGGTTGTTTTTGATGTGCATCCGCAAGTAGCGAGTGACTAGTGGCAAGTGGCTGGTGCCGAGTGTAGCACTATATTTAGATTGAGTGGTTCGGTAGGTAGAGTTGTCAAAACAAGTTTTGTTTTTGGGATGTGTTGATTTATAGTGAACATCAAATAAAAGTAAATGGTGATATGTTAGCAATGTTCACAGAAATAAAGCTCAATAACTATTATTTTAATTGTCTTCAAAAAATTACCTTATTAATTGACTACCAAGGAAAAAAATAAATAAAAATCGAATATAATTAAAAATGATAAAAAAAAACAGAAAATTTAAAGTTATTTCTTAGAACCTTCTTTTTTTATTATTTTCCAGCTTGTGCTGATGGTTATAATATAATAAACAAAAGTAATAAAAAATTTGTTATCATATTTAACTTTTTTTTAACCATACCAAAGATTTAGAACAAATAAAAGAAAATATAAAAAAATTTAAAAATCTAAAGTAAACAAAAACAGGCAAAAATTATTTAATGATTATTATTGTGCAAAATTTCGATTACTTTCCGGCATGTGCTGATTTTCGTCTGCAACAATACCAAAGAGTGATCAAAAATAATCCAAAGTAATCAAAAAATCAAAAGTAGTCAAATTAATCGAAAGTAATAAAAAACACAATCGGGAAGCTCTTCCGAATAACAATAATTTCAACTAACTCCAGAAAACTTCTAGGAAATTTTTAAGAACGCAGTTTTGTAAACTAATCAATTCAAATACAATATTGTGCATGTTAGAAGTGGCTCAAAAATTTCCCTGAACTTTCAGAATTCTTTTTGTAGAGCTTATTGAGTGATTTTTTCCATACAACTCATGAACGAAAATAAATTTCTTATAGAAGAAATTCCTCAACACTTGATTAAAAAAGTATACTCAAAAATTGTGTAGAAAAAATTTGACGGTCATTTTTTAAAGTTTAATAAACTCTGTTGAACTTCGTGTAAGCTTTGAAATTTTTGTATATGAATTCTGCTCTGTAATTCGCTGTATTTAAAATGAAAATTATTAAAAACACAGCTTCTTCTTGTTTCGTCGAACAATGTACAGTTTAATTTAACTGCTGTTATTGTTAACACAACTGTACATACTAAATATTTACTTAAAAGCAGGCAGTTCAATGAAGTTTATTTTTAACTACAATTAGTAAGAATTGTTTTTGAAAGCTTTTGAAAGCAAATAATAAACTAATATTAGTTCCTTTGTAAAAAAAAACACAAAACAATTCGCAATTAATTAAAATAAAGTGAATGAGGTGTAAATAACGCAAGTTTGAAAAGCACTGTAATCTAGTAGTTTGAAAAGCACAGGACTTGCAACAGCTGTTAACGAAATGACGGTTGAAAGGCACTGGAATTTTGGCAAGCGGCAGCTATTCAAAATTTTTTGCAATTTAAAAATTTCATTTGATTTATTCACAGATAAAATTGATTAGTTTCATTTCACATCGAAGATTTTTGTTTTTTGCAGAGCTCGAAAAAGAAAGTTTCCTAAAATCTAACTAATTTTAAATATGAAAAAATTTGGACACGGGTAAAAAAAATTTTAACAATGCAAAAGCAAAAGAATTGACATTAAGTTTTTTAAAAATTTCACAATCATCTAATAGCTATAGCTTAGCTCAAGTATATTTCTTGCTTTTCATTTCATTTAACTCATCTCAATTGCAAATGAGTGAAAGCGTGAGAATTGAACTTGATGATAGCTGAAGCATAAATTTTTGCTAACCAACACCAGACTAGCACATACATATACAAATGTCATTTGTTTCTAGTTGATGTATAGAAACAATAGTGCTAATAAAACTGAAAACGCAATCCAAGACAGTCCATATATCAAATTACTTTGAATGCGCGCCACCCAGCTGAGTTGTGAACAATAGCGCGGCGCAGACGTAAATATGTATGTAAGCATTTGCAATAGTATCTGCACGAAAGAATATATACATTTGCAACTACAATGCAATGCTACAAAAGCGGAGATGTAACGCTAGTATAATCAGACTCATTAAAACTATAAATAAATATGTAGGTCGATGACACGGCGCGTTTGGCGCCAAAGAAGGTGAAAATTAAAATTATAATTTTTGCATAAAGTTGTAACAGGCAAAAGTATCTGCATCATTTGCATATATCACAGAAAAATGTATACGCTAGCTCTGAACGGTTAGCAGAAAGCAAGACAATCCATTTTTAGAAATTTTGTCTATTTGTGTGCAAGTTTGTAAGCGCATCACACAAAAACTACGACTTGGAATTGAATAAAACTTTCAAAGATGTGCTACTAGGTTTTTAGCTTAAAGTTATTACGCAGATTACAGTGGTGGCAATAAAAGCTGGATCGAAATATATAGTGAAATTCTAGTAATCCGTCGTCTGCACATATTTATACAATAGATACTACCTAAAATTTTATATGATTCTCATATAAAGCAATTCTAATTTTTTTCTGCCTCCCTGTATGTATGTACATACATATGTATGTTTGTACGGGCATGAATACTGCGTGAAAATCAATTATTTCTTCACCAATGTATTACAGGAAGTCTAATTTGATATATAGAATACCGTATATATGTATGTAAGTCTGGTTGCTGCGATGCAAACAGTTTTTAGTTGCGTAGCTCGCACCACCTCACGTTTCAAATTTAAAGAATAAATAATGATATAAAATAGTTCCCATTCATCTCCAAATATTTTCAACACATCACTTTTAATACAAAAACCAACTCAAAAAAAATTTATTTAAAAATATTACAATTCTTCTTACTCGTTTTTCTTGCCGGGCATGAAGCTCGTAGCTTAAGATCAACTGATATATGTATGTTGGTTATAGTTTTTTATAAACTTACATATTTGCGTATCTATTTTTGGTTAATTGGAACACAATACTGTCTATCGCGAATACAATAAACAAGTTATACACTAGCATGTGATTAATTTGTTTGCCTAATTTCGTATGCGTCACATTTTATCAGTTTTATAAAATCAGCAAATTCGTAACAAAGAAGTAGCAAACTCAGCAAATTGTTTAAGGTAAAGTCTATCAGTCAATCTTTTGTTGATTTACAAAAAAAAAATCTCACGAATTGTCAATGCATTGGTGTGTGTTTGTAAAACTTTAAATTTGCATTTATGTATGTGTGTGTGTAAATACCGAGTAGACAATAACAACTATTTTCTAATTTATGTATTCGTTTGAACCATTCGTTCCTTAAATCACTTTGATTGAATTTTAAATGTTTCCATTGTTAATTGCGTTTGAATGAGGTTTTTTTAACAAACTGACTCACCTAGGTTGGGCTCTGCGTCTTGTATTTGAAAGCTGTAAATAAATAAAGAATAAAATTATTAGAATAAGTATTCAAATAAATGTGTATGCATCAACTCTATATTCTGAATCTCTATATATATAAAATTTAAATTATGTAGATATAGACCGACTTGGCTCTAAAGCAAATAAGCCGATCGTAAGCAAATTTGAAACACGCACTGGATATCTTCCAGGTATGCTTATAGGCTAAAAAATATTTTGATATACATATAAAGCGGGAGTGGCACCTCCCATACAACTGCAGTTTTTCATAGCCCATAACTTTGGAAGTATCAAGGTTAGACCACTGAAATTTTGTGCTAGGTTAAATGAGATTAATAACTAACATCTGGTGGCGCGTGGTACCTTCCATACGACTAGAATATTTCAAAAAATTACCGTATCCTTATCCTGCATGAGAATTTAACAAGAATTTTACCACGGTCTGCTTTGTTCAATAACATTTTTTTATTTTTATCTCCTTAAAAAACCCATTGATTGCTCACCGAACAATACACACTTTCCTGTTCGGCGGAAAAAAAAACGGAAAAAAAAAAAAAATTATCTTGAAAACCCCGAAGCTCACGAAAAAAATGTAAGTTGAAATATTACAAAAATGCAAACAATCTGACAAATATGGCAATTGCATCCGTTGCAATTTTTGTGACGAATGAGCATTTTAATCCAGCAATCGAACGCAACGAATATAACACAAGCAACAACAAAAAGCAACACGAAAAACCAACAACAAAGAAACAATTTTTAAACGTACTGAAACGAAAAGCTATACACACTTAAAGGTGATAAAGAAATTGATGAATACAATATGTTAACGTAGTTGTATAAGCAACAACAACAACAGAGAATGAAAAGAGAGACAAGAAAACGAAAATATTAAAAAACAAATGTTGTTGGAATGCATATGAAAAACGATTAAAATGCCATAATTTGCTAAAAAAGGTGATGCAAAAGCGTGCGCTTGTGAAAAGAGAGCAACACAAAAATTTAAAAAAGCGACCAAAAAAAATAATTCAAAACACATTAAGACAACAACAAACCGAAGTTGAGCTGTAAAAGGAAGTGGCAAAAGGACTTCACTTCGACGAGCACATAAATGTTGGCACAATTATTTAATTTCAAGTGCGAACCAGTTTTTCGAAATCCAAAAAAAAAAAAAAAATAAGGGTGTCTTAATGCGGGTGAAATCGAAAATTATATACCCAGTTGTGAGATTTTGTGTTATAGCAAAAAATACATGAACATAATATTTATAATTTATAGGGTCGCGGCAAGTACACATCAAAGAAGACTGCCTTAGAGGGGTCTTCAGAGGCCAAAACAGCATCTTTTCAGAATTTTGGTTTGTCTGTTTGTATGTTTGTTCGGGCATCATCCAAAAAGGGCTTTGCAGAATTGATTCCAATTTTCACCAAAGCTTTGCTAAGCATCTAACTTCAAGTTTCATGCGCGAAAATATTTTTTTTTTTTTTACTTTACACAGTGGTGGCAACACAATTTGCACCAAAAATGCTGGCCATGTGTCTAGATGGTGGTCTAGTTTAGATGATAATGTATAAATTTATAAAATTTTCAATCTATACATTAAATATAAAAAGATGTTATGCTTACCACAACTTGGTATAATGATCTACAGACATATATTTTAAAAAAAGACAACAACAAAAACTTTAAAAATTAATATTAGTAGCTGTTACAACACTGCTAAAGCGTGTAATGACAATTGTGAACAGCAAAGCAGCATCGTACAAAAACTCTGGGCTGCTGGTTGCAACAGCTGCAGCATTCATGCATTATAAGGTAATGGTGTTGCCACACCAGCAGAAATAAAAAAAAGAATTAAAAAGAAACGCATGAAAAAAAACTCCCAAGAAAAAGACACCAAATGCTAGCCTTTTGTTGTTGGTAGCTGCAATAACATGCGAATACAAGATAATAAATAATAATGAAGGATAATGATAGTCGCCACATAACCAACCACGCCAGCCGCGAAGGGGCAGTCAGCCGTGCGTGCGAGTTTACTTGAAGATTATGATGTGTACGTGTAAATATGTATGTATGTTGGAATATGTTTGAGTGCCGGTAACACCAAATGCGTCGTTGGGCATCATCATGGGTTGTAATTTTACACCAAAGAATTTTTTTTTTTTTTTGAACTACAGATTAATTTGTATGCATTTTTTATAGAGACGGTCTAGCGCTAAGGTTTATTGCAGAAATATTAATTTGACTTAGATGAAGTTTGTTGAACTGTGACGTAGATATAGTGAAAGACGCATGCTCAGAGTGTAAGTTCTAATCTTTGTTGCATTTGTGGATTTTTGAAAATTAATTTTGAATTACTAAAAATCCGGAAAATGCGCTAGAAAATTCTTTTTGTTTTAATTTTCCTTTTTTTTTATAAAATACCAGTTTTATCATTATTCTCAACCAAAAAAACAAAAACGAATATATTAAAATATTTTGACCCAATTGTATTGCCACCACTGAATTAAAATTAAAAATATATCCTAAACTTTAAGTTGTTTCTCTAGTAAAGCATTCAAGGAAAGTTTATACAATCCTATACAGCCATTTTCGTGTGATGCCCGAACAAACTTACTCGGCTAGGCAAATTGGCCTACTTTTGCTACTTAGTTTTGGGCGTATTGTCAAATAATAAATTTTTAATCGAGAGATGTCTATCTATACATTGCAGTATTCAAAAAAAATTAATAAAAGTTTGTTACAAAGTTTTTTAATTTTTTGTCTGTCTGTCTATATGTATGTTTGTACGCGCATCACTCAAAATCTGATGCATAAAATTAAATTAAATGTTCACGGAAATATTGCTACACGACCAGCTAAAAGTTTAGTAAACTTTTCACATCACTTAACTGTTTTTAACTAATACAGTGGTGGCCATAAAACACATAATTTTTTTTTTCGAGCCGGTGTCTAAAATAATAGATATTATGTCAATAAGGGAAATTAATAGTTTAAAAAAATCAGATAATTAATTGTATTTTTGTGTGTCTGCGACTATTGTGTTTGTACGCACATCACTCAAAATGTGCTGCTTCGAATCGAATTTGTTTCTCAATATAACAATTATTATTATTATTTATTTAGTATTAAAATAAATTTTAAGACTAACATATTCAAAGAGCACTAGCTGCTATGGCTATCGGCTCTGTTTCTCAATATAAAAATTATTCACTCGTTGGAATTTTAATACCTCTGCCTATAATTTCCTACATCTAGCAATCAATAGAAAAGTTTTTATCAATATATTTTGCACAAATTAATATGTTTAAATTGTTATTTCACTTACCCTTGAAACATGAGTGTAAACATCACAAAAAAAATATTGTAAGTTAAGTACTAGCATCGACGTACATTCAAAGCACCTAAACCTTTGCCCTCTCGAGCTTGCATGTGCTCGCAATAATAATTTTTAAAATCACTAAGTATGTAGTAACTAGATAAAGCAAATCTACTACGCACATGCAAACCCCGATAGAGAAAATTATAAGTAGTTTATATATTTTTTTTTTTTTTTTTAAACTAAATTTCTGCTCATGTTTAACTAGTTGAAAACAAAATGACTAAATTTAGCTTATTGAACAATTTTTTTCTTGCTATTGAAATGTAAAGCCAAAAATATTCTTAAAATTTCTTTTTACATTTCTGTCTTCTAAATTCATTTTTCATTCAAATTTCATTTTTTTCCAACTTTCAAAAATTCAAAATTTCCTATTAAAAATTTTTTTTTCTAGTTTTTTTATCCCTCTTAAAAATTAAATTTTTTTAATACAGTATGTAAATACTTTCCGAAATACTGAAAAAATTAACTTTACAGAAAGGAAAATAGTAAAATTTTAAATTCGTATAACTTAAAAAAAAACATGTGTTTTTCTTTGGCTGACTTTTTTCTGATAAATTAAAATTTTATTCAAATCGAAAGAGGTTTTTGGGCCACCGAAAAAAAATTTGAATATTTTTTTTTTTCAACTTTTTGGGCATTTTCGGACTAGTTCGCAAACTAATATTCTCTTTGCCCATTTCGATAGTTCACTGCAGCGCCTCTTCAATACTAACACGTATTAGCTTACTTCAAGCCTTTTACTCTGACTAATTACTTCATTTAAATTGTTGTCTCGCACTTACATAAATGCTCACTCAAACAAAATTAAACTTAACAACCGAGTCAGCGTATTATGAGCTAAACAAAAACAACAAAATGTGAGTTTATGAAATGACGCTAGATATATAAATTTCAAAATTAGTAAATTAATAAACGCTCATACCTACAGTCATTTATTTATTTACAACAACAAAATTCAATGTTGTAAAAACTATGAAAAATTCATTAAATCTCAACAGTAAATCATAAAAGTTATGTGACATTTACTCTTTCATCTCTGAGTATCAAACTTGCTGGTGTTGTTAGTGTCTAAGCCAGCTGGACGTGCTCTTCAGACAATATTTGTGTTTGTTACGATCGCTTTGATGGGCAATAAAGCAGCGACAACGTCAACACTTTTATGACAGCTCAGAGTCATAATAACAGCGACAACAACAACAAGAGACAACAACAACAAACGCAAATCAACAAACAATAAAGTGAAGTAAGCAACAAGTCAAGACACGTCATCACATTTTGAAATTTGAAAGCAGACAAGAAGTTGCGAAGACACTTCGCATGTTATCAGTGCTACCGCATAACTTTCACACGATGCAAAGGAGATATGAAGCAAGCTTCTTGTTGTTTTTACTAACAAATTTTCTGGTAGTTTCCTTTTATCAAAAAACGTTAAAAAAATTAAATTTTTTTTCACAATTTGACTTTTTCACTTTTTTCATTTATTTCTTATTTTTTAAGTGTAGTACTGCTACATTTCTAAAATTGTTGTGTTTCAAAAAATTAACTTTGGTACTTTCAAAGAAAGGTATAAAAAAATATTTTGACGAAAAAATTTTAAAATTTCTAGTGTTTCATTGTCGAAAAATCTGAAACTCACCATTAATTTTTTGACTAGCATTTTTTTTGTGTTTTACCTCGATATATCTACAGATATCCCGAAATTTTTAGAGGACCTTTGTTTTGGTTTTGATGAAAATATAAATTTTGGCACAAATATTTTTAAAATTTTTTTTTTTAACTTTTGCTGTATTTAAAATACTAAAATTTGGGTTTTTGAAAAAAGTTATAAAAAAAAGAATCATGGTCTATTTTCAAAAATAAATTCAATTAAAAACTTCAAAACTTAAAAAACAAAAATGTATCTTTCTTTAGCTTAACTTTTTTCTAATAAATTCAAATTTTATAGTTAATTAAAAATTATAAATTTTTTTCAAAATTAAATTCAATTAAAAACTTTTTTTAAATTAAAAACTGCAAACCATTCTTTTTTTAAACTTTTTTTTAACCTTTTAAAAAGCAAAATTAAATTCTTTTAGTACAGCAAAACATAAAAAAAATTTGAACCATTTTTAATGTTGGCCTAAAACTTTTTTAAACATTTCTTCAACTTTCGGGTCGATTTCAAGTGGTTGAACATCTTTTTTAAATTTAGTTTTATTGTTCTTTTTACATCTCAGAGAAAAAAATATAGTTTTCTTGGTATCGAATTCGGTACTACCGAGGTGCGTTGATATTGTCATCACTGTGAGCCTAATACCAATTCTATGAGCTTTGCTGCTTAGATCAGCACTCAATAATTTTTTGTTTGTAACGACTTCTGCTCTTTAATCCAAGCTCCTTTGATATTCATGTTCAATTCCATATTGTTGTTGTTACATTTTCTAATACAATTATCTTGTTAAGTACTATCTTTCAGTCATGTCTCTCATTCCACCACAATCTCGCTCTAATTGCGCTGATGCAGATGACTTTGCTAAAAATTGTTGAAAGCTCAGCTTGATTGGAAATGACAACTAAGACGGCTTAGTTAGTTGTCTAGCCAAAGTAATCTGATTTTGAGATTTCAATTTGTTTTGGTAACATAGAAAATTGCCAACAATAAAATGTACAGTTAGAGCTAGTATTGTAAAGAAGAGAAAAGGAGGCACAAGTAATAAACAGTTCGTTAGCGTTGGAATGATAGTTTGATATTTTGGGTTGGAAACAAAGAAGACCATTTGTTTGTTTGAATTTTAATTTTGGATCATCAAACTTGTTTCTGTTTTCTTGTTTTTTTTTATTGTGGCACGAAAGAGAGCGTGACATTATCAGAAATAAATCGTGCGCATCTGCCAGTTTTGTTGTTGGTTTCTTTTTTTTTCAAAATTTTTATATAGAAACTAAGCTGCTTAAGCAATGGCGCTTTCTTTTCGAAAAAAAAAACAACATTTTTACCCCAACAACTTAATGATTGAGCAGCAGTTTGGAGTGTTATCAAGCAGACAAGACTACAGAAACTGTGACAGAAAATTTGCAGCACGGGGTAGAGGTAATATTGGCCGTCATCCGGTCGTCGCGAACCCGAGCCAGATAAAAATATTTTATAAGTAAATGTAGCATTAACGATTTTAGCCGGATCGATCTATATCAGTATTAAATTTGTTAATTTCTTATATTCAATATGGACATACAAACTTTCGATAGACCAGATTTTTCGGCACTCTATAACTCACCGGATGTCAGCTATAATTTAGCGCAAAGCAGACGTCATAATTAAATTGCAATCGCTATGGGAAGCTTTACGACGCTAACTCTCTGATCGCTACTTACATATGTATGTATGAACATTATACGATTATATTTACATAGGTACGTACTTCTGTATGTTGTGTTCAGTATGTATGTAATTATAAAATGTATATGAGAGCTACTGAATTTTAAACGTAAAAATTCCATAGCTGCTTGAAATCGTTGTTAATTTTTTTTGCAAAACTTTTGTTCATACTTTTTTATAACTAGCTGCTAAAAATGCACAGAGTTAGCTTGAGTTACTTACTGATATATAATACTTTATTAGTCTTACGGATATTTTTATGGCTACAGTTAAGCATACGGTTACGGCTAAGTTACGGTGTAAAGTAAAGGTATCGCGGGATGCAAGTGAGTGGGAATATTTGTTTGACTGATTTTGATGGAATGTTATATGAATATTCTGAAGATATGGGAATTCAAAATTTTTCCAGAAAGTGGACAAGGACCCGAGCTATTAAAAAAAAATTATTTCAATGATTTGATAGCTAGTTAGTTTTCAATGTTTAAATTTTTTAGTAAAATTTTTGAAGTCATAAAACTTGCACATTGATCACTTCAATTATTTACAGGCAGAACACAATTGAGTATATATGTATATTACAAGCGATTGAAACCGCCCTTAAACATTCCTAGTTGAATTGTTGTCTGTTTTTTTTTTGTTCGATTTTTTTTTGCTTACTTAATGTTGTAATTTTGTTGACAACGTCATGCTATGGAAAATTTTCTGTAGACTTGCATGTTTATAAAATTTTTTTCCCATTTGCGTGTGAAAGCAGAAAAAAAAGAAATTTGTTTAAGCTAGCATTAAATCATTTTCTTTTAGCAAATTATAAATTGTGTTTAAGCAAAAATACAGAAGTTTAATCAAAATAAATGTAAAAATTATTTCATAACGCCAAAAGTCAATGAGAAAAGTTCAAAATTTTTATTTGTAGGAATTGATTTTATGAATTAAAATAAAGGCTAGAAAAGGGTCAAATTTATTCTCTACATCATTACCTAGCCAATATATGTAATACAAAGCACCGATTTCATGAATTTGTTTTTATCTGTCTGTATGTTCGTTCGCGTATCACGCCAAAACTGTTGAATACAATTTAACATAACTTGCAGCGTTGCATTACCAAACTACTAACTTAAGGTTTAAGAGATCTGTTAATTTGATAGAATTATTCAAAAGTTATCGACCAATACGTGAACCAGTATGACAGAAAATTACGAATTTCAATCACAATCAGAGCTTCCTCAATGGTGCTGTCTAACAACGCTTCTCATCCTTCATACAAAATTGATTAGCGCTAGTTTGTTATGAGATCAATAACAGCAGTTTATAATTACTACAGCAATGAGGAGATGCTGAATCTTAGATAGTCAAAAAGTTTAACTTACCACATTTGGACAGTCGAAGATTCAAGTTAGAATTTTGAGAACACCGAATCTGTAAGAAAGGAATGAAAAGTTATTGTAAATTTCATTTCTTTAGTTTTTATTACATTAGGAGGCATACAATTAATTAATGGCTTAATTAAAAGTTGTTGTCAATTAAAACAAGTAAAGACAGTTGCGTCCATGGAATAAAATGTACTGCAAAACTTAACTTGAGCATCCATCAATACATACGTGAAACTTTTACTCAATTCTAAGCAGCGGTTCTCGAGTGATGCGCGAACAAACATACAGACAAACAAACGAAAATTCTGAAAATTCTCTAAAAATGCAGTTGCTTTTGATTCTATAACACTAATATAGGCCCATTAGCTTCATTTTTATTTATTTTGTACACATTTGTTATATGTAATAAACACTTAACTTGCTACAATCAATTCTAGTGTAACCAAATAATTAAAATATGGCAAACATAAGAAAATAAATCGCGCCCGAAAAATTGACAAAACATAATCACAAATTTGCTATGAATTACGGCAAAACATACAATATCCAGCCAAGCGTTAAATGCAAACCAGTACAACACAGCGTGCGCTGACTAATAGGAATTGCTGCTTAGCAAGTCAACTACGAATGTGCGCTCTCCACAAATCCTTGCCAAGTCATGATCAATAAACTGGTATGTTACAAACAAACAAACAACCTCCCACAAATATGCCACACATACATATATGAGAGATACATATTTTTTGCGTGGGAGGTAATATTTGTCTTCATCTTTTTGGTGGCTTTTCTTCTTGCTTACGCTTTGCTGTGCCAAAAATGTTGTTTACTCAACTTTTCTTATGCCCGTTTTGGTGCGACGTGCCTCCCTTTTTAGGCGGCACGAGGCAAACGTTGCGGGAACTTGCTCACTTGATAAAAGCGGTAAGCAAAAAACAATTATGTGCTCGTATGTATGTGGAGGTGTATATTAGGCTGGTTCATAAATGTAGGAAGATAATATTTAAACGATATTTCCCTAGCCCCCGTTTTTAGAATATTTTTTTGTTTGTATGTATGTTTGTGCGCGCATCACTCGAGAACCACTTTATAGAATTGAGTAGGAGTTTTTCCAGTCTATTGACGGAAGCCCAATTTAAAATTTACAATACATTTTAGCAATAGAACCAAAGAAATAACATATATTTCGTTTAAAAGGTATCTCACAGGAGTCAACATAAAATTTTTTTTTTTTTTAATTTTTCATACAAAGTCACACTTTTCAGGAAAAGAGGATAAAATATGTCCTCGAAGTTTCACAAAAAAGAAGTTCAGCCTAAAAGAACTTCACCCTAATGTATATGTATGTCGTGTAACGAGTGCAAAAGGTAGAATCGTTAGTGCATTACCGTATGAAGCCAATGCCATGAGTTGAGTGGCTGATTTCTTTCGGCCAAGAGAAAGAGCAGCAAATGTGGGCGAATGAAAAGAAGAATGTAAAAAAATGTGTTGTCTAGAAGATCAAGTTTTGAGCGTTGTAAGCAGGAAAAGGGTTACGTGGGATGATGTACATACAGAAAGTAACCTTTTTGAGGTACATATGTACATACCTAGTAAGGCCGTACTACTAGATATAGTTTGGTATGGAATAAGACTGAAATGTAATACGGAAAATCTGCCTAATTTTTGGAATATAAATTGGCGATTAATGGGACGCAAAAGCTGGTTCGATAATGAAAGATTAGATAGAACTTGACCAATAGTAAATTTATGAATCGTGAGCTCTGTGTCACTGGGGGTCTTTAAATTATTAAATCTGGTACTCTTGCACTGCGAAAGTCTTTGAAAGAAATTATTGACCATGTAAGGGTGGGTTTCTTATGTTCCTTGTTATATTTTTCGGACAACTTTCTACCCATCTGCTGAAATTCTAAGTAACTTCGTGTAAGAACTCAAAAGTCTCTTGAGCCCCTCCACAAACTCCCAACATCATTTCACTACACAGAAGAAAACTAAACTGTCGAAATCGCAAACGTCAAGCTGTGTAGTTGTGTTTTTTATTTGCTCTGTGTTTTTCTTTAATAAATAAATAACTTCTTGATATCCTAATATTAAAAGTTGCATTTAAAGTTAAAAGAGTTTAATACTTAATGTGCTTCACTACTTGCTGTGAAAAATTACTTAAATCTTTGAATTGTGATTAAATATCTAAATCATTCTATTGAATTTGTGTGTGCCGAGTTTTTTGCATATTGTATTTGTTGCATTTGAAAGGCTCGTACTTTACATTGCAATTGTTGTTGTGTGCTGATTTGATTTTTGATCTCTCTTTTGTTACAGCTGTTTGCGTGGTTTGTTAAACGTCAAATACAGTGTGTCTAAAACTGGTCGCTTAATCCTGTGCGTTTCAAACTGTCAGGGTTGTATTTCTTTTCATTTGATAAATTAATATTTTCTTTATTTTTTGATAAAACTAAATTTCTTATCTCCTTATTTTTATATAGTGCTTTAATTACTTTTTTAAAAATGTCGTGTATGTTTGAAAACTGTCAAATAAAAAGCGAGTCCGAACGCTTTGTAGCATGCTGGTTGTGCGATGGACTTATCCACGCAAAATGCGCCGGGTTAACAGGTAGAATAGCGGACTTAATTAACGACGGAAAAGGCCTACGCTGGTCCTGTACTAAATGTCGATCGACGGAAGTTCACTTATGTAAAACTTTTAGGCACATTAGAAACGGGTTTTCTGAAATCAGCAAAGATTTTTCATTGCTGACTGAAAAGTTTAAAAAGTACGAAAATATTTTCAAAACCTTAAAACCTCTAGATAGTTCGCCTAACTTGGAATGCCCTGACAATCGCGAAGAGAATCGCGAAAACAAGCGCAGACGTACGGATGATCTGCCTTCTACTTCAATGGCGCCGAACCTGCCTCCAGCCATTGAACTTATTGACTTGGCATCTCCAATACCTGACGCGGCCGTTCGGGCAACGTCCAAAAACGCCCCCCCAAAGTCAACAAATAAAAAAACTTTGGAACCTCCAACGGTGGAGCCCGAACCAATACCTAGGAAGCTGGTTGTGGTCCCTCAAAAAAAATCGATTTTTGTGTCTAGGTTCCATCCAGACACTACTGAAGATGATTTGAGGTACCATATTTCTTCGAAGGTTAAGGATCAAACCTTAACCGTTAGAAAATTTAATTTCGCTTACCAACGTAATATGTCATCGTTTAAAATTGATGTATCCGGAAAAGATTTTAACTCTCTTTTGGACAGTTCTTTTTGGCCTCCCGGCGCTCTTGTGCGGGAGTTTGAGTTCAGACCGAATAGAAATGTTCAAAACGTAGCTAAAATCACTCGTAATAATGTTGAGTCAAAAAACTAAGTACTAAGTCCGTGAATATCTTTTACCAAAATGTCAGAGGTTTAAATACCAAATTAAATGACCTGTATTTGAAATCTTTCCATTGTAACTATAACGTAATTGCTTTTACCGAAACTTGGCTAAAACCGCATGTTTTCAATTCCGAGTTGTTATGTAACGAATATCAAGTTTATAGACATGATCGCTTGAACAAAGTCGGAGGTGGTGTTCTACTTGCCGTTCATTCCTCTATTCCTTCAGAGGAGGTTAATGTACCTAACACGGATTCCATTGAGTTTATATGCATCCGCATCCAGCTAGAGAACGTGTACATGTACTTATCTGTTTGCTACATCCCTCCAGCATCTGATCTTTCAATCTACATGCAGCATGTCTCTCTGCTCAGAACTGTTAACTTATTGACTAAAGCTTCTGACTCGATGATTGTTTTAGGTGATTTCAACCTACCACATATATCGTGGAACATATCTGACGGAAACATTATTCCAAATCCATCCAAACTGGGCTTCAATGACTTTTTGGATGGAATTTCTGATCTCCGCCTTAGTCAAATAAATGTTACCGCTAACAAGTTTGGCAAAATCTTAGATTTAATTTATGTTGATGATAAAAACAAATTTTCTGTAAATCGTTGTGATCCGTTGGCTTTACCAGAAGACGTCTACCACCCTTCTATGGAAATATTTCACGAAACCATAAGTAATGGCCAATATACACAATGCTGCTCAAGTAGTAGCTTTGATTTTAACTTCTCAAAAGCCAACTATAAGAAATTAAATAGAGAACTGTCTAAATTAACTTGGCCTGAGCTTTGTGGCGATATCGATTCAAACGTTTTACATTTTAATCAAACTATTTACTACTTATTTGAGAAGTTTGTTCCTAAACGTAAATTAACATATGATCATCCAACGCAAGCTTGGTTTACTAAAGAGCTTATGATGCTAAAAAATAGAAAAACGCGTTCTTTCAAATTATTTAAGAAGTCGGGGTTAAACAAACATTACTTGTTGTATTCTGTTCTACGTAAGAGGTACATCGACTTGAATAAAAAGTGCTATAAAGCCTATATCTCTAAAACAAAAAGAGACATTATTCGCAATCCGAAGTCATTTTATGATTTCGTAAATTCTAAACGAAAAGTTGTGGGATTTCCCTCAGCCATTAAATATAAAGACATTTCATCTAGCGATAATCAAGATATCGCAAATTTCTTTGCGCAATTTTTCAATTCTAACTATTCTGCAGTCACTAATTCTGACTTTCTTAATTATCCCTATGAGCTACATGGGAACAATTTAATTAATTGTCCAACTATATGCGCCAATGATGTTCTTATTTATCTGAAAACCTTGAAGGAATCTTTTAAATGCGGTCCTGATAGGATTCCTACATGCTTCTTGAAGAAGTGTGCTAACAATATTTACCAACCCCTTACCAATTTGTTCAATCTGTCACTAAAGTGTGGTGTTTTTCCAAAAGCATGGAAAGAGTCGTTTCTTATACCGCTTCATAAAAGCGGAAGCAAGGCTTCTATAGAGAACTATCGCGGCATAGCAAAGCTTTCTGCCATCCCAAAAGTGTTTGAAGCTATTGTTACCAATCAGCTTACGAATCCTATCTCTACCTTGATTTCTGACTGTCAACACGGGTTCTGTAAGGGAAAGTCCACCGTTACAAACTTACTTGAATTTACAAATCATGTCTCCAATGGCTTTAGAAAAAATCTGCACACCGACGTTATTTATACTGATTTCAGCAAAGCTTTCGATAAAGTGTGTCACTCGTTACTTATTCATAAACTAGATCAGCTGGGTTTCCAGCCGGGTCTCAATCGCTGGATCTCTTCTTACCTTAGTGACAGAACACAAAAAGTAGTGTTTAAAAACTGTGAATCCGATGTTATTTATGTCTCCTCTGGAGTTCCTCAAGGAAGCCACCTGGGCCCGATTCTGTTCTTGCTGTTTATAAATGACATTTCTACAGTAATAGAATTTTCTAAAATGTTAATGTATGCCGACGATGTAAAGCTTTTCATGTCATTCGCATCATCCGAAGATAGCAATAAGCTTCAATCAGATCTAAATACACTAGTTACTTGGTGCGATTTAAATTATATGCCGCTTAATCTAAAGAAATGTAAATACATGCGTTTTTCGAGAGGAATTTCACAGCCAGCTTCCTATACAATTAACAATTATAGCCTTGAGCAATTGTATGATTTTGTTGACCTTGGGGTTACTATGGACTACAAACTCTGTTTTAACTGCCACATTAACGTAACAGTCAATAAAGCTAGAGGCGTTCTAGCATTTGTTAAACGATGGTCTAAAGAATTTAGCGACCCTTATGTAACTAAAACTCTCTTTACTACATTAGTCAGACCGATACTTGAATACGGTTCTATAATTTGGAGCCCGCGTTACCAGGTCCACGTGGATCGCTTAGAATCAGTTCAAAAACAATTTTTACTATTTGCCTTAAGAGATCTTCACTGGGATCCGTTGTATAATTTGCCATCCTATACGAGTCGCTTAAAACTTATTAATCTTCACAGCCTTTCTAGTCGGAGGGAAATGCTTGGAATTGTTTTCATGATTAAATTACTAAATGGTTCAATCACAAGCCCGTTTCTTTTGAGCGAAGTGAACTTCAATGTACCTTCTCGCCCATCAAGACATTTTAAACCCCTTATCTTGAAACAGTGCCGAACTAATTTTGAATTAAATGAGCCTTTTCGTTGTTTGTGTCAAGATTATAACTCTCATTCTGGTACGTTTGATATTTCAGACTCACTATGCAGCATAAAAAAGTCAATTCTTTCTATCCTAAATACATAGCAACATTTTGCTCCTTTGATTCTTATCTTTATTCTTTACAATAACTATTCGCTGTCAACTAACTATTTATTAATTGTGTTATCTATTTTTTATCTACCTTATTTAGCTGATGAGGTTTTCTCTGTAGCTGAGCAGTTTTAGATCTCGACGATTAACAAACCAAAGCCTTTCAAAGACTCGGCACGAAAGAGCAATCCGTGCGTCATGCGGATGCGCCCCTCGCGCCGGTCGGGCGGGATATGGTGGGTAATCCGTTGGGCATTATTATTATTATTATTATTATTAAACGCTTCCTACAGTGGCCATTGATCTCGCCAGCTGCATGCCATAGAATTCACTGCACTATCCATAAACATACATAAATAATTAATTGCCAACTCGCTTTTGTAGAGTCGAGTTATGCGTAAACAACTTTTTAATAAGCCCTTTTTATTTACTTGATTACCGCCGAAGCGTTGACAGCCTAAATACAGAGTAAATAATTTGTTAAGCAAAAGTATCGCGCTGTTAACCCAGAAACGCATCAACATGCTTGGACACAAACACGCCAAACCAAGCTCCACAAAGCTTTGCGCGCACCACCAGATTAGTAAAAGCAATGCGCTTAATTATTGATGCGTCACAATGGCTACTGTTTGTCAAGCATCGAACCCAGGCGACGAGATACTGACGACGGCTGACTGCAACGATTTGGATGCCGATAGCCAGGTTTGGGTACCCGACACACCGTGCAGCCGCCGTAATGCGAAATGACTGAAGAATTACAAATGTGAACATTTAAAAACTCATTAAGCGCGACACACACGGCAAACGGCACAAAGTGACGACAAAGATAGGCCAACTTGTATGAATCAGGCAGTCAGCTAAATGCACGCAACAATGGGCCACAGGGAATTCAGATGCAGCATGTTGGGTGTACGCGTATACGCACAGGTGCAACAGATGTGTTACATGTCGCTGACAGTTGGGGCTGTTGGACGTTGGAATGAAGTCGATGGAGCGGCAGGTGATGGTGCGGTTGAAGTTGTTTGGTTCAAAAGGACAGCAAGAACGAATGGATTGTACGTGAGCGATGCAAAACACAAATTAAATTTGAGTGAATTGTGTTATGGGTTTGAGGGTTTGGTGAAAAAACTATCAAGCGAGAAGCATATCGGGAAAGAACAAAAACAACGCAAAATAACTTCGCGCTCAAGAAATTGTAGCCGTAACGAAAATGATGATGACAGCAATTGAAAGGTTCAAGCGCAACAAATGCGAAGTAAAAGTTAGGTACTTAGTACATTAAGGCTGCAAGACACACACAAGCAAGCTGCACACTTACTGGGAACAAATTCGTAATCAAACCCTTGGAAATCATGCTAGGGGGTTCATAATACTAAACTGAAGTGAAAGAAAATTAAATTAAATTAAACAAAATAATATAAAACAAAATAAAATAAAATAAAATAAAATAAAATACAATAAAATAAAATAAAATAAAATAAAATAAAATAAAATAAAATAAAATAAAATAAAATAAAATAAAATAAAATAAAATAAAATAAAATAAAATAAAATAAAATAAAATAAAATAAAATAAAATAAAATAAAATAAAATAAAATAAAATAAAATAAAATAAAATAAAATAAAATAAAATAAAATAAAATGAAATAAAATAAAGTAATGAGGAAATAAGCAGCAGTAACACCCAAAAGGGATCAATACCATGGTCTACTGAACGCTCAGTACAGCTCGAATTTTTTGTTGCTACATTTCCGCAGCATCGCATCACTTCAACAGATGTGTGGCTGCACTCCTCTTGCCTCGTGCTACCTCAACTTACGCTGCATACATTATTTGCTTTTATTTTGTTTTTGTCCTTTCATCTGCCTCATATCCAACCGGTTTTCCATCAAGAAACAGACGAATATTGACGTAGGCACATTGCAGGCCAAAAAGGAAGCATAAAAACTTGTGTTGCAAGATCGATTCTTGGCGATTTCACTTTTTACCCACACACCAACAACTTGCCACATACACTTTTTGCGCTGAAGATTTTATGTTGGCTACGCCGCCACATCCTAGCACTGGAGTTGTGTAAGTGTAGGCTAGTAGATATTTATTTTGTTTGTTTATGTTTCGCTTTAACGCATCAAGCGCATAGCATAACATAACATGCCCATCATCAACGTGGTTGGGTCGGCCGTCAGTGATCAACATCAGCATTTTCGGTGTTGCAACTCCCCAAGCAGACACAAAAAACGCTGACAGCCAGCTAGAGGTGCAGTCCAGTAAGATATAACAGCAGCTGCCATAACAAACTCACACATACATACACATAAACAGCTCGTAGTCACATACATACATACACTTTTCAAAGGCAATCTGCAAGCGTTGTGTCAATACATCAGGCACCACATGGTCGTGCAACATTTGCCACAGCAGTTGCAGTTTGGAGTTGATGTCAACAGCAGTTGTTGTTGTTTTTGGATTCCTGTTTTTTTTTCATTTCTTACTACTTGCTGACTTTATCGTGCATTGTCAGTTGGCTTTGTGGAGTTAAAAACATAAATTTCGTTCATCCCTCACCTGCGCTTCATTGCCATACCAGCACATTTTGTTTGCTGACTGAAGCAAGGAATTGTTGTACTGCTGTTGTTGTTGTATTTTTTTTTTTGTAGCTTGCGTATTTGCAATCAGTATTGACGATACGCGATTGGTATGTCATAAACATTGGCATTGATTTTTGATTTCCACTGAATGCGAATGTGACAGCAATTGTGGGGAAGAAGAAGAAGAAGAATTGAAGGAGCAACGTGTAATGGTAGTTCAAGCAAACTGAATATGCAAAGGGAAGCAGCAACGTTTGCATCAAACAGAATTTTTGCATTCAATTAGGAGATCGTAAATAAAAAAAAAGCTCTTGGAATGTTCATCAATAGGGATCGATATGTAACTTCGGTTAAGTTCGGTCACAAAACTTCGGTTCAGTTTCAGCCAAGAAGATGGCGAACTTAAGCTAAACATTTATCAAGAACAAAATTTTTAGCATTTTCCTAGATAAAAGACTAGAATTTTTAGTTAATCATTGCGTTCACCGAAGTCGCCCAAAAGAGCATTTTCTCCGTTCTTCTACTTTTGACTGGAAACATATGACAGTAATAAACTTTTCCCCCAAAAGGCTTATTTAGACTGAAGTTGGTCGTGAGCTTAAATTACCTTTCAGAAAGCTTTGTTTACAATTGCTTTTAGTTTTATTTATAAACAGCTGTTTAGAAAAGGAGTAATTTTTCAGTACTAAGATAATTAAAAATAAGTATAGCTTAAAGCTCTAAGAAAGCTTTTTAATATTCTTGGCAATAAAGCAAGATAAAAAACAAGCATAAAAAAAATATTGTAAATATTGGTAGCGTAGCATTATTTTCAGGAACTGTAATTTATTCCATTTCCAGAGCTTTAAGCTTTAAAGCTTTTTCAAAAGCTTTTACTGAGATGCATGTAATTCATTAACATTTATAAACTGAGTTTTATTTTCTGCTATTTATATCTAATCTGGTATATTTTTTCAATAACTTAACAATAATATTATCTTAATAACTACAAATAAAAAGGGAAAGCTCTAAAAATTGCGGCCAACTAGTGAAAATATAAAAGTTTAGTGCTCTGTTATTGTTAACGCCTACTCGTTCAAAAAAAATTGTATTGTACATAATTTCATACGTCAGCAAGCATTAATATTCCGATTTTTGTCTCAGACCGAACGCTCGTAGGTAGTCGTAGTAAACCAAAAAAAAAACAAAAACAAAAAAAATATGTGAACAAATATCTAACAACTTTAAGCAGCATGCAACATCATTTAAGACAAACGAACAAACAAATTAAGAAAGAGTGAAAACAAATTAACCCAACACGCATTGTACAACTTGCCACACACAAATGCGAAACGCTTACACGCTTTACTAACAACAAAAACAAACATAGAAACATGCGAGTAGTATGGCTAACATCGTACAAAACAAACGTGCAACATTTAGCATCAACACACACACACACTCCCATACATACCATGCAGCATGCCACGCACAACATTCAATTGTCTAGTTAAAGCAACCAATAAATATCAACAACAACAAATGTTGAATATGTTGAGTGCCACCAACTGATTTGCATTTAGCATTCGTCTGTTTAACTCAAATTGCATTTTGAGATTTTGCTTTTATTACCGTAGCGTGAATTTCTTGTACGAATGTCAATTTTAATTTGCCACAAAATATGGCAGGCATTAAATGGCAAGCTGTCAACACTGCATGCTTGTATTGTGCGCGTGAGCCTGCTGCGCATGCGTGTACAGCATCTTCGTTTGTGTCGGCGCATGCGCTGCATTGTGCTTGTTACCACCTACAGGTGAAACGTGCGTGAAATGTGGGCGCCACCTTGTAACATTTAGACATTTAAAACAAGCTTTGCTTATTGTTATGTGACAGGCATTTAATTGCGCATGCGTGAAGCGCAGATAAGCCAGCGATAAGCAAATACAGTGAGTTTGAGTGGTAGCTGAGTAATTAAGAATTTTTATTTCATTTTAAATATTATTTTAAATTTTTTTTTTTATCTCTTAAGCTTGTTTTCCTGCTATTTTTACACTTGTTCCCCTTTTAGTGATGTGCGCTCATCGCTTTTAATTGTATACACTTTTATTATTTGCTTAAGATAACTGTAAGCACCACCTGCCAGTCGATTTTAAATCAACCAATTAAAGTTTTTATTGACCTCTAAATATTTTTTTATAGTTTTGACTGTGAAGTAGTAAGAAGATAATACTTTTAATAGCTTTAGTGAAACTACTGTTTCTAATGGGAAATAAAAAGAATTCCAATTAAAAATTATGGCCCCAATTTCTTCAGTTTTGGGTTATATTTAAATCATATTTTTTTATACCTTTCATGAACATGAAATGGTATTATAACTTTGGTCCGATGTTTGTAAGTATGAGAAGAAGAAGAGATAGACCCACCATTAAGTATACCGAAATGATCAGGGCGACGAGCTGAGTTGATTTAGCCATGTCCGTCTGTCCGTCTGTCCGTCTGTCCGTCCGTCTGTTTGAACGCAAACTAGTCCCTCAGTTTTAGAGATATCTCGATGAAATTTTGCAAGCAGGCGCCATTTTGCATAGGATTAATCATTTGTCGGAACCAGCAGGATCGGACCGATACAACGCATAGCTCCCATACAATAGATTGTTCCGATAAACGGGTTTTGGTCTATAAATCTTGCAATTAAAAAGCTATTAGAGCGAAATTTCGCAGGTTTAGTACATATTGTATTTGTAACGTGTGTAGTGAAAATGACTCAGATCGGACCAACATGACATATAGCTCCCATATAATCGATAGTTTCGATAAATGGGTTTTGGGCTATCAATTTTGCAGTTAAAGAGCTAGGAACGTTAAACTTTGCACGTTTGCTACATATTATATATGTAACATATGTAGGCAAAGTCAGCCAGATCCGACCAACATAACGTATAGCTCCCATACAATCGATTGTTCCGATAAGTGTGGTTTGGCATTCATGAAAGGTATAAAGCCTTCGGCACAGCCGAAGACAGCCCTTTCCTTACTTGTTTTTTTTTTAATTTAGCAAAGAAACCAAAATATTCAAATCAGGTACGAGGTGGGCAAGGGAATCTTTTACAAGGCAGTCATGCCCATAGACGCTGAGCATAATCGACTGATAGCTGTCAAAAGATTGTCTCAGACATACAAACCAACAGAGCTCTTGGGAATTATTTGAAAAAATTAATAAAAAAAATAAAAAAATAAAAAATTTGTAATAAGTTTTGATTAATTTGGACTGTTTTCGATTATTCCCATTATTCCTGAGTTTTAACGATTATTTAGAAAAAAAAAAAAAAATATTTCAAAAAAATGTTGGTTACTTCTAATTATTTTGGATTCTTTTCGATTATTTTTTGGGAAAAGCCTACTAATGATTGATTTGAAAATGTAATTAGTTTTGATTATCTTTGATTGTATTCGATTAAAAGTCTAGTTATGATTGATTGCCATTGTTTGCGATGTTTAATTGTTATTTAAAAAAAATTTGAATACTTAAAATAATTTAATTACTTTTGATTATTTTCAATTATCTTTGATTATTTTTGACTGTTTTTGATTATTTTTTTAGAAAAGTCTACTCAGTATTCAGTATTAAATGATTATTTTAAAAAACTTTAAAAAAAATATTTTTAAAAAATTTGTTTGAACCTTTTAATTACAATTGACCAGTTGCTTTCGATTTTCAATTATTATTATTTTTTTTATTTTATTGATGTTGGTTGTAATTGATTGTTTTGTATTATTATTATTTTTTTTTTTTTTTTGAAAAGCATACTTATTTTAATAAAAAATCAAAATAACATCCAAAGAAGAGTTGATTAGTTTTAATTACTTTTGATTGTATTCGATTATTTTTTGGTATTGGTTATTTTCGAGTATCTTCGTAATTGTCGTATTCTTGACAAACAGACAAATATAATCACAATTGGCGCTACCATTGAAAATAATATAAAAACCAAAATAATCAAAAAAAAAATTAAAAAATGTGTGTGTGTGATTGCTTGTAATTTTTGTTGTTTTTTTTTTTTTTTTGTTATTTAAAATTTTTTTACAACAGTAACTTAGTAGTTGCAGATTTTTAAAAGCTTACCACATACTTTGTATTTCTCATCGGTATTTAAAATAGGGCAATGGTTTTCTAAATTTAAAATAAAATATTTCACGTACATAGGTCCAATTAATTTTGAAGTCTATTTACATATCATTTTCCGCTAACCGTCTTACAATTCAATTAAGTTTGAAAGCCAGCTTTTAAGCAGCGCATATTGATAACGCTCCCAGCGGTACACAGCAATAAGAAATTCACACAAAAAACAGCCAATACAGATAACCGCCAGCTATGTAAACAAGTAAATTACCGTAAAACGCCGCACGTCTAAGGCCAATCGAGCAACAATCAAAACGTACCAAAGTCAACTTTACTCACTTCCAAGTCAAGTTTTAACAACCTGGGAAATGGGGGCAAGCAAATGACAAACAAATCAGCGTGACGTAACAACAACTACAAATGGCGCAGCACAAAAGAGCGTGGGAACCAAACATTTGCAAACGCATGTAAAACTGAGCAAATATGTAGTTTAAAAAAAAAATTTTTTTTGTTTTTTCTCTCATTTAATAGCTGAGCTTTTTAAAACCATAACTAGACTTGAAAAAAATATGCGAAACTTTAACAAAAAAATCCAATCTAAAGCTTTTGTCAATAAGCTTTAATTTGTATTAAAAGTACAAATATTTAGTGATCTTATCAGCATTTCTCATTGTTTTTAACTTGTCGCTTTCTACCTTAGATGAAGCAAATTTAAAAATATTTTATTTCCTATCCAAATAAGTGCCAATAAAGTAGAGGTTGCTGACATGCTGCATAAAAAGTATTGCCCATTTTGAAATCGATATTTTTAAAAGCGATCGATCGTCTGTGGAATATGCGCTGACAGTGTGTTGGCAGCAGCTCCCTGTGGGACACACACTAACTCGACAGCCACACTGCAAAACCCTGTATGTTCAAAACCAAAAAGTTTTCAGGAGAGGGAAAAAACTGTAATAATTATAACGTATGTATATGAGCGACGGTTATTTCATTTCACCACTGGAAAAAAACGGGAAGTTGTAACCCGATTTTGACTGAATTTTAATGTGCGAAATATCACGATCTATGGGAAAGGCTCAGAACCTTATTTTTGGAAAAATAGTGACTTACGGGGTTTTGCAGTGTGGCTGTCGAACTGGTATAATGCGCACACAAGGTTGACCAGTAGGGTTAAGGACAAATATGATGCGTTTTGCAAACTTTTATTTAGGGTTGCCAACTCATATGCGTATGCACGAAAGGTTGGTCGTAGTAGTAAAATAATTTTTTTAAGGTTATTCTCTGAGCGCAAAACTTCTAATGTCAAATGTGCAAGATCATTTCAAACAAGACTTAATAAATTTCATACTTTAATTAAACATGCTAATTATAAACATTTTGTAGGAAAAAATACCTCTAAAACCTGGTCGGACTTGAGCATGTTTGCTTTAAATTGCAATTAACGAAATCGGGCGGTTGGATTGGCTGTTTTCTGGTAACAAAAATTGTGGGTTTTGATTTTATATACAGAAAAAAATGTTTAGCTACCCAGTCGGAAATCGGTGAATATATTAAAATTTTTACATCAGAAGAATCGCTTGAAAAGGTATAAGCCAAGAGCTGGATTATCTCTCTAGGTGAAGGGGTCCCATAACTCCTCTTCGACGCCCAAGTTTTTTAGCAGAGGGCGTGAAAGATTTTCTGAAACAACAACCCCCTTTAGAGAAATCTTTTCGGTCCTAGCTACAGTCTTGTGAGGGTTGGAACATCGTGATTATGACGCATTACAAAACCAGCTACAGCACTATTTTTTACCAAGGAAAAAGGTGTACGCCATCTATTGACGAATAGTTTGTGGTACTATTGCCTTAGTCTGGCAACACAAATTTGCAAAGTATGGCTCGTTTTTCCATTACCCGGTGATGACAATATTTTAGAGTTTGTTTTCGCTTAGAGGAAATAGCTGATCGCAGAGGTACTGCTTATATGAGGTGTCAAATGTCCGTCCACAATCGACGTACCCTTTTATTTTTATTGCTTTGAGTAAGATTATATTTCAGAAATTTTTACTACATTCAAAACATCAATTCCGCTACCTCTGGCAACTCTACCTGCCGATGACCTCCACATAACACACCCAATGTATTTTATACAGTTCGTCAACCAAACAAAATACAACAAAACTCTTACACTTAAGGGCCCAAACATTACCAAAATGCGCTTGAACGACTGATGAATAAACGGATGGATGGATGGATGGATTGTCAGTGGCTTGGCAGTTTTGCTGCCACTTGTCAGTTTGAAACAAAAGTTATTGGCAGCTTCTCATAGCCGACAAGCAGAATGGTACTAGACAGAAAGAAAGCCGCTAGCCAAAAGACCACAAAGTTGCATGGTAACCTGAGTCCTGAGTAAACACGAATAAGGCAGCAAAGACATTGAAAAGTTTATGTGGCAGGCATTGAACTCTGGAACACTGGGTCGCCTATAAATGTGTGTATTTGTATTTTATTGCAATTGTTGTAGTGGCTATTTAAGCTGAAAGGAGTTGCAAATTGTAACGTTTATTTGCTATGTTACACAGAAACGGTAGTGTTTGCGGCAGCAAGTCAACACTGGCCAGTGGCCATATTGAAGTTTTAGCCATAACATTCACAGCGGAGGTAACAACAGCTGCCACATAAACAAGCGGATGTGGAATTTTGTAAATTTCCAATGAAACTGCTACTTACTACGTATTGCCCCTAACTCAGCCCAACAAAGTTCCTGACGCTGGTTTATGCGCTACGCTCAGCAGTTTGTTGAGACTTTAAGTGTTTTTGGTAGGTAGCAAAGTTGAATTTAATTTTTTCTTCTGCACTTTTTTTTTTTCATTGCCATGTTTTTTGGTCTTTCAAGCACTCAAAACACATACGAAGTGGTAGTAAAGTCCACGGCTTGAAGTTCATTTGTCGACTTGCAACATGAAACGCTTAGCAGCTGATTGCTGGCCAAACAAGAATGTAGACACTACAAGCTTTTTTTTCACACACAAACACACATACACATGCATACATACTCACACATACTTACAAACAAAGTTGCTGTAATTTCGGATTAACGCAGGCCAAGTACACCATGTCAAGTCTTAATTCCAGCGAATTTCATTTGAACTCGTTGGCTTGTTGGCTTCTATGGCCAAGCAAACGAACTGCAGTCAAGTCAAGGTAGGGCACAAATGCCGAGTAACGAGCGACGAGACCATGTGAAATCGTCGTAGAATTACAAAAATCTCTCTTAAATGATTTTTTTTTTTTGTTTGCTGTTCACTCACATCCGCATCATTTGGCTGTTTGGCCGCAGGGTAGGCGGCGGCGTTTAAAGTAAAAGATCAACAGCCAAACCTTAATCAACAACAACAGCAACAACAAAATATTTAATTCGTAAAAAAGAACTTAACTCTGGCTTGAGGTACTCACTTTTACTCACCACATAAATACATACATACATACATACATATACATGAGGTTGAGGCCATTGGCGGCAAATACAAAAAACCAGTTGAAATGGAATTTTGTAATTGATATGGCATTTTTGCCAACCATCAGACACCATTGAGCTGCGAGTACTTGTAGGTATGTATGCAACTCTTAGCCACTGTCTACCGACATATTCGAACAACATATCAAAACATCTCATAGGCGTGTACACATAGCTGAGATGTTTTGTATCAATGTGTGTCTGTGTGTGTGTGTGAAGGCGTGTCTGCTTGGACAAAATAATAATTAAAATAATTGGACACACATACCTATGACCTGTTAAGTTTTAGTCTAAGCTTCAACTCCTACAAATGAAGGTCCAGCCGCACTTGTATAATTATTTGATTGCGTAGCTCGGCAGTAAGCTTATAGAAACCTGCGATTAGGTCTGACCGCATACTTTTCCGACTAAAACTAGTAAAACTGTCAAATGCTAAAAACACACTGAGAGCGATTGAGTAACACTCAAAACTTCTTCATTGGTTAAAAACTAAAAATTTGAGGTTTTTGTTTTTGTTTTGCTATGTCACGATCAGCTGTTTTTCTCTTACAAGTTTCACTAAGAGAAATTCTCACCCCAAAACCTTGCAATTCCTTCTATCAATGAAATGTCAAAATGCGCTCTCTTTCTGCTAGTTTTTTGTGTCCCGCTCAGTAAAAGAGAATATATTTCCCAGTATGCATATTTCAAATTTAGCTCTATGTTGCTTAAATTTTTTTTTGTCAATGCCAAACAGCTGATCATTTAACACTTCTAACAAAAATAGTCCTCAATAATTTTTCTGACTATAATTTGTAACTTCTGAGGGAGCACTGTATTTACTCCCTTTTTTTGTTTTCTTTAGTCAGAGAATAAAATTTGTACTGCATTGATTCCTGTACTCTCTGACTATTTCTAACTGATTTGGACTATATCTGACTCGTACGGGAACAGAACTATTATCAATGTCAAGTGAATGGGGGTGCCAGTATGTGAAAAATATTGCCGGAAGAATTGGTAATAGCAAAACTATTTTGAAATAAAATGGTGCGGTGTCTCCAACAATAATCAATTTCAAAATTTTTGGAACTAATTTAATATAGTATGTAGATAGAGAGAGGGATGTTCTTATAAAACAATTTTCATGGGCCTCATTGGTTTTCTTACCCGCATCTTCCGATATTTAACTTAATGCAATAACAAATTTAAAAAAGGAATACAAATTGCATGAAGTTGCCAGCTAGTTGAAAAATCTACTAAATTAGCAAAAATCCATTTAAAATAATTAAGTTTCTAGACAGAGTTGCCACCTGTTTCCGAAAACTTTAAGACAACTGAACTTTAAGACAACTGAACCCGCCTATTCTGATATTTAAGTATAGTTTAAAATAAAAAAATAGATCAAAGTTTCAATAAGGTTGCCACCTACTTGAAAAATCATAAAAATTAGTAAACTGTGTTTTTATTGACAAGAACTTTGATTATAGACAGAGTTGCCACCTTTATTTAATTTTTAATTTTTTTGTTATTTAATGTTTTTTTTTTTTTTTTCATTTTTTCAATATGGCAGGCAACTGAACCAAAAAAAAAGTTACATCAAAATAGTAAACGCCAAATATCTCAAATACTTAAAATACTTTTTATACATATAGTAAGGCTGTAACATGACGATAAACGATAAAATTAGATAAAAGATACTTAATTAAAATAGTTATTAGTAGTCTTTAATTAAAAGACAATCATCAATACTAGTATGTATGTTTGTATGTATGTATATTACCTTACTCAAATGAAATCGCAGATAAAATCAAAGTTATGAATGATTATCTTATCATTTTTTCAAACAACTTCAAATAACATAAACAGTGATAAATGCAAAAAGGCGTAGACAAAGCAATATTTCTGGAACCTAGACATTGTTGACATTAACACGAGACTTTGAGGTTAATATTTTTATTTCCAGTTGCAAGGTAATTATACAGATAATGAAACGGGGTGTGTGGGTAAATACTTTTCTTGTTGCTCTAAAATTAGTACGGATTAAGAACATATGGAAGTTTTTGCTATCACTCGGCCGCAATCTGCTTGAGGGATTCTAAAGACCAAACGTGAATTTAATTAAAATTTCAAAAATTAGCACTAAAATTTCTAAAAAATATTTTCTACTAAAATCAAATAATTTTTAATAATTACCATTTCATGATTTATTTTTTACCCAAGTCAAAGATATCCGAATTCTAAACAAAATAATAAATTCTTAAATAAAATGAAAACAACAAACAAAAAATAATTTCCGTATCCCACAAAAAAAAAATTGTTAAAGCTACTATTTTTCCTCTTATTCATTACCTTTTTATTGTATTTTTTTACCCTCTTTTATCATTTGTTATTTGTTGCTTATTTTCACTCCGTAACTCAGTTTTTAATCGTTTATTGACTTGTTTTATCTGCTTGCAGGCGGCATAAAAATACTTATCTTCGAGAGTGTGATTATGTTGTGCTACAAATTATTTTTAATGATGCTGCCAAAAGAAACGAATACAAAATACACGCAACTACAACTACACTTCGAGTGTATGTGTGTGTGGGTTGAAGACTGAAAAATGCGCACACGCATGCGTAGCAACAATAACACACAAAACAAAAGTTAAACGCTATTCTACTTCTTCAGTCTGCTCATTCGCATTTGACGGCTGATTTTGTGTTATTTTTTTGGCATCGATTCAATTATTCATTTCTTACGTATTCTTTATTAATACAGCTGTAACTTGAGAGTTGTTGTTGTTATTGGGAAATAAATTTCAGTCAAATCCGTTCTATAGGGCCCAAGATGTTGTCATTCAAAAATCGTTGACTTTTTCTTAATATGGGTTGCCATTTGCTAAACTTTAATTTTTAATGTAATGGTTATATTTTCAAATTTTCGGTGTCAATCCAAAAGAACTTGCCCTTGAATTATTCGTATGGATAGCACTTTTATTTCTGTTAAGTATTTTTTAAAAAGCGTTGCCACCTTTTCATAATTTAATTTTTATTGTTTAGGTTGTTTGGTAGTAGATGGGATGAGTTAAAAAAAAATTACTTCATTTCAAATTTGGTAAGCTAAATAAGAAAATTAAAAGAATCGCATGAAGAAACTTGGCACCACAAGAAAACAAAAACAACCAAATTCTCTGTCAGCTCATCGCATACGCCAATCAGTCGCGTCAACATCAACAAATATTTTGGATTTTGCTTTAGGCACCCGAAGGCTCAAATTTCACACCAACTCCAATCAAGGACGATGGACAGTGCAACTTGACAGGCAGACAACAACAGCGACAACAAGAACAGCAGCTACAACAACCACAGTGAGGCTTACTGTAACAGCAATATTTGGTATGGCTTTTTTGCTTTTGATATTTTCCCTATTTGACAGGAGTCAACTCTGACAGTTCTTTATGTGTATGCATGTATGTATGTATGTATATATTCTTATATGGGATATATTTGTGGACTTTTTTGTCATTTCATTTAAGTTAATATCGACGCCGTTACGTAGCATCACGTGTATGTTGAATTTGTACGAATTACAGTGAAATTTTTATGAGCTCAAATTTCCAGCTCATTCTACAACAACAAAGTGGCCGGAGGAAGAGAGACTGACAATTATTTGTTTGAATTTGTGGGTATTCACTATGACTGCAATCACGTGTGAATACGAGTATTTGAATGGAAAAAAATATTTAATTCGTATAACAATGCAAATATAAATGGAGAAGGGCGGTCACAAAATTTTTTTAAATTGTCTTTATAGACTTCTAATACAAATTTAATAATGAATAAGAAGCTCTAAAGCTTAGGTATCTTTATAATTTATTTTCTGGAAGTCAAACATATTAGGAAAAAAAAGTTACTGAAAATTTCTAAAATTTTAGGGCAATTCTCTGTCTCAAGAAATCATGAAAATATAGATTTTTTTTTTTTTTTTGAAGTTAAGCCGATGCATTAAAGAAAAGTTCTAGAACTATAATTTTTTAAAAAATTGTTTTTTTTTTCGTACCTTAAGTATTTTCCTCTTAATTTTTTTGGAAGCTTCACTTCTCAAGTGTTTTAACAAACAAATGTTCACTTAGGCTAGTATTAAAAGTTGTGGAAAAGAAGTTTTACTTCTATGGTGTCACTTAGTTTTAATATTTTTTATCATCATACCGTTTTGCAGAATTTTGAAATTTTAATTTTTAATTTTTATATCTTTACAAAATTTTTAATAGTAAAAATCTTAAATCTTATTACTTTTTGTTTTTCTTTATTTTTATTTTTTTGTTCTATGCCAACTTTTGAATTTTTTTTTTTCTTTTTTCTAATGACGGTTTTTTCTATTTCTATTTTTATCATTTTTGTTTCGTTTTTGTTAACTAAATTTTTGACGCTGAAACCTTGCCGTGGCGAATATTTGATAGCTTTGTTGATGAATATATACATACATATGTATGTATGTATGAATATTGTATTGCCAGCTACGTCAGTTGTTAAATTGCCTTGAAATAAATCGTCAAATGAAAGCTAAATTTTTTTTTACCTGCGATTGGAAAAAACTGTTCGATAATCGATTTGTACTCAAAATAAAAAGAGCTTAAGGCGAAATTGAAAAAAATTAAAAATAATTGCAGTTTATTGCAGAGTATTAGCAATCAAAGCTAAAAAAAATTGTTTAAAACTTTTTTCTCTTTGGACAACTGAGCTACCTTGAAAACGCATGGAAAAATAATAATTTAAATTTTAAATTTTTTTTTTTTATGAAAAATATTTTTTTTTTTTTTTTAATTTTAAAAAATAAATTTTTTTGCTTTTTATTAAATTTTATTGACTACACAAAATTGAAAAATTAAATTTTAGAGATAACCGCCACTAATTTACTTAAAAAATTTAACCTAGAAACAGCAAATGTACTTGTAAATAATGTTTGTGAAATTTTAAAACTCAAGCTTAATCTTTGATTTAAGTTAATTTTAAACTTAGAAAACTTTTGTTAGAATTTTTTAAAATTTGCGTTAGAGCTAAGATCAAAATGTGTTCTTTAATATTTTTTTATAACAAAATTTTTTTTTGTCTTTAAAATTTTTTTTATTAAAATATTTTTCTGTTTTTAAAATATTTAGTTTTCTTTCAATTTAGTTTTTTTTTTTAATAAAATTTAATTTTTTTTATAAATCTTGAACCTGTGCAATTTCTTGAAGCTTCACGAACTTCAACTTCCAAGCATTATTTTACCTCCTTTTGAAGCCTATAGCATATAGACACCCCAATTACAAGTACTATATTAATACTTTTTATAAAAAAAAAAATAAAACATGCAATCCTACCTGTACTAGGTATTCCATTATCTCTCCTGCTGCTGCTGTTGTTTCATCAATAAGTTCATTGATTGTTCCATTTCAATAGTATTTGATGTTGTTGACTTTAACTTCAATATGCCGTTAAATAGTTCATAAATATTATTTGTTGAACAACAAAAAAAAAAACAACTCGAACAAGTAAATAAATTCATGTTTTATTTACACTTGTTGTTGCTATTATTATTGTTGGTTTTTACAATCCAGCTCAACACAATTCAATCGATCACACTTTGTTCTTATTTTTCGACTTTTTCTTTTGTTTGTTTCTAGCTCACCCGCTACTCAGCTCCGCCGTTTATTCTTTGTCAGTCTGGTTTTTTTTTTTAATTCACACTTTAGTGCTAAATGTCATTTTCTTATAGTTAATGTTTTGTGTTAATAGCACACAGTGGTTCAAACAATTTTTATTTTGCTTCTTTTTTTTGTTTGTTAAACACTCAAATATTTATAGCCGGCTAGCAACACTGCTTTTGAATTTAAAATAAGTCCTCTGCGTTTGGATTTATTTAAATAAAAAATCAAAAAAAAATTGTTTATACGTTCACCAGTTATATATGTATGTAACTATTCGGTTAGCAGCGCCTTGGGTTAGAACACCCGCTACGCTTGACTGCCAACCGCACTCGTTGCTAGCTGACTTTCAACTGATCACAGCAAACGTGGCCAATATGAAAGGTAACCACCGGCAGTTAATTGTCTTAGCAAGTAGAGCGCGGCACACACTTGAGCGCTGATCGCGTTTGTCGGGTGAAGCGCGCTCTCTCTCACGCGCGCTCTGCATATTTTTAGTTACTTTTTCGTGCTGCTTTCATGAGGCGGCTCTATGGTTTTGCTACCGGCGCATTATAATGTGATCACTTTTTTTTTTCGTCGAACTAATTTTTTAAACAAAATAAAGTCATAACTTAACTCATACTTTGATTTAATTATTTGAAAAAATGCCGGTAAGCACACTCTTTTTTTCATAAAAATAATAAATATATGCTAATTTCTAAACAAAAGCTTTCACAAAGCCCCAACCGCTTCGTTCGGTTTACGTTTAGCGACTTATTCATATTCAAGGTACACTTGGGCTTTTTGTAACCTTTCGCACGATCGTTTGTCTCGTTGACAGTTATTTGCTCTCAAGTCAGTATACCAACGACTGTGTTGCTATATAGTTGCACTACTCTAGCGCACATGTGCCCGTAATCGTTTTTGACGACCTGACAAATAGGCCGCAGCGCTGCTTGACTTTCTTTCTTTTCCATGCCTGAACGTGAGCGCTCTTAACGTAACGTAGCAGAGATACAGGTGTAAACTCTCTTCGAAGCACTTGCTATATACATTTGTATGCTTGCTATCTCACTTCTGCAGCAATGGTTGCCGCTCCATTTCCGTTTTAAATTTTTTATTTGCTGTGAGCTCTACAACTCTTTCGTTTGTTGTCTCTCTACTAATTGTTCTCAAAAAACAAAAAAAAAAATTCTGTTGAATGATCATTAAGTTTTCTTCATTATAAAAGAACTTGTTGACCTCTTCAGGCTTCAAATGTTAAGTAAATTTTAATACATAAGTAGTACATATGTATATGTTTTGTATATAAGTTACGATTTTCTTTATTGTATATACATACATATGTACATACAGTTGAATAAGTTGTATTTCTTTCTCATCCTTTCTAGCTATTTGGTGTGAATATGCACACACTTTGAGCCAGCTTTTCATATGGTTTATTACGTGAGAAACGGTTTCAACATCCCACAATTATTAATCAAGCATTTTTCTCTGACTTTCATTCTTTGTTTGTTGATTATTTTATATGGCCTGAGATTCTTTGTTCCAATTTGTAGTTTTGTTGTTTCGAGTCTTACATTGTATGCTTCAACTTTGAATTGGTACATAAGTGGTTTAGTTTATGGCTTTCTTTCTCTTTCTCTCTATTCAACTTCCGTTTTTATTGCCACTCCACTAGCGCATAGATCAAATTTGATTGTGTTGGATACAAAAGTTAATTCCGCTTCTTGCGACACTTAAAACGCTCTCACAGCATGATAGTGGGGACTTTTTTGAGTTGCCGCATACATAATTGAGTTTGGTCTATATACTCGTCAGTGAGCATTTCTTTAAAGGGCAATATTTTCCAACTAAAATAAATCTTTATTAATCTCTTTCTAGTGGTTTTAAGGATATTGGCGATTATGAAAATATAACGTTATATAGCAGCCCTAACTCGTAACAATTTTTAGAAATACATTTTTTTTTATTTCGGTAGGGTGGCATCCCCGAAATAAAATCCTAAGTAGTACCACTATGGCAATAGGCTAAACTGTAGCGGATAAGCCATATTTTTTTTTTTTGTTAATATGATAAGTCGATTTTAAAATATGTATGTATATAGTGGGTATTTAAAATTAGAAATATAATTTTAAATTAAATTAGTTGGCAACGCTGGATAGTTATTTTACCTAGAAATATTTTTGTTGAAAGGTGCAGTTAAATACCTTTCATTTGATACCAATATTGGCACATAATATATTTACTATTTTTTATCTATGTGGCAACTCTGTAAAAAAAGTTCCAGGTGTAAAATTTCAAATAAGAAAGCTTAGAGAATAGCAAACAATTAGATAAAAATATCATGCAAATTTGTTAAAGTCGTTTTCGAGCTAAGGTTGATGCGCCAAAGAATAAATAAAATCGAATTAGGTGGCAACACTAGGTGGAAATCATGAAAAAAATTATTTATTGAAATTCGACTTAAAATCCATTGTTTTGAAGCCCACTTTTGTATAGTACTTTTAGTTTTTCACAAATTTCAAATAGGTGGCAACTTTCTAAAAAGAACCACAGTGGCAGCACCTATGGGAAACGTTTTGGCATGTAGTTCTATGTTAAGTCTCAGTCGAAGTGAATGGACAAAACAACGGTCAAGATATTAAGTCATTCCGTGTGGCCGTTATTAAGGGATGCGCGTACAAACAAACATACATACAAACAGTGGCTCTAAATAATTACAGTAAATTATTAACTTGCAGCTGGATATAATCTATATTTCAAATTGGAGATTTAGCAATACAACGAAGAAAGTTTAATCAAATTCTATAAAGCGGGTTTTGAGTGATTCACAAACAAACATTTTAAAATTATTTATTTTTAAGATTAGTTCACTACCTTATTATGCTCTATCACGACATGTTATAAAAAATATTCCAAAAAAATTTTCGCAAATAACTCTGCTTTCACCAGATTCTACAGTTTGCATGTATGTATGTATATCCATGAATGTAACTCTGTTGATCTACCCATTGTTGCACACGAACGCTCCGTAGCATGGTTAACAGGGCATTAACTAAAAACAAAACACAGACATTATAAAATCAAAATAAAACAAATACCGTTATACAGACATAATACATTTGTATGCAAAACTAAAAAAAAAACAATCATTAGCAAATATGAATGAAAAATTAGTAAATGATTGCAAATAAAATCAACAACAACCCGCAAACACCGCACATGCGCTTGCACCTGCCAATAACAACAACGTGTGTGACGCGTTGAATGAATGTGTTGCCTGCTCGCATGCGCAGTCAAGCGTTTACGATCGCATAAAAAACAGAGCCGAGACGCGAAAGCAACAATGCCAAAAACTGTAAATTTACGAGTAACATTGGCAAAAATCAACAAGTCATTGATGTAAAGAAGTGGTGGGTAAATGATGGGAAATGAAAAGTGCAAAAAAAAATATAAAAAAATTGTTGGTTTCTAATTATTTGGGATTTTGAAGAATGGAAGGCTGCAGTTAAATTGAAGGCACCCTATTTCGAAATATTGTTCAAAACCAGACAATCTTAGAATTTGTTTTATATAAAGAAAAATTCGAAACATATTCAGCTAAGATAGGGTATTTGTTAATCAAATGCTATTTAAAAAAACAAAATGTTTCCAATAAAGTCAAATTTTACTAGCGTAGAAATATTAGGGATCTTCTTTAAAATCGATTATCTAGCTAATCGATTAATCGATAGAGGTTTGAGTTGGAAAATCGAAGCGCAAATATTCTATTTGTAATAATCCACTAACTGTAACTAAAAATTATTACATCCAGCCGTACTAATAAAATTTTCGAAATCGCACCATATCGCCTTTTTTTCGATATCGAAAATTTCGAAAAACTTTTAAAATGAGATAATTTCTTTATAAATTGGAAGAGAAGCTCGGCGCAAAAATCTCTTAGGAGGTTGATGATATAACTCTTGTATATCGCCCCATTTATATATACATATATATATATTTAGTTGATAGTCTTATTGACCATTTTGCCAAATTTTCGGAAAAGGGGTGCAGCATCGCGCACTTATTTTCAAGTTCGACTTACAAGTTACTTTACCCAACTTGATACGAGGTTTACTATGGACATGCATAGTACGCCCACAGGAAATAAGCAAAATCGGTGGCCGAGCACGCCAGAACATTCCACTACTAATCGACTCATCGCCCTGATCATTTCGATATACTTATTGGTGGGTCTATCTCTTCTTCTTCTCATACTTACAAACGTCGCACCAAAGTGATAGTGCCATTCCATATTCATGAAAGGTATAAAAAAACAAATGAATAGATCATAATTTCACAAACTACTTACAATGGCCATTTTTTCATCTCGCTCATATCATGTTTAATGAACTTTAATGGTTTTGTCATATTTAATGCTGACACCAACTATTCACAACACCACAGGTGACACAAAGGCGAGCAAACTGAAAATTTGGCAAATTACTTTTGCTAGAACAGCAGAAATTGACCGCAATTAGCAAAAATTTCATCACAAAAAAAAAGTAGAACATCAAAACAGAATTAATTTGAATTGCGCGAGTTTGAAAGGTAATTGCGACAGAAAACAAACAAAAACTACAACAAAACAAATGTTAAAACAAAATTGAAGCAATGATTCATTGATGGCGTTGTTACAAATAAATTTACATTAAAATATTACACACAAATGTATGTACGTGTGCAGATGGCATAGTTGGGCATGGTGAACGGAATTTTCGGTGCAGTTTTTAATAACAAAAACTCTACGTAGATTTAATCAGGCAAACAAAAACTGGCATTCTAAGACTTCTGAGTACTTCCTAAATTGGTGGACTTGTGCTTTTATAACCTGCTTTCCCTAGGTCAGGCCTGTATTGGACCATAACTTCGTTGCTATTTGAAAGCTGCTTTGTTGTTTCATAAATTTATTTTGGAATTTTCTTACCTTTTTTTTAAATATTAATATACATAATTTTTATTTAAAATATAAAAAAAAAATATTTAATTTTGTTCAAACGATTTTTTTAAATTTTTTTAATTTTCTTTAAATTTGTTTAAAATTTTTTTTGCCAGTGTAGACAATTTTTTTGTGTACTTCTTTTTTTTAACTTTGTAATTTTTGCTTTAATAATTTAATTTAACATATTTTTTTGATTGCTTATAAACTTTTTTTTACTATTGTTTAAGATTTTTTGACTTTTTATATATTTTTTTAATGTTTTTTTAATATTTTTTTTTTTTAAATACTTAAACAAACAGATTTCAGTTTTGTTCTGATTTTTTTTTTTAAATATTTCTCTTGAACTTTCAAATTTTTTTTAATTCTGTTTTTAATATATCATTATTTATTCTAAGCTTTTTCCAACAAATTATTAGAGAAACTACTTTTTTTTATGTTAGTAACCTTTTTTTTACTGTTAGCAACAGTATTTTTAAATTTTTTTTTTAATTGTTGTTGTTTTAAAAATATTTTTACTATTGTTTTTTAATATTTTTTTCAAATTTTCGCAATTATTTGAATTTTTTTCGTTTCATTAAAATTATTTTTTTTATAAAACTGTGTTTTTCAAATTATTAAAGAAACTACTTTTTTACTGTTAGTAAAATTATTTTTTTTTATTGTTTTAGGCTAATTTTTTTTTTACTGTTAGTAACAATATTTTTTTATTACTTTTTTTTTAATTGTTGCTTTTTATTAATATTTTTTTTTTTTAATTTTTTTATTTAATTTTTGCAATTATTTGAATTTTTTTTCATTTCATTAAAATCTTTTTTTTATAAAACTTATTTTAACACTATTTTTTTTGCAATTTCATTTCAACAGTTTTTTTTAATGTTTTTTTAATGTTATATTAAATTTTTATAACAACAAAAACAAGTATCTTCTTTTAGTGTTTTCTTATTTTGTATCAACTAGCAGTGGCCCTTTGTATTCGCTGCCTCATTTCTTTATCAATTTGGCGACAACAACCTACCACCGCTTCTGTTACCACCTGTGACACGTACAAAGTGCCATATCGACGGGGTTTTTCAGTGTCGCTATTTTTTACAGAGTCAAACGCCTAGCCGCGACATGCAAAAGGTGCCTGGTAATGATCACCAACCGTCATTTATTCTGCCATATTCTACCCGCATTTGAATAAAACCAACAATTTACCAATGGGTGTATGTATGTATGTAAGTAAAGCTACGAATAAGACAATCAATTGCACCCCGAAAATAATTAATTACCCACACCGTAGTCAGTTGAAACCATTACAATTGTAGCGACTACTTAATGCAAGAGCGAATTAAACGGGAAGGGGGAAACGCACACTTGTGCGATAAGAGGCGTTGTGCAGATGCGTGTTTTTTAACTAGAAGCGTCCGTGGTGTAATATCTGCAATAATTGTTTTTGAGTTCATGGGAAAAAAATTTATTTTAGTTTGAAACGTACAAGAACCCGAAAACAATATGCCCTAAAACTAGATTACATGCTCTCACTACAACACCACACGTATTCCAGCAAAATTTCTGAGCTCAGGAATATGTTTGTTTAAGCGACATACATACATAAGCTACGGTTATTTCATTCATTTATTTTATTTGCATTGCATGGTATTGTAATTCGCAATCAGCTTATAAAATATTTCGAAGATATAGTTTATGTTTTGGAAAGCCAAAGTGTGGTTTTTCATAAGGAAAATGAGGAAGCCAATCTCGCGCCATGCCTCAGAGCCAACAGTGCTCGCCACCAACAAATACATACAGGGTGTCACAGGTGTCCCGCACTCGCCTTCTCTAAAGCTTAGACAATGTTGCAAACCGAGCAATCAGAAATAAAGATTATAAACCTATTTCGTTGTTAGTTATCGACTTTTTTAATCGATTTTATAAATATAACACATAAATTTTTGATAAATCGATAAAAACTTGTTGTGTTTCTTATAGTTTTAGGCTGAAATATTTTTCAATTCAATTACTTTAACTTCATTTAGTCAGAAGTTAAACAGATTTTTTGTCTGTATAATGATGATCGATTTATATCTAAAAATCATTAAATTATTCGACGTCCCAAATAACATTTGACCGGAGCTGCTAAGTAACGATTAACATTTTGATTGACTATTTTTTTTGAAAGTATTATTTTTCAGCCACCATTAAATTATTTAAAAAAAAAATTATTCAAAAAAATTTTATTCAAAAAAATTTTAAAAAAATTACAAAAAATTGGGAAATAAAAAACTGTCATAAAATAATCAAACAAAAATTTAATTACCTTTCATTACTTTTTTTCGCACTTGATTACTTTTTGGTATTGTACAGACAAACATAAGCAGAAAAAATAGAAATAAAATGAAAAAAATGTAAAGTAGTTAAAAGTAATCGATTAGTTTTGATTGTTTTAGGCTTTTTTTTTCATTTTTATTGATAACTTTCGACTTTTTCTATTTCCTATATTTTTTCGATTATTTTCTTATTATTTTTCTTTAGTTGGAAATTATTTTAAACATTTTTTTCACTGTTATTGATTACTTTCGATATTTTTAATTATTTGTTTTAATTTGTTTCTTTTTTTGGCAATAGTAATTGCAGATTTTTTAAAACAATTAAAATAATCATAATTGATTAAAAGAGCCAGACAATTGATTGATTGCTCAATTCTAATGAGATTTTAACAGGTATACAAATGAAAAAATGAATTTCTACTAAAAGCTACTTCGACTTCCAAATCTGAGTTGAACAAACCATTTTAAAATAACCGATTTCGATTACGGTTGCCATAAACTTCCCTACCTACTACTTAGAATCCGACTAAGAAATAGATTCCTTTCCCGAAGGATTATATTTCTCTAATACATTTGATATGCCCTTGTGATATTAGAGAAAAGTTGTATTAGGAGATTTTTAGACCAGGTTGACGCCCAAATGAAGTTTCGCGCATGAAAATTCATGGGCTAATCCTTCTCGTTGTTATGGTTGTTTAAGCTTTAGAAACCCGCGAGTGTTTCCGCTAAGTTCAAAAGCTAAACAACAGCTGACAAATCCCAATTAATTTTGATCTCAATGTACAAAGTTAAAAACATGATTTAATTTCGCAAAAACAAGCCTACGAATGACACATTTGGTAAAGGCGAAAAAAGTAACTTTTGTTAAAATTTAGCATATCAAAACATTCACTATTTAAATATAAAATGTTGTCATTTTTAAATTAGTATATTTCTATGTATGTATATCTTTCGTATCAAGCATATTAACATACATATACATATACCTATCTTACTCACACTGCTGCCAGCCGTGCTCGACGCTCATGTCACTGCGAATGAGAATGAGAATGATGATTATGGTGATTATTTTTGTTGATGATGTTGCATATTCACGTGCGCTGAGGCAACCAAGCGTGACGAGGTGACGTGAGTTAAATTGTATTGTTGATCGACACGGCTGGAGCGCAAAATTCGTTGGTGAACTGACGGTTGCGGTGGCTACGGTGAGGTACCGGTGCGTCCAAATGTCGCCCAACCACCTGTGAGCGAAGCTTTGGCATTTTCATTGTTGTATGGTCGCCGATTTTTCGGTTTAATTTTATTTAAAAAAATTTAGTCATATTTCGTACTAACAAAAAGTAATTTGTGGCGAGTGGAATTTTTGTATAAAGAAGTGTGTTTAGTTTGATTTGTTCATTATTTGTCAGAAAATTCAAATAAAATTTGTTTAGAAGTCAAATTCACATTTTGAATTTTTCCAAATTAGCTAACCATGTTTTACAGAGAAAAATGACGAAACGACTAATTCCCTATAATAATTTGAGTGAAGGTTTCTTACTTGGGTTAAATTGTATTAAAATAAGAAATTTCGAATTATTCAGGAAGTAAATAACCAATTTTTTCAGTTTCCAAATTATTGTATGCAGAAAAAGTTGGCTTGGTTATCATGCGATTTAATCCATATCTGAATACTTTCTTGAAAATAACGGATTTAAAATTAAATAAATATAATAAGCTAGCAACTCTAGGTAGTGACCCTACCTAATATTATTTTTGTTGAAATACGACGTAGAATGCCTTTTGTTTGATACCCATACTGGCATATCTAATTTCATTACAAAAAAATCAAACAGATGGCAACCCTGTAAATACACGCTAACTGGCGTCACCTATAGAGAATTTATTCCGTTATTTTAATTCACAGTACATACCCAACTTCACGTTAATATGAATATAAGCCATAGAGCTTTTTGGACCAAGAGGAAAGCTCGTTACAATAAAAGTTTACATACATAGATGGCAACCCTGTAAAAAAATACTAACACTAGCCAATATATTGATACAAAATTCTATCATAACATATAAATACGACATATCTCTTTGCGTTACAAAAAAAATATTAGAAAGCGTAAATACGTATTAAGTGGCAACGCCTGGGTAGATATTTTAAAAATGTAGGCAACTATAAATTGCATTCAAATGTATGTATAAGCCATACAGCTTTTCGTTACCAAAAGAGAAAGTTCAGATAGGTGGCATCCGTGTGAAATAATACTAGGTGGCAATATCTGGCTAGAAGTTTTTCGAATTAAGTCACTACCGGCATACAAAATTTTTTTCAAATATGTAAAGACGACATATCTCTATCTGTTCCAAAAAAAAACTTTATAAAGGTGGCAACCCCATTAATAATATTAGGTGGCAACATCTGGGTAGATATTCCAAGTATGTAGTGGACATATCAAATTTTATTCAAATATTTCAATATGCCATATCAATTTCGGTTTAAAAAAAACGTGTAGATAGGTGGCAATCACGTCAAAACATAGCTGAGTGGCAACACCTGGCTGAAAATTTTTAGCACTTAGACCACTGTATACATATGAAATTGTATCGAAATATATATGTACATAGAAGAAACTCTTGTTTAGAGTTATAAGTCATACCTTGTGTGCGTAGCGCAATTGGGTATAAAAATTACTTAGTAGCTTCTGTTCAATAAACGTCAGCTATGTATTAGCACGTAATTTAATTTTCTGCAGCATTGTTGTTCTATCTTGCTGTAAGTACTTGGTTACATTATGATTTTGCAAAAATTATTATTGTGGAGTTGAACGCCATAAAGGTAGCGAACGATAAGTGCAAATGAAGAATAGACAATATAGCGATAGGGGTTGCCACAATCAACGATCAGCAATGGCGGCGATGAACGAAAGCAGTGGCTTACTGATAAATAATGAGTGCAACAACACTTGCGGCTAGAAGAAATATGTAAGTGGGTATGTTTGAATTTGGCCTAAGTTAGTAATGTTACTCTTTTAAAAAAGATTTGAATGAACGATATCTTAACTTGGCTGTGTTGTTAGCAAATGGCAGTGGCAATGGTGGTTGATTATAGTCGCAGCTCTTTTGACTAGATCGTTTGATGGTGGTTGGTTGGTTGGAAGACGTTATGGTTTTTGCGATCTGATTTTATGCTCTGTTGAATAATGTAGGCACTTCGTGTTTCATCAAGCGTTGCATTTACAGAATGAAATTATCAGCAGATCGGCAATGGCAATGGCAGTGGCAAGTGGCAATAACTGTGTACATAGTGGGGTTCGTTGTTGTTGTTGTTTTGTGATGTTTTCTATGAGCTGATGGCGGCACGCAAGCTTTGCTTTCAATTCAACATTCCAAAAAAGAAAACGTTGATTCGACGACTTACTATATAATACACACACACATACACATATACATACACACATACATACATAGATTTAGTAATAACTATCCGCTTTACTTGTCTAAACAGTCAACGGCCTAATGCGGCAGCGCAAATGTATTTAGAGTAAGCAAAAAATATAAAAAAACACTTGCGCAGCTTGTCGGTGAGCGTCTTCTAACTTTTGCCGGTACTGTACCTTTCACACAAAAAAAAAAATTAAAAAAAAGCAAAAAAAAACACTGTTTGAAGTATAAAAACAGGGGGAAAAGTAAACGGTTGTGGCTTGGTCGCAATTAGAAAGATTGTTAGTAGCGAAGTAAAAAACAAAGAAAAAAAAAGAAACGAGAACAAAAACAAAAAATTACTTCCACCATAAAGACATGCACTGTAATGAAAAACACATAAATTTGTGTTATTTATAATGATCGCGTTGCGCATCAGGTGCTTTACCGCCTTCTTGCGGTAGCCATATTTTTGTTGCGAGTTTTGCGTGAGTCTTTGCTTAACAAAAAAAAGCGCCAAATCACCGGAAACGTCAAACGAAGTTAGCATCTACATACAACTGTAACTATGTATAATGATTCGAATGATTCTTATTAAATACAAGACGCCTGTGGTTGTATGAGGCTTCGGTACATTCTGAAAAAGCTGTTTATAAAGAAAATGGGCCCATATTTAAAAGCATTTCAGAAATACTATTTCTTCAGCTTCCGTTGCTCTAGTTATTAGTAGGAATAAAATATTTCCATGCTTGAAATCAGCCCCTGTATTTTAAGCTGGGGATCCAGCAACACATCGGTGAACTATTCATTCAATTCTATATAGCAGTTTTTGAGTTATGCGCGAACAAACACGCTGACAGACATATAATAATTTTAAAAACTATTGTTTTACCTTCTGTCGCCCTGTTCCTTTTTCAATTTCTATTTCCTTTATCACATTTTTTTGCTCATATAAAAAGTCGAAATTTTGAATTTCTTAAAAAAATCATTTTAGTCCCATTTCAATTTCAAATCTGTTATTTTATTCATAACCTAAAAAGCAGTACAGACAAAAGATAAATTTCTATTTTTTCGGGACTGTCTTAAAAATTGTTGGAATCTCTTTCAGAGCTATTTAGGCAAGATTTTTGAAATTATTAGGGAACTTTTTCAACATCATGTTGGGATATATTTTGGGGATTATTTCGTATCTTTCTCGGGACCATCTCGAAACAGTCCAAAATAATTCCAAAAAACCCAAAAAGGTCTTAGAATGTCATGGAAACAATCGGGTAGCGATACCTTGAGTTAAAAGGGTGTTGAATTACTAGCGCAGCACGATGAGCCAAATTTATTTATTTAAGCTAAATAAGATTCTTGCTTAGTAATTTCAATTAGTCTAAAGTTTTGCTCAATGTCTTTGAACTCGTAAAAGTCATTTGTACTTAATTGTCTTTTAAGTAGTTGGATCCCCCATAATTTTTAATTAAACCTTAGTACTAATTATAGCTTTGAATGATATTTTCGTAGTTTTTCTTGTATTCTGCTTTGATTATAGGTGAATAAACAAAATATATGTAATTATGGGACAGTCTGAAAGAGCAAAATATAACTTGGTTAACTCTTTGATTCATAAAATATCTGAAAACTTTCTCTCTCACACCCATATTCACTATTTGACTCGATTGCTAGAGTTTTCGGAGCTTTTGATGATCGCTTTTGGAAAAATATTTGGTTTGAGCCTTTCTCAGAACTTGAGCCAGGAATCTACTTAGATATTCTTCTGTGTTTTTTCAAAAAAGGGGTACAGAAACAACAACAGTGGCTCTTCATAATAAGCATTATCTTTATAAATGTATAAAAAGTACCTTTAGGAAGATTAATTTCAACATAAAATAAAAAAGCCATAAAAGATTAAAAATATAAGACCGACAATTAAGAGAAAATGATAACGCCGCCGAATAACTAAATAATCATATTCTAGGGAAAAAATAGCAATTAAAATATTAAAAAACAATACATTTACCAACTGTAGTATCATTATGTATTTTAAGAGTATTAAATTTTAGTACCAAAATTAAGTATATCCACACATACATACGTACATATGTACGTATGTACATACATGCGTATGGTCACATTTCACTTACTCCAAAGGGACTACCCAAAATACATAACTCAAAAAACTGAAAAATCAGACCGTTTGAACGTCGTCTACTCCTAATTTTTTAATCTAGTACTATTTTTTAGTCTACCAATATTTTTTGAGTCTACTGTTATTTTATAAGTCTACTACTTTTTTTGTATACTACTATTTTTAAAATCTAGTTATATTTTTCAAGTCTACTACTATTTTTAACTCTACTTCTACGTTTCGAGTCTACTGCTATTTTTAAGTCTAATACTCATTTAAGCAAAACAAATACGGATTTGTGATCTTCTTAAAAGATTGTAACAAAATATTCGGTACAGTTTTTCCAGCTCAACACTTAAAGACATATTCTATAAAAACAATAAACGACTCTTTACATTTTCTACTACATACTTTTTTATTTTGTAGGAAAAGAGTTGAAGTAAACATGGATATATGTACATTTATAAAAATGGAATGGCAATTTTTTTGAGTTTTTAGTACATTGTAGGCCACAAAACTACTGCACCAATTTGGTTCACATTTCGATATATTTATCGATAACAGGCATACTATTTTTGTCGCTACTCAAACATACAAAAAATAGACTGAATAGATAGTTGCTTTTTAGAAAAAATAATGCTCTAAGAATCTACTACAAAATTGGTTATTTCTACTCCATTTCATTCACGCATTTACTACTTTTTTTCGCTTCAATAGTTCTAACACTGACACAGACCATATTTCAGAAAGTAGTTGCGGTGCGACAAGTTGAATACGCAACAATTAAAATTTATCACATATCTTGATGAGCAACCGTTTGGAACTCTATGTTTAAAAAAACAACAGCAACAACAAAAAAGAACAACAGCCACTCAGTGACAGGCACCCAAAAAAACAAAAAAAAAATAATGATAACTATTAAATATGCGGTCAAATTCTGGTTTCGGGGAGGAAGTGTGAGAGCAAAGTTCAGGTAGGGGAATGAACGTTGCTAACACGCACGCACAACAACAAAAAAGTGCCTAATGTAATTTTTTTTGTTTGACATTTATATTGCTACTGTTAGCGCCGCTGTTGTTGTTGTTGTGCCATAATTTTGTTTTTTGGAAATAAATTTTGTGTATTTTCAGTTAGGTCGTAAAATTAGTGTTGGCCGTTTATATAATGCGATACGCACTCACACCATTATCGTTGGGCAAATGAGACGAAGGTGACATGGCACGATGAGGGATAAGGTGCTCGGTAGGCAGACATAATTATAATTTCAAATGTACCTAGTAAATGTAATTATATTTAGGGAAATATGTAACTATACACGTGAATATTCAAATTTGGTGGGCAAAAAAGTATCAGCCAGAAGGTAAATTAAGGTAAGCAATGAATCCGGTTGAGTCTTTATGCCATTTCATTTTACTGATCTATAAGTGAGGTGGAAATCCTTTATTTCTTTTCTTATCTCACACTTCGATTTACTCATTTATATTATATATGCTGATCCGAATTGGTTTCAGCTATTGCAAAAAGTGATGATTCTCTTTAGAAATCCTCAATATGAATCAATTTAATGTGAATCGGCATTTACGCAACTGTAGTAAACTCACTTCAAGCATGAACATGAAATTAAGTAAAAAGCAAAATGTTTCCTCCAACCATGCAGACTCAAGTTTTACCAAAAAAAATTTAAACATCAAAACTTATTTCTTTGAACGCCAAAAATTAAAAGAAATACAAAAGTCTTAACAACTTCCGCGTATAAAACCGGTAGAGACACACATATTTTTATGAAATATATTTGTATATAAAACAGTATACATATATGTATACGAGTACATGCATAAGTACAAATGTATAGCATTTGTGAATTAAGATCGCCCAGTTGGGTCGGTTAGCTTTGAGTGTTGCTAGTAAACCAAGTTAGGTTCACAGGCAATTGACCTCCCACTGTGAGCCCCAAATGCGGCTAAAATGCGATGATGAGTCGGCTTAAGCGGAAAAAACAATAAAAGGTGAGTGTAGCGAATGTGAAAAAAACTGTTGCAATCGTACTTTCGAAAATTTGTTTTTTCTCATTTAGCATAGTTGTGTTATTGTTGTTTATCTTATTTTATTTTATTTTATTTTATTTTATTTTATTTTTTTTTATTTTATTTTATTTTATTTTATTTTGTTTTATTTTATTTTATTTTAGAATGCCCATCCGCACAGTTGCAGAAATTCAATCTCAAAAAGGTGCTTCCAACCTGCCACAATAAAATTTGTATTATTCTTCTTCTTGTTTTCATTTATCATTACTGATATTAATATGTATTTTTTCATGAACCCGCATTTTCCTGCCACATCGAAAATTGATTTATTTATTGCTAAATGACCGCTTTGTTGCACTCCGGCCGCATAGCTCACATCTTGGCTGCACTGCAACTTTGCTTGCCACATTTGTTCCGTCCGTTGTTGTATGAAGCATTGTGGTCTGAGCGTGTACTATAAGTATTTACAGATAAATGTATAAGTTGTCAGTTAACGCATTTTCTTCTTCTTCTTCTTTTTAGTGATCTTGTTTCAGATTCTTTAGCGTCTGCGGTATGCTCCTCCGATCGATCGTTCGATAATTGAGTTGTTATTGCATTTTAATTGAGCATCGAATTGCAACGCAATAAAATCAGCCAAAATGGGAAGTTGTTCAACATAACACGATCATATTTTATTCTATTGATATTATAGCAACAACATTTGTTGCAAAAGGCGTTGTTGCATCCATTGGGGATGTGTGAGTTGGTGGCGTTGGTGTTATTGTTGCTGTTTTGCTGTGATGGTGGCGCCATTTGCAATGATTTTATAAGGCAAATTATGCAATATTAATTGAACCAGTTTATTAAAAATATTTATGCGGATGGTTTGTGTGACATAAAAATTAGATTAGACCTATGTGGTTTGTTGTCAAATGGTGTAATTTAGGATTGCTTGATGTGCGCGCTGAGTAAATTTCCTTTGACAGATGACGTTTGATTGACATTTGACAACTTGACCGAGAATATGCCACAATTTTTTTAAAGGTTTTGGATAATATGAAGAGTACTTTGAGAGGTATTTAGAACGACACGGATTAAGATTCTTGCATCAGTACTTTGATGGATATTGTTCCGAAACGCTTCCGTACTAGCATTCTCTGATACTGGCACTGGCCTAGGGGTTTTTTGACACTGTTGATAAATTTAAATTATTTTATAACCGATCTTTAGTTTAGTTGGTTGCAAATATTTATGTAGAAGACCCGGTCACGCCTCGCTGCGTCTTAGATCTTATAACAGACTGAGATCGTTTTTAATCATTATATCTCCGGAACCAGTTGAGGTGCGGAACTTAATCGAATCGCTTAATGCAGCACTCATTAGCACCTATCGTCGGACACCCTCGTCCTGTTCCTCACCATGTTATTGCAAGGTTGCCACTCATTTTAAAATTTTAAGTAGTATATGCTATTTAACTTCGCAAAGTTTTTGCTTTATGAAATTGGCTTAAAAATTTAATATTCCAATAGGACTAAGAAACTAAAAGCATTTTCCGTCGAATTCCACTATAAATATTTCTAGGTGATTTCACCACCCATCCTTGCCACTTTATCTTATTATATTTAGTTTTTGTATAAAATAGCTTAAGCCTTTGGATTATGATTTCTAAACAGGTGATATGCTCGCTTATAAAAGTTCCGCCACTAAGGATAAGCCATGTTTCAACCAAAATATTTCTAGGTAGAGTTACCACCCAGGTTTGCTACTTAATCATATATTCATTTTTTTTGTTGAAAAAGGGGAAAAAGAACACGTATTACGGTCAAACCTATAACAAAATGTTCGTATTGAACGTCTGGTTTGCAGAATCGTATACGTTTTTTGTTTACATGGCACAGGTGAGAAATATTAGGTAAAAACCGAGGTACAATTTAGATTTTCGTCCAATTTGGGCGAACGGGGCGACCTCTAGTTTTAATTAATTTTTGTTTATATAAATACGTACTGCAATCTACCGTTCCACTATTACGCTTTGCAACTCACAATATTTTTATTTACAGGGTTGCCACCTATGTTCAACTTCAAAAAATCTTTTTAAATGTGCTAAAATCAACAAAAATATTTCTATGTAAGGTTAAAAGCCAGGGTTGCCCCCTATTCATAATTTTGTTTTTACATATTTGGAGAATATAATGTTCAGGAAAAGCGTTCAAAGACGGAGTTTTTACAGGTTTTATGAACGTCAGCTGTGATTTTTTGTTGCCAGTTAGAACGAGTTTACTATATTTCGCGCCATTTTACAACAATAAACCTTCTAGTGAATTAACTAGACTACTTCGCTGATACTTTGTGGCAGATGTATGAATTATTATGATACAGAAAAAGTATTGAACTCAATGAAATTCTCTCACAAATGAAATTCCTTTCAGACCGTTACTAATGCATCATCAACTTGTTCAACCACCCAAAATGGCAAATAGCGCTGATCTGGTTCTCGTAATCGATTTGGTAAGCTACAAATGCACCACTTCATTGATCGCTTCATCACCTCACACCTAAGCACAACTACATACATACATACATAGATACATAAATGCATGAGTGTGGACAGCGTGGCCATTTATTTTAAGACAGCTAGAACAACTGACAGCTAGATTCACTGGCAGCTGCTCACATATTTAGCCGCTTTACGATCGCATGACTCTAGCTCATTATTGTATCGAATGCTTTCATATGAAGTACTCACCATTACGATCGGTGGCAGCTACCTTTGAATGAGTTTTATTGTAATGCATAAATATGAATGGTAGCAATGAGGCATAAATTGAATTACAACAATTCCTAACAATGGCTATCGACACTCTTAAAGGGAGTGAACAACAACAACAACAACAAAATGAAAAAATAAATTTCTATTGAATGTGGCTACTTTGAGTTTTTACATTTTTTTTTTTCTTCTGGAATTAATTCTATGATTTAGACAAAGCATCAAGTGTGTACCGGTCAGAGCTTGTCTCAACTGCTTGCTAATGCAACACCGTATAAGGCAGCTTCGACTCAAAATCATTGATAAATTAAGAATGCTACACTTTCAGCGTTCAACAATGACGAAAGATGATTGCAAGTTGCCACAAGTCACAGCAAGCAGCAGCAGCAAAGTGTATTGCCTTCTAGGCTTAATGTAATATCAAAATAAAATTGCAGATCAATGAAGATCACTCACTTTGATGAAGTAAAGATCACAAAGCGTTCGCTGAACTTCTTTGCTACAACTGAGGATTTCTCTGTAGGCTTTTGGTAGTGGATTATTGATGTCAATATGTAGTATGCAGTGCATTGTAGCTTATTTTTTTTTACCTTTTTTGAACCTTTAGCTGACTACATATCATTAGGGTTGTCAACTTATTTTTATTTTTAACAAAATTTTCTATTGAACTTTAGATACTAAATTTGTGTTATGGTGCCTTCCCTTTATCCAAAAACGAAGCTAAAGATTATTTTTTCCATATTTTCTATGAGATTCCAGGCTTGTAATCAGAGGAGTTATAAAAACAAAACATTAAAAAAAGATTTTTTGAACAAAACTTTAACAATGTATGCGCATATCTTATTTTAGAAAATTTTGAAGAATATTAAAACACAAAATACTTTACTTAAAAATTTTTTCGCATTATACAAAATTTTAAATTTTAGAGAGGTGTTTTGTTTTAAATATGAATTTTTGATTTATGGCTATTGAATTTTTTTTTGGAATTTTTTTAATTTTCTAGGGCAATTCAATTAATTTAACACAATTATTTAATTTTGCTAACTGGAAAACTGTTTTCTGTTTCTTTTTACATTCAAATAGCACTAAACAAAATTTTCAGTAATTTTGTATTACTTTGGTTGAACTTCAAAAATAATTAAATACAATTTCCTTCTTTCCTTCTTGTTAGTGTAATGTAGTACATAAAAGCAAATTTTAAAATACAGAAATTTCGACATTGTGACAAAAAAAATGTAACTAATCTAAATTTAGTAAATTTTGTTAAATTATTAAATCTAAAAAAATTTAAACAAAGTAAAATTTTAATTTTGTATATTTATATATTTTTTAAATATTTATTGTTTGAATTGTAATAGTTTCTGAAATGTTAAAAAAAAAACAAGAAAAACGAAGGAAAAAAGTTAATTGGAATTCAAAAAAAAAGTTCTTCTTGCCAAAAGAAATTAACAAACAAATTATTTTAAAAATATTTTTTATTTCTCTAACAACCCTCTTGGAAAATGTAAAAATGGATTTTTTTTAACAGCAGTTTCCGAAATATTGAAAAAAAATTTACTAAACAAGAAAAAAAGAAGGAAGGTGAATACGAATTTGTAACTTCAAAAAAAAATTTCAATTCTTCTTTCAAATTTCAAAGAAGAAGAAAGGGGTCGATTCCAACTATTAGACGATTTGGCTTTGAAAGACCCGAGACTTATTTTCGTTAGCAAATAATCGGTTGAAGAAAAAAATAGATTATTTATTCACAACCCTAATAGGCTTTTCCCATTTCAAGAAAAATGAAACTTTAAATGTGTTGCCAAAGCTCATTCCACCATAGAAATTGACCCACCCTAATTTGAGTAATACTTACTACTTTTAGCCATGTCATAAAATCATACATACATACATACATAGATAAATATGAAAATATAATTTATGCTTTAAGGTAGCAACAATCTGGCGGTATGAAGCAAGAGTACGCCACCTGTAAAGTTCACTGATCTTAGTTTTCTTTGAGCTTTAATTGAAGGGAGACAGGATATTCGCTTTGGTGCGTTCATTTACTCATTTACAATCTGCACTAAATTAACCTGAACGTGCGTGTGCCAACTGTGTTTTATGATTTTTGCCCTCATCTAGTTTTCCCCCTTTTTTTACTACATTTTCTTAAATTATATTAGCAATTCAAAATGAAGACAATAGATCGTGCGACTAGTGAAATAAAGAAAATTACATGCAGCTGTAGAAGAAATCAGAATTTATAATTAAGGTTTGCGTGTGCAAGCAGGTGTAATAATTGAAAAACACTGCCATAAGACACAATGTTGGTCGCGATTAGGGTTGCCAAGTGGATTTAAAAAAAAGGTATATAATATTTTTTTTTTGTTAAAAATTTGAAAAGAAATATAAAATGAAGAAAATGTCGATGTGAATAAAAGTCACTCAAATAAATCAGACCAGATTACTCATTTTCGGGTTCCCGTCAATTATTATTATTTTTCTTTCATCTAAATCTTCAACACTTGGCAATCATAATCTACTTTAGCCTTAAAATAATTTCTTCACTTTAAATTATTATCATTCATATTTATCATGCCTCAGTTGTGAGCAATAAAGCGCTAGTCATCTTCGCTGTTATTACAATAATCAACTAACGCGACGCTTTGGCAGTGGTTGCGCATGCGCAAGCACAACACATTTCTCCCCATAACAATATTGTGTGCTATGCAATTCATTCAAAAGCCGTTTATTATTTTCCACTCAAATTGCGAAGCAAGTAATTTAGGAAAACAGTAATTTTCCTAAGGCAAAAGATTTTGTTGCTATTTTTTCATAACTGACAAGTTGAATGCAAATTAACCAAATCAAATGGTATAACAGAATTATCAGCATAGAACAATAATGTCGCATACGCGCTTATAAGAGGTGAACAATTCATTTAAGTAGAGCACGCAGTGCATAATTTGGAAGGTGGAGATGATTGTTATACAAGACGACATAAATTAGTGAAACCATGGTTGAGTGAATCCAAGGCGTATTCATACGATTTAAGTTTAATAGTGTTTCTCTTGTTTATTGTTTGCGATTTGTTTCATTAACAGTTACGTGACCTTTCATGAAGTCTGTTATAAACTTTTTGATATCGCTTGAAATACTCTAAACCAACTCTTTAAGCAATTTTGAATCTCGAAAAGGAATTTATAAACTACAAAAGGAAAATCAATTTTCCATTGATACTAACATTTTTTTATTGATTTATTTATAAATCAACATAGTAGTAGAGAGTTTAAAAAGCATTTAAAATTACTCAAAAAATATTTCTTTTAATCAATTTATTAATCTAAATTCAACAACTAATATTACACAAAAGACTTAGGAGACGAACTCGGTTCTCAGTTTTTTAAGAAATGAGAGTAATGCTTCATTTTAATTAAGTAACTGAGATATACCCAAAAACTGGGTCACTTTGAAAAAAAAAAATTCTTAAATAAATAATAACTAAAAAAAAGTTCCCTAAGAATTAATAAATTTTTATTCACAAAAAATCTTTTTTTTTTTTCATTAATCAAACCTTTCAAAATAAAAAACAAGCAACTCGAGATGCAGCAAAACTATACCCTCAAGTGCATATGAAGACTTTTTATGAGTTGAGCTTCACTGAGGTGATTTGATTCAAGTTTAGGATCATTACTGGAGAAAGGGGTTTCACGGAACTACTTGAGGGACAATTTGGTTCTATTCGGCAAGCTTCGGTCTTGTTCATAGCCTAGTTTATTTTCCAGTTTGTATCCAGGATCAGGTATGGTGTTAAATTAGGGATTCGGTTTGGATCTTAGTTCTATTAAAGTTTCCGTTCCGCACACATCAAGCGACACCCAAAGTACATAGAAGAAGAACGCGCGCTAACAAGTTCAATCGGCAAATTAATTATAGTTAATAAAGCTTTCGTTAGATAACAATTCAAAGCAAGGGTGTGCCGATTAAGTGCGGTATTGAAGAAAATTTCAAAAGATTTAAGTACCAATCTCGACTTTCAAAATATTCAGCAAATTTTGCTTCTACAGAAATTTAAAAAAAATAGTAAAACAGATTTTGATATTAAAATTTTGAATTAAAAAATGTTGAGTATCTATTAATATCTAAAAACAATTCTAGCGCAAATTTAGGAAATATTTCTGTCAATTTTAAAACAAATTTTAAATGACGTCAGCGCTTAATTTTCATAATAAACTATTCTCAAATACTAGAAATAAACGATTACCACCTCAATCATTCATACAGTGAAATATTCATCTGTTCACAACAACAATTTAAAACACTTTTGCTGAACGATTTGCATATGTCCTCATACACATACCAACAATTGTATCAACACTCATATTTCAACATGTTTTCATATATCATTTGTACACCTCAAGCACACTTACATATGTATGTATGTATATGTATATCGAGTTATCACATAAATCATTCTTTAAACTTATACCATCCTGAATATGCATCAACCATTGTATAACAAAAAGGCAAAAACAATGAAAAAGAGCTCACCTCCTCATCGATAACAGCCAAACAGCAAGTGCCATCAACGCCAACCTCGCAATCTCAATCGCAACAAACAGTAGTTACTTTATTATTATTCAATAGACTCTAGTAGGCATTGTAAACGCACATACTCGTGTACTCGTATGTGTGTAAGTGTGTGTGTGTGTAAACGAATATCAACTGAAGCATTCACCTGCCAGCATCAATTTCAAACATCGCAGCTTCTTTAGCTTCCTTGCTAGTCAGCAAAATTTTGCAGCAGAATAGTCGCCACATAATAGAACTTACTTACTTACAAACTTCACACACATTGTATTTTTGTTGCTGCGAAAGCTCTGTAGGCACCTGTTTGCCAAGTTTAGTCCAGCGCTCACTCTTTGTGCGCCCATGCAGTGTTTGTTTTGACAGATGCGACTGATGATGCACTTAATCGTCTTGACTTGTGTGTGTGTGTAAAAATATAGCGGAGACTGTGTACCGGGGTGTGTGTATTTGTATTTGTTTTACGCACATAAAATTACGCAACGGGGCGTGATAATGGCACATTTGTTGCAACTTAATGTTTGAGTAATAAATTTTCATGCTCACTGATTGTTCTTGGCAAGTTGGGATTTTTTGCTTGTATTTGTTGTTGTTTCGTTTTTTGAAAATTAGTTTGCTTTTTATAAGCTTTTATTTAGTTTCAGTTGACGGATGTTTGTAATGGAATCTTGCAAGTTAAATTTGATACACTTCCCTGTGTCCAATTGAGCTGAAAGTCTGCACCGATGTATAACCCCGATGACAATGCAATATTATGAAAACAAAATTCCGGTAGGTGGCGCGTAGGTCGCTATATTTTCAAAAATCGCATTTATGGTCCGATTTGGCTGAAATTCGGAACATGTATTACTACCATGAAAAGAAATATTTCCCTAAAAAAAAATCCGCTAGGTGGAGCTGAGATCGCGGTTATAAATACTAAAAATCGGAATTATGGACCGATTTGGCTGATATTTTACGTGTGTGGTACTTAATTAATTATATATATATATATATATATATGGCGCGATATACAACAGTTACATATATCATCAACCTCCTAGGAGAATTTTGCGCCGAGCTTCTCTTCCAATTTGTGGTGTGCCGCTTTGAAATTTTTCCTACAAATTGGCGGGACCTACGGTTTTTCGCCGACTCCGAACGGCATCTACAAAGCAGATGAATTTTTGCTGAGAAGCCTTTCTTGGCAGAAATACACTCGGAGAGTTTGCCAAACCACTGCCGAGGGGCGACCCCGTTTTGAAAAAACTTTTTCAAACCACTTTTTGATGTAACCTGTACCAGGGCTCGAACCCGGACCTTTGGTGTGGTAGGCCGACAACACTACCTCCACACCACGGTGGCCTTAATTAATTGCGATGTGTATAAATTGGACCCGCTAGGTGGCGCGGGAGTCGCTTATAAGCTTTTATTTAATTTTAGTTGACGGATGTCTGTAATGGAATCTTGCAAGTTAAATTTGATACAAATTTTAAAATGCCCATAACTTCTAAACCGTGCGTCCTAGCATAGCCAAACTTTGCACTTTTTTAGTAGGCAATTTGGACATTCCATTCCTTTTTGAATTTTGAAAATCGGATGAAAACTGTGGACGTGGTGCCAATTTTCCCATCCAAATCTTAAAATGCCCATAACTTCTAAACCGTGCGTCCTAGCATAGCCAAATTTTGCACTTTTTTAGTAGGCAATTTGGACATTCCATTACTTTTTGAATTTTGAAAATCGGATGAAAACTGTGGACGTGGTGCCAATTTTCCCATCCAAATCTTAAAATGCCGATAACTTCTAAACCGTGCGTCCTAGCATAGCCAAACTTTGCACTTTTGTAGTATTCAATTTGGACATTCCATTACTTTTTGAATTTTGAAAATCGGATGAAAACTGTGGACGTGGTGCCAATTTTCCCATCCAAATCTTAAAATGCCCATAACTTCTAAACCGTGCGTCCTAGCATAGCCAAACTTTGCACTTTTTTAGTATTCAATTTGGACATTCCACTACTTTTTGAATTTTGAAAATCGGATGAAAACTGTGGACGTGGTGCCAATTTTCCCATCCAAATCTTAAAATGCCCATAACTTCTAAACCGTGCGTCCTAGCATAGCCAAACTTTGCACTTTTTTAGTAGGCAATTTGGGCATTCCATTACTTTTTGAATTTTGAAAATCGGATGAAAACTGTGGACGTGGTGCCAATTTTCCCATCCAAATCTTAAAATGCCCATAACTTCTAAACCGTGCGTCCTAGCATAGCCAAACTTTGCACTTTTTTAGTATTCAATTTGGACATTCCACTACTTTTTGAATTTTGAAAATCGGATGAAAACTGTGGACGTGGTGCCAATTTTCCCATCCAAATCTTAAAATGCCCATAACTTCTAAACCGTGCGTCCTAGCATAGCCAAACTTTGCACTTTTTTAGTATTCAATTTGGACATTCCATTACTTTTTGAATTTTGAAAATCGGATGAAAACTGTGGACGTGGTGCCAATTTTCCCATCCAAATCTTAAAATGCCCATAACTTCTAAACCGTGCGTCCTAGCATAGCCAAACTTTGCACTTTTTTAGTAGGCAATTTGGGCATTCTATTACTTTTTGAATTTTGAAAATCGGATGAAAACTGTGGACGTGGTGCCAATTTTCCCATCCAAATCTTAAAATGCCCATAACTTCTAAACCGTGCGTCCTAGCATAGCCAAACTTTGCACTTTTTTAGTATTCAATTTGGACATTCCATTACTTTTTGAATTTTGAAAATCGGATGAAAACTGTGGACGTGGTGCCAATTTTCCCATCCAAATCTTAAAATGCCCATAACTTCTAAACCGTGCGTCCTAGCATAGCCAAACTTTGCACTTTTTTAGTAGGCAATTTGGACATTCCATTACTTTTTGAATTTTGAAAATCGGATGAAAACTGTGGACGTGGTGCCAATTTTCCCATCCAAATCTTAAAATGCCCATAACTTCTAAACCGTGCGTCCTAGCATAGCCAAACTTTGCACTTTTTTAGTATTCAATTTGGACATTCCATTACTTTTTGAATTTTGAAAATCGGATGAAAACTGTGGACGTGGTGCCAATTTTCCCATCCAAATCTTAAAATGCCCATAACTTCTAAACCGTGCGTCCTAGCATAGCCAAACTTTGCACTTTTTTAGTAGGCAATTTGGACATTCCACTACTTTTTGAATTTTGAAAATCGGATGAAAACTGTGGACGTGGTGCCAATTTTCCCATCCAAATCTTAAAATGCCCATAACTTCTAAACCGTGCGTCCTAGCATAGCCAAACTTTGCACTTTTTTAGTATTCAATTTGGACATTCCATTACTTTTTGAATTTTGAAAATCGGATGAAAACTGTGGACGTGGTGCCAATTTTCCCATCCAAATCTTAAAATGCCCATAACTTCTAAACCGTGCGTCCTAGCATAGCCAAACTTTGCACTTTTTTAGTAGGCAATTTGGACATTCCACTACTTTTTGAATTTTGAAAATCGGATGAAAACTGTGGACGTGGTGCCAATTTTCCCATCCAAATCTTAAAATGCCCATAACTTCTAAACCGTGCGTCCTAGCATAGCCAAACTTTGCACTTTTTTAGTATTCAATTTGGACATTCCATTACTTTTTGAATTTTGAAAATCGGATGAAAACTGTGGACGTGGTGCCAATTTTCCCATCCAAATCTTAAAATGCCCATAACTTCTAAACCGTGCGTCCTAGCATAGCCAAACTTTGCACTTTTTTAGTATTCAATTTGGACATTCCACTACTTTTTGAATTTTGAAAATCGGATGAAAACTGTGGACGTGGTGCCAATTTTCCCATCCAAATCTTAAAATGCCCATAACTTCTAAACCGTGCGTCCTAGCATAGCCAAACTTTGCACTTTTTTAGTATTCAATTTGGACATTCCATTACTTTTTGAATTTTGAAAATCGGATGAAAACTGTGGACGTGGTGCCAATTTTCCCATCCAAATCTTAAAATGCCCATAACTTCTAAACCGTGCGTCGTAGCATAGCCAAACTTTGCACTTTTTTAGTAGGCAATTTGGACATTCCACTACTTTTTGAATTTTGAAAATCGGATGAAAACTGTGGACGTGGTGCCAATTTTCCCATCCAAATCTTAAAATGCCCATAACTTCTAAACCGTGCGTCCTAGCATAGCCAAACTTTGCACTTTTTTAGTATTCAATTTGGACATTCCATTACTTTTTGAATTTTGAAAATCGGATGAAAACTGTGGACGTGGTGCCAATTTTCCCATCCAAATCTTAAAATGCCCATAACTTCTAAACCGTGCGTCCTTGCATAGCCAAACTTTGCACTTTTTTAGTAGGCAATTTGGACATTCCACTACTTTTTGAATTTTGAAAATCGGATGAAAACTGTGGACGTGGTGCCAATTTTCCCATCCAAATCTTAAAATGCCCATAACTTCTAAACCGTGCGTCCTAGCATAGCCAAACTTTGCACTTTTTTAGTATTCAATTTGGACATTCCATTACTTTTTGAATTTTGAAAATCGGATGAAAACTGTGGACGTGGTGCCAATTTTCCCATCCAAATCTTAAAATGCCCATAACTTCTAAACCGTGCGTCCTTGCATAGCCAAACTTTGCACTTTTTTAGTAGGCAATTTGGACATTCCACTACTTTTTGAATTTTGAAAATCGGATGAAAACTGTGGACGTGGTGCCAATTTTCCCATCCAAATCTTAAAATGCCCATAACTTCTAAACCGTGCGTCCTAGCATAGCCAAACTTTGCACTTTTTTAGTATTCAATTTGGACATTCCATTACTTTTTGAATTTTGAAAATCGGATGAAAACTGTGGACGTGGTGCCAATTTTCCCATCCAAATCTTAAAATGCCCATAACTTCTAAACCGTGCGTCCTAGCATAGCCAAACTTTGCACTTTTTTAGTAGGCAATTTGGACATTCCATTACTTTTTGAATTTTGAAAATAGGATGAAAACTGTGGACGTGGTGCCAATTTTCCCATCCAAATCTTAAAATGCCCATAACTTCTAAACCGTGCGTCCTAGCATAGCCAAACTTTGCACTTTTTTAGTATTCAATTTGGACATTCCATTACTTTTTGAATTTTGAAAATCGGATGAAAACTGTGGACGTGGTGCCAACTTTCCCATCCAAATCTTAAAATGCCCATAACTTCTAAACCGTGCGTCCTAGCATAGCCAAACTTTGCACTTTTTTAGTATTCAATTTGGACATTCCATTACTTTTTGAATTTTGAAAATCGGATGAAAACTGTGGACGTGGTGCCAACTTTCCCATCCAAATCTTAAAATGCCCATAACTTCTAAACCGTGCGTCCTAGCATAGCCAAACTTTGCACTTTTTTAGTATTCAATTTGGACATTCCATTACTTTTTGAATTTTGAAAATCGGATGAAAACTGTGGACGTGGTGCCAACTTTCCCATCCAAATCTTAAAATGCCCATAACTTCTAAACCGTGCGTCCTAGCATAGCCAAACTTTGCACTTTTTTAGTATTCAATTTGGACATTCCATTACTTTTTGAATTTTGAAAATCGGATGAAAACTGTGGACGTGGTGCCAACTTTCCCATCCAAATCTTAAAATGCCCATAACTTCTAAACCGTGCGTCCTAGCATAGCCAAACTTTGCACTTTTTTAGTATTCAATTTGGACATTCCATTACTTTTTGAATTTTGAAAATCGGATGAAAACTGTGGACGTGGTGCCAACTTTCCCATCCAAATCTTAAAATGCCCATAACTTCTAAACCGTGCGTCCTAGCATAGCCAAACTTTGCACTTTTTTAGTAGGCAATTTGGACATTCCATTACTTTTTGAATTTTGAAAATCGGATGAAAACTGTGGACGTGGTGCCAACTTTCCCATCCCAATCTTAAAATGCCCATAACTTCTAAACCGTGCGTCCTAGCATAGCCAAACTTTGCACTTTTTTAGTAGGCAATTTGGACATTCCATTACTTTTTGAATTTTGAAAATCGGATGAAAACTGTGGACGTGGTGCCAACTTTCCCATCCAAATCTTAAAATGCCCATAACTTCTAAACCGTGCGTCCTAGCATAGCCAAACTTTGCACTTTTTTAGTAGGCAATTTGGACATTCCATTACTTTTTGAATTTTGAAAATCGGATGAAAACTGTGGACGTGGTGCCAATTTTCCCATCCAAATCTTAAAATGCCCATAACTTCTAAACCGTGCGTCCTAGCATAGCCAAACTTTGCACTTTTTTAGTATTCAATTTGGACATTCCATTACTTTTTGAATTTTGAAAATCGGATGAAAACTGTGGACGTGGTGCCAACTTTCCCATCCAAATCTTAAAATGCCCATAACTTCTAAACCGTGCGTCCTAGCATAGCCAAACTTTGCACTTTTTTAGTATTCAATTTGGACATTCCATTACTTTTTGAATTTTGAAAATCGGATGAAAACTGTGGACGTGGTGCCAACTTTCCCATCCAAATCTTAAAATGCCCATAACTTCTGAACCGTGCGTCCTAGCATAGCCAAACTTTGCACTTTTTTAGTATTCAATTTGGACATTCCATTACTTTTTGAATTTTGAAAATCGGATGAAAACTGTGGACGTGGTGCCAACTTTCCCATCCAAATCTTAAAATGCCCATAACTTCTAAACCGTGCGTCCTAGCATAGCCAAACTTTGCACTTTTTTAGTAGGCAATTTGGACATTCCATTACTTTTTGAATTTTGAAAATCGGATGAAAACTGTGGACGTGGTGCCAATTTTCCCATCCAAATCTTAAAATGCCCATAACTTCTAAACCGTGCGTCCTAGCATAGCCAAACTTTGCACTTTTTTAGTATTCAATTTGGACATTCCATTACTTTTTGAATTTTGAAAATCGGATGAAAACTGTGGACGTGGTGCCAACTTTCCCATCCAAATCTTAAAATGCCCATAACTTCTAAACCGTGCGTCCTAGCATAGCCAAACTTTGCACTTTTTTAGTATTCAATTTGGACATTCCATTACTTTTTGAATTTTGAAAATCGGATGAAAACTGTGGACGTGGTGCCAACTTTCCCATCCAAATCTTAAAATGCCCATAACTTCTAAACCGTGCGTCCTAGCATAGCCAAACTTTGCACTTTTTTAGTAGGCAATTTGGACATTCCATTACTTTTTGAATTTTGAAAATAGGATGAAAACTGTGGACGTGGTGCCAATTTTCCCATCCAAATCTTAAAATGCCCATAACTTCTAAACCGTGCGTCCTAGCATAGCCAAACTTTGCACTTTTTTAGTAGGCAATTTGGGCATTCCATTACTTTTTGAATTTTGAAAATCGGATGAAAACTGTGGACGTGGTGCCAATTTTCCCATCCAAATCTTAAAATGCCCATAACTTCTAAACCGTGCGTCCTAGCATAGCCAAACTTTGCACTTTTTTAGTATTCAATTTGGACATTCCATTACTTTTTGAATTTTGAAAATCGGATGAAAACTGTGGACGTGGTGCCAATTTTCCCATCCAAATCTTAAAATGCCCATAACTTCTAAACCGTGCGTCGTAGCATAGCCAAAGTTGGCACTTTTTTAGTATTCAATTTGGACATTCCATTACTTTTTGAATTTTGAAAATCGGATGAAAACTGTGGACGTGGTGCCAATTTTCCCATCCAAATCTTAAAATGCCCATAACTTCTAAACCGTGCGTCCTAGCATAGCCAAACTTTGCACTTTTTTAGTAGGCAATTTGGACATTCCACTACTTTTTGAATTTTGAAAATCGGATGAAAACTGTGGACGTGGTGCCAATTTTCCCATCCAAATCTTAAAATGCCCATAACTTCTAAACCGTGCGTCGTAGCATAGCCAAAGTTGGCACTTTTTTAGTATTCAATTTGGACATTCCATTACTTTTTGAATTTTGAAAATCGGATGAAAACTGTGGACGTGGTGCCAATTTTCCCATCCAAATCTTAAAATGCCCATAACTTCTAAACCGTGCGTCCTAGCATAGCCAAACTTTGCACTTTTTTAGTATTCAATTTGGACATTCCATTACTTTTTGAATTTTGAAAATCGGATGAAAACTGTGGACGTGGTGCCAATTTTCCCATCCAAATCTTAAAATGCCCATAACTTCTAAACCGTGCGTCCTAGCATAGCCAAACTTTGCACTTTTTTAGTAGGCAATTTGGACATTCCACTACTTTTTGAATTTTGAAAATCGGATGAAAACTGTGGACGTGGTGCCAATTTTCCCATCCAAATCTTAAAATGCCCATAACTTCTAAACCGTGCGTCGTAGCATAGCCAAAGTTGGCACTTTTTTAGTATTCAATTTGGACATTCCATTACTTTTTGAATTTTGAAAATCGGATGAAAACTGTGGACGTGGTGCCAATTTTCCCATCCAAATCTTAAAATGCCCATAACTTCTAAACCGTGCGTCCTAGCATAGCCAAACTTTGCACTTTTTTAGTATTCAATTTGGACATTCCATTACTTTTTGAATTTTGAAAATCGGATGAAAACTGTGGACGTGGTGCCAATTTTCCCATCCAAATCTTAAAATGCCCATAACTTCTAAACCGTGCGTCCTAGCATAGCCAAACTTTGCACTTTTTTAGTAGGCAATTTGGACATTCCACTACTTTTTGAATTTTGAAAATCGGATGAAAACTGTGGACGTGGTGCCAATTTTCCCATCCAAATCTTAAAATGCCCATAACTTCTAAACCGTGCGTCGTAGCATAGCCAAAGTTGGCACTTTTTTAGTATTCAATTTGGACATTCCATTACTTTTTGAATTTTGAAAATCGGATGAAAACTGTGGACGTGGTGCCAATTTTCCCATCCAAATCTTAAAATGCCCATAACTTCTAAACCGTGCGTCGTAGCATAGCCAAAGTTGGCACTTTTTTAGTATTCAATTTGGACATTCCATTACTTTTTGAATTTTGAAAATCGGATGAAAACTGTGGACGTGGTGCCAATTTTCCCATCCAAATCTTAAAATGCCCATAACTTCTAAACCGTGCGTCGTAGCATAGCCAAAGTTGGCACTTTTTTAGTATTCAATTTGGACATTCCATTACTTTTTGAATTTTGAAAATCGGATGAAAACTGTGGACGTGGTGCCAATTTTCCCATCCAAATCTTAAAATGCCCATAACTTCTAAACCGTGCGTCCTAGCATAGCCAAACTTTGCACTTTTTTAGTATTCAATTTGGACATTCCATTACTTTTTGAATTTTGAAAATCGGATGAAAACTGTGGACGTGGTGCCAATTTTCCCATCCAAATCTTAAAATGCCCATAACTTCTAAACCGTGCGTCCTAGCATAGCCAAACTTTGCACTTTTTTAGTAGGCAATTTGGACATTCCACTACTTTTTGAATTTTGAAAATCGGATGAAAACTGTGGACGTGGTGCCAATTTTCCCATCCAAATCTTAAAATGCCCATAACTTCTAAACCGTGCGTCGTAGCATAGCCAAAGTTGGCACTTTTTTAGTATTCAATTTGGACATTCCATTACTTTTTGAATTTTGAAAATCGGATGAAAACTGTGGACGTGGTGCCAATTTTCCCATCCAAATCTTAAAATGCCCATAACTTCTAAACCGTGCGTCCTAGCATAGCCAAACTTTGCACTTTTTTAGTATTCAATTTGGACATTCCATTACTTTTTGAATTTTGAAAATCGGATGAAAACTGTGGACGTGGTGCCAATTTTCCCATCCAAATCTTAAAATGCCCATAACTTCTAAACCGTGCGTCCTAGCATAGCCAAACTTTGCACTTTTTTAGTAGGCAATTTGGACATTCCACTACTTTTTGAATTTTGAAAATCGGATGAAAACTGTGGACGTGGTGCCAATTTTCCCATCCAAATCTTAAAATGCCCATAACTTCTAAACCGTGCGTCCTAGCATAGCCAAACTTTGCACTTTTTTAGTATTCAATTTGGACATTCCATTACTTTTTGAATTTTGAAAATCGGATGAAAACTGTGGACGTGGTGCCAATTTTCCCATCCAAATCTTAAAATGCCCATAACTTCTAAACCGTGCGTCCTAGCATAGCCAAACTTTGCACTTTTTTAGTATTCAATTTGGACATTCCATTACTTTTTGAATTTTGAAAATCGGATGAAAACTGTGGACGTGGTGCCAACTTTCCCATCCAAATCTTAAAATGCCCATAACTTCTAAACCGTGCGTCCTAGCATAGCCAAACTTTGCACTTTTTTAGTATTCAATTTGGACATTCCATTACTTTTTGAATTTTGAAAATCGGATGAAAACTGTGGACGTGGTGCCAACTTTCCCATCCAAATCTTAAAATGCCCATAACTTCTAAACCGTGCGTCCTAGCATAGCCAAACTTTGCACTTTTTTAGTATTCAATTTGGACATTCCATTACTTTTTGAATTTTGAAAATCGGATGAAAACTGTGGACGTGGTGCCAACTTTCCCATCCAAATCTTAAAATGCCCATAACTTCTAAACCGTGCGTCCTAGCATAGCCAAACTTTGCACTTTTTTAGTATTCAATTTGGACATTCCATTACTTTTTGAATTTTGAAAATCGGATGAAAACTGTGGACGTGGTGCCAACTTTCCCATCCAAATCTTAAAATGCCCATAACTTCTAAACCGTGCGTCGTAGCATAGCCAAACTTTGCACTTTTTTAGTAGGCAATTTGGACATTCCATTACTTTTTGAATTTTGAAAATCGGATGAAAACTGTGGACGTGGTGCCAACTTTCCCATCCCAATCTTAAAATGCCCATAACTTCTAAACCGTGCGTCCTAGCATAGCCAAACTTTGCACTTTTTTAGTAGGCAATTTGGACATTCCATTACTTTTTGAATTTTGAAAATCGGATGAAAACTGTGGACGTGGTGCCAACTTTCCCATCCAAATCTTAAAATGCCCATAACTTCTAAACCGTGCGTCCTAGCATAGCCAAACTTTGCACTTTTTTAGTAGGCAATTTGGGCATTCCATTACTTTTTGAATTTTGAAAATCGGATGAAAACTGTGGACGTGGTGCCAATTTTCCCATCCAAATCTTAAAATGCCCATAACTTCTAAACCGTGCGTCCTAGCATAGCCAAACTTTGCACTTTTTTAGTATTCAATTTGGACATTCCATTACTTTTTGAATTTTGAAAATCGGATGAAAACTGTGGACGTGGTGCCAATTTTCCCATCCAAATCTTAAAATGCCCATAACTTCTAAACCGTGCGTCCTAGCATAGCCAAACTTTGCACTTTTTTAGTATTCAATTTGGACATTCCATTACTTTTTGAATTTTGAAAATCGGATGAAAACTGTGGACGTGGTGCCAACTTTCCCATCCAAATCTTAAAATGCCCATAACTTCTAAACCGTGCGTCCTAGCATAGCCAAACTTTGCACTTTTTTAGTAGGCAATTTGGACATTCCATTACTTTTTGAATTTTGAAAATCGGATGAAAACTGTGGACGTGGTGCCAACTTTCCCATCCCAATCTTAAAATGCCCATAACTTCTAAACCGTGCGTCCTAGCATAGCCAAACTTTGCACTTTTTTAGTAGGCAATTTGGACATTCCATTACTTTTTGAATTTTGAAAATCGGATGAAAACTGTGGACGTGGTGCCAACTTTCCCATCCAAATCTTAAAATGCCCATAACTTCTAAACCGTGCGTCCTAGCATAGCCAAACTTTGCACTTTTTTAGTAGGCAATTTGGACATTCCATTACTTTTTGAATTTTGAAAATCGGATGAAAACTGTGGACGTGGTGCCAACTTTCCCATCCAAATCTTAAAATGCCCATAACTTCTAAACCGTGCGTCCTAGCATAGCCAAACTTTGCACTTTTTTAGTATTCAATTTGGACATTCCATTACTTTTTGAATTTTGAAAATCGGATGAAAACTGTGGACGTGGTGCCAACTTTCCCATCCAAATCTTAAAATGCCCATAACTTCTAAACCGTGCGTCCTAGCATAGCCAAACTTTGCACTTTTTTAGTAGGCAATTTGGACATTCCATTACTTTTTGAATTTTGAAAATCGGATGAAAACTGTGGACGTGGTGCCAACTTTCCCATCCAAATCTTAAAATGCCCATAACTTCTAAACCGTGCGTCCTAGCATAGCCAAACTTTGCACTTTTTTAGTAGGCAATTTGGACATTCCATTACTTTTTGAATTTTGAAAATCGGATGAAAACTGTGGACGTGGTGCCAACTTTCCCATCCAAATCTTAAAATGCCCATAACTTCTAAACCGTGCGTCCTAGCATAGCCAAACTTTGCACTTTTTTAGTAGGCAATTTGGACATTCCATTACTTTTTGAATTTTGAAAATCGGATGAAAACTGTGGACGTGGTGCCAACTTTCCCATCCAAATCTTAAAATGCCCATAACTTCTAAACCGTGCGTCCTAGCATAGCCAAACTTTGCACTTTTTTAGTATTCAATTTGGACATTCCATTACTTTTTGAATTTTGAAAATCGGATGAAAACTGTGGACGTGGTGCCAACTTTCCCATCCAAATCTTAAAATGCCCATAACTTCTAAACCGTGCGTCCTAGCATAGCCAAACTTTGCACTTTTTTAGTATTCAATTTGGACATTCCATTACTTTTTGAATTTTGAAAATCGGATGAAAACTGTGGACGTGGTGCCAACTTTCCCATCCAAATCTTAAAATGCCCATAACTTCTAAACCGTGCGTCCTAGCATAGCCAAACTTTGCACTTTTTTAGTATTCAATTTGGACATTCCATTACTTTTTGAATTTTGAAAATCGGATGAAAACTGTGGACGTGGTGCCAACTTTCCCATCCAAATCTTAAAATGCCCATAACTTCTAAACCGTGCGTCCTAGCATAGCCAAACTTTGCACTTTTTTAGTATTCAATTTGGACATTCCATTACTTTTTGAATTTTGAAAATCGGATGAAAACTGTGGACGTGGTGCCAACTTTCCCATCCAAATCTTAAAATGCCCATAACTTCTAAACCGTGCGTCCTAGCATAGCCAAACTTTGCACTTTTTTAGTATTCAATTTGGACATTCCATTACTTTTTGAATTTTGAAAATCGGATGAAAACTGTGGACGTGGTGCCAACTTTCCCATCCAAATCTTAAAATGCCCATAACTTCTAAACCGTGCGTCCTAGCATAGCCAAACTTTGCACTTTTTTAGTAGGCAATTTGGACATTCCATTACTTTTTGAATTTTGAAAATCGGATGAAAACTGTGGACGTGGTGCCAACTTTCCCATCCAAATCTTAAAATGCCCATAACTTCTAAACCGTGCGTCCTAGCATAGCCAAACTTTGCACTTTTTTAGTATTCAATTTGGACATTCCATTACTTTTTGAATTTTGAAAATCGGATGAAAACTGTGGACGTGGTGCCAACTTTCCCATCCAAATCTTAAAATGCCCATAACTTCTAAACCGTGCGTCCTAGCATAGCCAAACTTTGCACTTTTTTAGTATTCAATTTGGACATTCCATTACTTTTTGAATTTTGAAAATCGGATGAAAACTGTGGACGTGGTGCCAATTTTCCCATCCAAATCTTAAAATGCCCATAACTTCTAAACCGTGCGTCCTAGCATAGCCAAACTTTGCACTTTTTTAGTATTCAATTTGGACATTCCATTACTTTTTGAATTTTGAAAATCGGATGAAAACTGTGGACGTGGTGCCAACTTTCCATCCAAATCTTAAAATGCCCATAACTTCTAAACGGAGCGTCCTAGCATAGCCAAAGTTGGCACTTTTTTAGTATTCAATTTGGACATTCCATCACTTTTTGAATTTTGAAAATCGGATGAAAACTGTGGACGTGGTGCCAACTTTCCATCCAAATCTTAAAATGCCCATAACTTCTAAACGGAGCGTCCTAGCATAGCCAAACTTTGCACTTTTTTAGTAGGCAATTTGGACATTCCATTACTTTTTGAATTTTGAAAATCGGATGAAAACTGTGGACGTGGTGCCAACTTTCCCATCCAAATCTTAAAATGCCCATAACTTCTAAACCGTGCGTCCTAGCATAGCCAAACTTTGCACTTTTTTAGTAGGCAATTTGGACATTCCATTACTTTTTGAATTTTGAAAATCGGATGAAAACTGTGGACGTGGTGCCAACTTTCCCATCCAAATCTTAAAATGCCCATAACTTCTAAACCGTGCGTCCTAGCATAGCCAAACTTTGCACTTTTTTAGTATTCAATTTGGACATTCCATTACTTTTTGAATTTTGAAAATCGGATGAAAACTGTGGACGTGGTGCCAATTTTCCCATCCAAATCTTAAAATGCCCATAACTTCTAAACCGTGCGTCCTAGCATAGCCAAACTTTGCACTTTTTTAGTATTCAATTTGGACATTCCATTACTTTTTGAATTTTGAAAATCGGATGAAAACTGTGGACGTGGTGCCAACTTTCCATCCAAATCTTAAAATGCCCATAACTTCTAAACGGAGCGTCCTAGCATAGCCAAAGTTGGCACTTTTTTAGTATTCAATTTGGACATTCCATTACTTTTTGAATTTTGAAAATCGGATGAAAACTGTGGACGTGGTGCCAACTTTCCATCCAAATCTTAAAATGCCCATAACTTCTAAACCGTGCGTCCTAGCATAGCCAAAGTTGGCACTTTTTTAGTATTCAATTTGGACATTCCATCACTTTTTGAATTTTGAAAATCGGATGAAAACTGTGGACGTGGTGCCAATTTTCCCATCCAAATCTTAAAATGCCCATAACTTCTAAACCGTGCGTCCTAGCATAGCCAAACTTTGCACTTTTTTAGTATTCAATTTGGACATTCCATTACTTTTTGAATTTTGAAAATCGGATGAAAACTGTGGACGTGGTGCCAATTTTCCCATCCAAATCTTAAAATGCCCATAACTTCTAAACCGTGCGTCCTAGCATAGCCAAACTTTGCACTTTTTTAGTATTCAATTTGGACATTCCATTACTTTTTGAATTTTGAAAATCGGATGAAAACTGTGGACGTGGTGCCAATTTTCCCATCCAAATCTTAAAATGCCCATAACTTCTAAACCGTGCGTCCTAGCATAGCCAAACTTTGCACTTTTTTAGTAGGCAATTTGGACATTCCATTACTTTTTGAATTTTGAAAATCGGATGAAAACTGTGGACGTGGTGCCAATTTTCCCATCCAAATCTTAAAATGCCCATAACTTCTAAACCGTGCGTCCTAGCATAGCCAAACTTTGCACTTTTTTAGTATTCAATTTGGACATTCCATTACTTTTTGAATTTTGAAAATCGGATGAAAACTGTGGACGTGGTGCCAATTTTCCCATCCAAATCTTAAAATGCCCATAACTTCTAAACCGTGCGTCCTAGCATAGCCAAACTTTGCACTTTTTTAGTATTCAATTTGGACATTCCATTCCTTTTTGAATTTTGAAAATCGGATGAAAACTGTGGACGTGGTGCCAATTTTCCCATCCAAATCTTAAAATGCCCATAACTTCTAAACCGTGCGTCCTAGCATAGCCAAAGTTGGCACTTTTTTAGTATTCAATTTGGACATTCCATTACTTTTTGAATTTTGAAAATCGGATGAAAACTGTGGACGTGGTGCCAATTTTCCCATCCAAATCTTAAAATGCCCATAACTTCTAAACCGTGCGTCCTAGCATAGCCAAAGTTGGCACTTTTTTAGTATTCAATTTGGACATTCCATTCCTTTTTGAATTTTGAAAATCGGATGAAAACTGTGGACGTGGTGCCAATTTTCCCATCCAAATCTTAAAATGCCCATAACTTCTAAACCGTGCGTCCTAGCATAGCCAAAGTTGGCACTTTTTTAGTATTCAATTTGGACATTCCATCACTTTTTGAATTTTGAAAATCGGATGAAAACTGTGGACGTGGTGCCAATTTTCCCATCCAAATCTTAAAATGCCCATAACTTCTAAACCGTGCGTCCTAGCATAGCCAAAGTTGGCACTTTTTTAGTATTCAATTTGGACATTCCATAACTTTTTGAATTTTGAAAATCGGATGAAAACTGTGGACGTGGTGCCAATTTTCCCATCCAAATCTTAAAATGCCCATAACTTCTAAACCGTGCGTCCTAGCATAGCCAAAGTTGGCACTTTTTTAGTATTCAATTTGGACATTCCATCACTTTTTGAATTTTGAAAATCGGATGAAAACTGTGGACGTGGTGCCAATTTTCCCATCCAAATCTTAAAATGCCCATAACTTCTAAACCGTGCGTCCTAGCATAGCCAAAGTTGGCACTTTTTTAGTATTCAATTTGGACATTCCATCACTTTTTGAATTTTGAAAATCGGATGAAAACTGTGGACGTGGTGCCAATTTTCCCATCCAAATCTTAAAATGCCCATAACTTCTAAACCGTGCGTCCTAGCATAGCCAAAGTTGGCACTTTTTTAGTATTCAATTTGGACATTCCATCACTTTTTGAATTTTGAAAATCGGATGAAAACTGTGGACGTGGTGCCAATTTTCCCATCCAAATCTTAAAATGCCCATAACTTCTAAACCGTGCGTCCTAGCATAGCCAAAGTTGGCACTTTTTTAGTATTCAATTTGGACATTCCATTACTTTTTGAATTTTGAAAATCGGATGAAAACTGTGGACGTGGTGCCAATTTTCCCATCCAAATCTTAAAATGCCCATAACTTCTAAACCGTGCGTCCTAGCATAGCCAAAGTTGGCACTTTTTTAGTATTCAATTTGGACATTCCATCACTTTTTGAATTTTGAAAATCGGATGAAAACTGTGGACGTGGTGCCAATTTTCCCATCCAAATCTTAAAATGCCCATAACTTCTAAACCGTGCGTCCTAGCATAGCCAAACTTTGCACTTTTTTAGTATTCAATTTGGACATTCCATCACTTTTTGAATTTTGAAAATCGGATGAAAACTGTGGACGTGGTGCCAATTTTCACATCCAAATCTTAAAATGCCCATAACTTCTAAACCGTGCGTCCTAGCATAGCCAAACTTTGCACTTTTTTAGTATTCAATTTGGACATTCCATTACTTTTTGAATTTTGAAAATCGGATGAAAACTGTGGACGTGGTGCCAATTTTCCCATCCAAATCTTAAAATGCCCATAACTTCTAAACCGTGCGTCCTAGCATAGCCAAACTTTGCACTTTTTTAGTATTCAATTTGGACATTCCATTACTTCTTGAATTTTGAAAATCGGATGAAAACTGTGGACGTGGTGCCAATTTTCCCATCCAAATCTTAAAATGCCCATAACTTCTAAACCGTGCGCAATAGCATAGCCAAACTTTGCACTTTTTTAGTATTCAATTTGGACATTCCATTACTTTTTGAATTTTGAAAATCGGATGAAAATTGTGGACGTGGTGCCAATTTTCCCATCCAAATCTTAAAATGCCCATAACTTCTAAACCGTGCGTCCTAGCATAGCAAAACTTTGCACTTTTTTAGTATTCAATTTGGACATTCCATTACTTTTTGAATTTTGAAAATCGGATGAAAACTGTGGACGTGGTGCCAATTTTCCCATCCAAATCTTAAAATGCCCATAACTTCTAAACCGTGCGTCCTAGCATAGCCAAACTTTGCACTTGTTTAGTATTCAATTTGGACATTCAATTACTTTTTGAATTTTGAAAATCGGATGAAAACTGTGGACGTGGTGCCAATTTTCCCATCCATATCTTAAAATGCCCATAACTTCTAAACCGTGCGTCCTAGCATAGCCAAACTTTGCACTTTTTTAGTATTCAATTTGGACATTCAATTACTTTTTGAATTTTGAAAATCGGATGAAAACTGTGGACGTGGTGCCAATTTTCCCATCCAAATCTTAAAATGCCCATAACTTCTAAACCGTGCGTATTAGCATAGCCAAACTTTGCACTTTTTTAGTATTCAATTTGGACATTCCATTACTTTTTGAATTTTGAAAATCGGATGAAAACTGTGGACGTGGTGCCAATTTTCCCATCCAAATCTTAAAATGCCCATAACTTCTAAACCGTGCGCCCTAGCATAGCCAAAGTTGGCACTTTTTTAGTATTCAATTTGGACAAAGTTGGCACTTTTTTAGTAGGTAATTTGGACATTCCATTGCTTTTTGAATTTTGAAAATCGGATGAAAATTGTGGACGTGGTGCCAATTTTCCCAAAAAACGTCCATAACTTCTAAACGGAGCGTCGCAGCATAGCCAAAGTTGACACTTTTTTAGTAGGTAATTTGGACATTCCATTGCTTTTTGAATTTTGAAAATCGGATGAAAATTGTGGACGTGGAGCCAATTTTCCCATCCAAATTTTAAAACGTCCATAACTTCTAAACGGAGCGTCGCAGCATAGCCAAAGTTGGCACTTTTTTAGTAGGTAATTTGGACCTTCCATTGCTTTTTGAATTTTGAAAATCGGATGAAAATTGTGGACGTGGTGCCAATTTTCCCATCAAAATTTTAAAACGTCCATAACTTCTAAACCGTGCGTCCTAGCATAGCCAAAGTTGGCACTTTTTTAGTATTCAATTTGGACAAAGTTGGCACTTTTTTAGTAGGTAATTTGGGCATTCCATTGCTTTTTGAATTTTGAAAATCGGATGAAAATTGTGGACGTGGTGCCAATTTTCCCAAAAAACGTCCATAACTTCTAAACGGAGCGTCGCAGCATAGCCAAAGTTGGCACTTTTTTAGTATTCAATTTGGACAAAGTTGGCACTTTTTTAGTAGGTAATTTGGACATTCCATTGCTTTTTGAATTTTGAAAATCGGATGAAAATTGTGGACGTGGTGCCAATTTTCCCAAAAAACGTCCATAACTTCTAAACGGAGCGTCGCAGCATAGCCAAAGTTGGCACTTTTTTAGTAGGTAATTTGGACATTCCATTGCTTTTTGAATTTTGAAAATCGGATGAAAATTGTGGACGTGGTGCCAATTTTCCCAAAAAACGTCCATAACTTCTAAACGGAGCGTCGCAGCATAGCCAAAGTTGGCACTTTTTTAGTAGGTAATTTGGACATTCCATTGCTTTTTGAATTTTGAAAATCGGATGAAAATTGTGGACGTGGTGACAATTTTCCCAAAAAACGTCCATAACTTCTAAACGGAGCGTCGCAGCATAGCCAAAGTTGGCACTTTTTTAGTAGGTAATTTGGACATTCCATTGCTTTTTGAATTTTGAAAATCGGATGAAAATTGTGGACGTGGTGCCAATTTTCCCAAAAAACGTCCATAACTTCTAAACGGAGCGTCGCAGCATAGCCAAAGTTGGCACTTTTTTAGTAGGTAATTTGGACATTCCATTGCTTTTTGAATTTTGAAAATCGGATGAAAATTGTGGACGTGGTGCCAATTTTCCCAAAAAACGTCCATAACTTCTAAACGGAGCGTCGCAGCATAGCCAAAGTTGGCACTTTTTTAGTAGGTAATTTGGACATTCCATTGCTTTTTGAATTTTGAAAATCGGATGAAAATTGTGGACGTGGTGCCAATTTTCCCATCAAAATTTTAAAACGTCCATAACTTCTAAACGGAGCGTCGCAGCATAGCCAAAGTTGGCACTTTTTTAGTAGGTAATTTGGACATTCCATTGCTTTTTGAATTTTGAAAATCGGATGAAAATTGTGGACGTGGTGCCAATTTTCCCAAAAAACGTCCATAACTTCTAAACGGAGCGTCGCAGCATAGCCAAAGTTGGCACTTTTTTAGTAGGTAATTTGGACATTCCATTGCTTTTTGAATTTTGAAAATCGGATGAAAATTGTGGACGTGGTGCCAATTTTCCCATCAAAATTTTAAAACGTCCATAACTTCTAAACGGAGCGTCGCAGCATGGCCAAAGTTGGCACTTTTTTAGTAGGCAATTTGGACATTTCATTTACATTTCCCATCGATGAAATTTGGTATAAAGCGTCTTTTTTATAATGTATTAATTATTTGTCGGAACCAGCAAGTCCGGACCAACATAACACATGACTACCATACAATCGATTGTTCCGATAAATGGGGCTTGGGCTAAGTATCGTTAAATTAACAGTTTTGAAAAGTTTTTAAGATCGGACATTTAAAATCGCCTAAGGCACAGTAGAAGATAGGCCCTTCCTTACCTGTGTTCCTATCATTTTTAAATGTCCGAATTCGCGTAAAATGTAGAAAAATATGGCATTCGTAACAACACTCATACAAATTTTTTTTAGTTACCTGTTGCGCATGTGACAACCTAACTTTGCCACTGCTCTATTTTGCCAGCCTTATCTCTATGCCGCCACATTATTCTTGGCAATTTGGAAACCAACTAAAATGCTAAAAAACTGTGGACGTGGTGCCAATTTTCCCATCCAAATCTTAAAATGCCCATAACTTCTAAACCGTGCGTCCTAGCATAGCCAAACTTTGCACTTTTTTAGTATTCAATTTGGACATTCAATTACTTTTTGAATTTTGAAAATCGGATGAAACCTGTGGACGTGGTGCCAATTTTCCCATCCAAATCTTAAAATGCCCATAACTTCTAAACCGTGCGTCCTAGCATAGCCAAACTTTGCACTTTTTTAGTATTCAATTTGGACATTCAATTACTTTTTGAATTTTGAAAATCGGATGAAAACTGTGGACGTGGTGCCAATTTTCCCATCCAAATCTTAAAATGCCCATAACTTCTAAACCGTGCGTCCTAGCATAGCCAAACTTTGCACTTTTTTAGTATTCAATTTGGACATTCCATTACTTTTTGAATTTTGAAAATCGGATGAAAACTGTGGACGTGGTGCCAATTTTCCCATCCAAATCTTAAAATGCCCATAACTTCTAAACCGTGCGTCCTAGCATAGCCAAACTTTGCACTTTTTTAGTATTCAATTTGGACATTCAATTACTTTTTGAATTTTGAAAATCGGATGAAAACTGTGGACGTGGTGCCAATTTTCCCATCCAAATCTTAAAATGCCCATAACTTCTAAACCGTGCGTCCTAGCATAGCCAAACTTTGCACTTTTTTAGTATTCAATTTGGACATTCCATTGCTTTTTGAATTTTGAAAATCGGATGAAAATTGTGGACGTGGTGCCAATTTTCCCATCAAAATTTTAAAACGTCCATAACTTCTAAACGGAGCGTCGCAGCATAGCCAAAGTTGGCACTTTTTTAGTAGGTAATTTGGACATTCCATTGCTTTTTGAATTTTGAAAATCGGATGAAAATTGTGGACGTGGTGCCAATTTTCCCATCAAAATTTTAAAACGTCCATAACTTCTAAACGGAGCGTCGCAGCATAGCCAAAGTTGGCACTTTTTTAGTAGGTAATTTGGACACTCCATTGCTTTTTGAATTTTGAAAATCGGATGAAAATTATGGACGTGGTGCCAATTTTCCCAAAAAACGTCCATAACTTCTAAACGGAGCGTCGCAGCATAGCCAAAGTTGGCACTTTTTTAGTATTCAATTTGGACATTCCATTGCTTTTTGAATTTTGAAAATCGGATGAAAATTGTGGACGTGGAGCCAATTTTCCCATCCAAATCTTAAAATGCCCATAACTTCTAAACCGTGCGTCCTAGCATAGCCAAACTTTGCACTTTTTTAGTATTCAATTTGGACATTCAATTACTTTTTGAATTTTGAAAATCGGATGAAAACTGTGGACGTGGTGCCAATTTTCCCATCCAAATCTTAAAATGCCCATAACTTCTAAACCGTGCGTCCTAGCATAGCCAAACTTTGCACTTTTTTAGTATTCAATTTGGACATTCCATTACTTTTTGAATTTTGAAAATCGGATGAAAACTGTGGACGTGGTGCCAATTTTCCCATCCAAATCTTAAAATGCCCATAACTTCTAAACCGTGCGTCCTAGCATAGCCAAACTTTGCACTTTTTTAGTATTCAATTTGGACATTCCATTGCTTTTTGAATTTTGAAAATCGGATGAAAATTGTGGACGTGGTGCCAATTTTCCCAAAAAACGTCCATAACTTCTAAACGGAGCGTCGCAGCATAGCCAAAGTTGGCACTTTTTTAGTAGGTAATTTGGACATTCCATTGCTTTTTGAATTTTGAAAATCGGATGAAAATTGTGGACGTGGAGCCAATTTTCCCATCCAAATCTTAAAATGCCCATAACTTCTAAACCGTGCGTCCTAGCATAGCCAAACTTTGCACTTTTTTAGTATTCAATTTGGACATTCCATTACTTTTTGAATTTTGAAAATCGGATGAAAATTGTGGACGTGGTGCCAATTTTCCCAAAAAACGTCCATAACTTCTAAACGGAGCGTCGCAGCATAGCCAAAGTTGGCACTTTTTTAGTAGGTAATTTGGACATTCCATTGCTTTTTGAATTTTGGAAATCGGATGAAAATTGTGGACGTGGTGCCAATTTTCCCATCAAAATTTTAAAACGTCCATAACTTCTAAACGGAGCGTCGCAGCATAGCCAAAGTTGGCACTTTTTTAGTAGGTAATTTGGACATTCCATTGCTTTTTGAATTTTGAAAATCGGATGAAAATTATGGACGTGGTGCCAATTTTCCCAAAAAACGTCCATAACTTCTAAACGGAGCGTCGCAGCATAGCCAAAGTTGGCACTTTTTTAGTAGGTAATTTGGACATTCCATTGCTTTTTGAATTTTGAAAATCGGATGAAAATTGTGGACGTGGTGCCAATTTTCCCATCAAAATTTTAAAACGTCCATAACTTCTAAACGGAGCGTCGCAGCATAGCCAAAGTTGGCACTTTTTTAGTAGGTAATTTGGACATTCCATTGCTTTTTGAATTTTGAAAATCGGATGAAAATTATGGACGTGGTGCCAATTTTCCCAAAAAACGTCCATAACTTCTAAACGGAGCGTCGCAGCATAGCCAAAGTTGGCACTTTTTTAGTAGGTAATTTGGACATTCCATTGCTTTTTGAATTTTGAAAATCGGATGAAAATTGTGGACGTGGTGCCAATTTTCCCATCAAAATTTTAAAACGTCCATAACTTCTAAACGGAGCGTCGCAGCATAGCCAAAGTTGGCACTTTTTTAGTAGGTAATTTGGACATTCCATTGCTTTTTGAATTTTGAAAATCGGATGAAAATTATGGACGTGGTGCCAATTTTCCCAAAAAACGTCCATAACTTCTAAACGGAGCGTCGCAGCATAGCCAAAGTTGGCACTTTTTTAGTAGGTAATTTGGACATTCCATTGCTTTTTGAATTTTGAAAATCGGATGAAAATTGTGGACGTGGTGCCAATTTTCCCAAAAAACGTCCATAACTTCTAAACGGAGCGTCGCAGCATAGCCAAAGTTGGCACTTTTTTAGTAGGTAATTTGGACATTCCATTGCTTTTTGAATTTTGAAAATCGGATGAAAATTGTGGACGTGGTGCCAATTTTCCCATCAAAATTTTAAAACGTCCATAACTTCTAAACGGAGCGTCGCAGCATAGCCAAAGTTGGCACTTTTTTAGTAGGTAATTTGGACATTCCATTGCTTTTTGAATTTTGAAAATCGGATGAAAATTATGGACGTGGTGCCAATTTTCCCAAAAAACGTCCATAACTTCTAAACGGAGCGTCGCAGCATAGCCAAAGTTGGCACTTTTTTAGTAGGTAATTTGGACATTCCATTGCTTTTTGAATTTTGAAAATCGGATGAAAATTGTGGACGTGGTGCCAATTTTCCCAAAAAACGTCCATAACTTCTAAACGGAGCGTCGCAGCATAGCCAAAGTTGGCACTTTTTTAGTAGGTAATTTGGACATTCCATTGCTTTTTGAATTTTGAAAATCGGATGAAAATTGTGGACGTGGTGCCAATTTTCCCATCAAAATTTTAAAACGTCCATAACTTCTAAACGGAGCGTCGCAGCATAGCCAAAGTTGGCACTTTTTTAGTAGGTAATTTGGACATTCCATTGCTTTTTGAATTTTGAAAATCGGATGAAAATTATGGACGTGGTGCCAATTTTCCCAAAAAACGTCCATAACTTCTAAACGGAGCGTCGCAGCATAGCCAAAGTTGGCACTTTTTTAGTAGGTAATTTGGACATTCCATTGCTTTTTGAATTTTGAAAATCGGATGAAAATTGTGGACGTGGTGCCAATTTTCCCATCAAAATTTTAAAACGTCCATAACTTCTAAACGGAGCGTCGCAGCATAGCCAAAGTTGGCACTTTTTTAGTAGGTAATTTGGACATTCCATTGCTTTTTGAATTTTGAAAATCGGATGAAAATTATGGACGTGGTGCCAATTTTCCCAAAAAACGTCCATAACTTCTAAACGGAGCGTCGCAGCATAGCCAAAGTTGGCACTTTTTTAGTAGGTAATTTGGACATTCCATTGCTTTTTGAATTTTGAAAATCGGATGAAAATTGTGGACGTGGTGCCAATTTTCCCAAAAAACGTCCATAACTTCTAAACGGAGCGTCGCAGCATAGCCAAAGTTGGCACTTTTTTAGTAGGTAATTTGGACATTCCATTGCTTTTTGAATTTTGAAAATCGGATGAAAATTGTGGACGTGGTGCCAATTTTCCCATCAAAATTTTAAAACGTCCATAACTTCTAAACGGAGCGTCGCAGCATAGCCAAAGTTGGCACTTTTTTAGTAGGTAATTTGGACATTCCATTGCTTTTTGAATTTTGAAAATCGGATGAAAATTGTGGACGTGGTGCCAATTTTCCCATCAAAATTTTAAAACGTCCATAACTTCTAAACGGAGCGTCGCAGCATGGCCAAAGTTGGCACTTTTTTAGTAGGCAATTTGGACATTTCATTTACATTTCCCATCGATGAAATTTGGTATAAAGCGTCTTTTTTATAATGTATTAATTATTTGTCGGAACCAGCAAGTCCGGACCAACATAACACATGACTACCATACAATCGATTGTTCCGATAAATGGGGCTTGGGCTAAGTATCGTTAAATTAACAGTTTTGAAAAGTTTTTAAGATCGGACATTTAAAATCGCCTAAGGCACAGTAGAAGATAGGCCCTTCCTTACCTGTGTTCCTATCATTTTTAAATGTCCGAATTCGCGTAAAATGTAGAAAAATATGGCATTCGTAACAACACTCATACAAATTTTTTTTAGTTACCTGTTGCGCATGTGACAACCTAACTTTGCCACTGCTCTATTTTGCCAGCCTTATCTCTATGCCGCCACATTATTCTTGGCAATTTGGAAACCAACTAAATTGCTAAAAGAAGGGGTTGGCTTACTGCTTTCTACACTGCGAGGGGTCTCGCTGTGCATTTTACTCATTTACTCATGGGGCACAGTGTTTTCAATTTAGACAAGGAGGCATAGATAATTTCCCTATAAAAAACTATTATCAAATATTCCATCTTGTTGTTGTAGTTTATATGCAAATATACATTTTGTTTGTATTTTAGGTTATGTATGCTGCTTCTTCTTCCTCTATGTAGATATGCTAATGTACAATTGAGAATGATATTGCAAGTTTAGCATATAAAGACAATTAATATGCAACAACAACAACTATACTCGTACAACAAAAACTATTCGCCATTAGATACATAAGTTGACATTTTGCTTGTCATTTGTTGTTTTTAATTGTGTCTACTAACGTTTGTTATTTTAATTTGGTTATCAGCTTATTTTCATAGTAGAAATATAATGGAACGAAAGGTGAAATAAAGAAAAAAAATATAACAAAAATATCTAGTGGTGCTCAGCGGCGCGCCATGAAAGAGATATATGAAGTGACGATGAAAATGCATTTCTGTATGTAATTATTTGGAGTGAACACTAATTACATTCATCTACGGTATCAGTTGAACCATGTGAAAAATTCAACCCTAAACAAATTTTAATATGAATTTTTGAAATTCGGTGTAAAAATATTTAAGTTTCATTTGTTCACTTTCTGTTCCATTTGTATTGTTTATTGGGTTGGTTTTGTTGTTGTAGCAGTACTTTGCCCTACTTAAACGATATGTTCAATACCGAATTGGCAAAGAATTTATTTTTTCAACAGAGTTCCTAGGTAACCAGCAGTTTCTGTAGGATTGCACCCAAGTAATACCGCAAAATGTTTGGCCTTTCCTAACTAGTTTCGGTCCCATGAATTCCTCATTAGACTCTACTCTGGCTAAATCATCAGCCCTCTAATTACCAGGGACTCTCATATGAACCAGTATCTAGACTAACAGCAACTAGACTGTCACTGCGTCTGATCAAAATTCAGTTTGGCAAGCTGATTAGTAACGCTATTGATAGAGAGCCTGCTAACATTTGCTGAATAATTTTTCTAGATAATTTTGAGATTTCCTACATTTTTCCAACCTCTGACTGTTGTGCGATTTAATGTTGAGATAATGTGCAAAGCAAGCGTTGTTGTTATTGCTACCAGTGGCTACAAGTGGTAATGTGGCACAGGTGTTCTACAGTTGCAAACGTAGCCAAATGAGAGTTCGAGCGATCTCACGCGCTTTAATTTAAATTTGAATAAAGAATGAAATAATTGAATCGCTTGGTAGTAAAATAATTTGAAAAGAAGTCGCAACTAGTAGAGTGGCAAAGCAAGAGAATAAATGAAGGGTGAAACTAGCTTGTATATATGGTAGTTATATATATGTATATATACATATGTATGTTGCGAACATATAACTCTTGGCGCCGGTCTTTGTGTACGAAATAAAATAAAATAAAATAAAATAAAATAAAATAAAATAAAATAAAATAAAATAAAATAAAATAAAATAAAATAAAATAAAATAAAATAAAATAAAATAAAATAAAATAAAACAAAATAAAATAAAATAAAATAAAAATAAAAATAAAAATAAAATAAAATAAAATAAAATAAAATAAAATAAAATAAAATAAAATAAAATAAATTAAAATAAAATAAATTAAAATAAAATAAAATAAAATAATATAAAATAAAATAAAATAAAATATAATAAAATAAAATAAGGGAAAACAAAATAAAATAAAATATACTAGATATTAATTAGCTAGCTAATGAACATTAAGATGTTACCTGTCAAGACATTAAAAAGGAGGAAGCTATCTCGCATTAACCTGCCTTCTGTCCATCTCATTTCTCTCTTCTGATTTTAATTTAGCCATTATTAGTCGGGATTGTCATGCGTTCATTCCAATTAGCTGGTTAATCAGCATTGGGGTGCTAGGTTATCAGCATTAAGATGCTGTCTGTCAAGCCTTTACGTTTGAAATGTGGTTATATGTACATAAGTGCATATATAGACTCGCACATTACCCGACAATCATTACGAGTTGATAACAATGCAACAATAATAATAGTTATAAATCCCACCCTGAATAAACGTGTCTTAACGTGCCAAGCACTCAACACAACTATGTATGTATGTACATTTGTTTGTTTGTATGTATGTATGTTACGTATGTATATATGTAATTATAGACATGCCTTTGCATGTTTTGTGCTGTTTGGCCCTTTATGCGTGCCTTATGTGTTACTGATTGTCCATCAAACGATTTACTTACTATCCGCAAAAGTAACTGGGTGTCTTGTCTGTCAGGCAATCTAGATTTTAAATTTGTTATTTTACTGCTGCTGTTTGTTGTTACCTTTCTTCTTTTGTATATGTGAGTTATTGTTTTCTTTTTAGACTTTTTCTTGTTACACATTCACACATTCACATTCGGCTGTGTAATGTATTTGGCGGTAAACTCACTAGGCGGTAAGTTGAATTAATTTTAATGATGTTACGCCACAGTAGATTTCCTGCTATCTTACATGCTCAGGTGTTTCCATATGAGAAATGTTTCTTCAGTCTCCCTACTTGATCTACTATAGTTCATAATTATACATATGTACTTATGCATAGATGAATGTACGTACATACATATGTACCTAATATGCAAGTGGTCTATGCCTTCCCATCAAAATAACCGCAATACAAAAAAAAAAAGTAAATGTTGTAAGCAAAAAATGTGTCTGCGTGTTTATTAGGCTTTGTTCGCTACCGTCTTTGGTGGTGCTATAGCACTGTTTTATTAGTGTTTTGACCGGTTTAATTCTTGCTTGTAGAATTTTATAATGTTCTGAGAAATTTGAAATTTTCATATAGAAATTGGTCCGTAATCATAGTCGCTGCTTAACATGCGTTTTGGTTAAAATCTTTACTTAACTTAAAAACACCTTTAAAATTTTGGTCAATCAAAGTCATAAACAAGGATTTTTGCTAAAAATATATATGTATGTATAACAGGGTCCCCTTATGAAAAAAAAAATTATGTTTGTTGGTGCTATGAAGAAATTTCTTATGTTTTACGTCACCCTGTGTCAACTATTTTATTCACAAACCATAGTATATTTCTGGGAGTAAGCAAAGAAGCCAAACTCAAGTTTAGAGTAAACAATGTCACAAACTCAACCATAGACACAAACCACGATTTTCAAATGTTAAAGTTACGTTTTGTAATTTTAATTTTAAAAATAAATCTTAGACATAAAATGATGTTTTCTTCAGAATCATGTTTAGTTGGATTAAACTCTATTTTATTTTGTCTACAAATACGGGCCAATATCTTCTGCCACATGCTCGCTAATGTATTTTAACCCCAGCTAAGGTCATTATAGTGAAGTAGAAACAAGATTTGTTGTTCATTTTAGATCTAGTGGTCTGAAGTTTTTCCATTAAAAGTTAGTAAACTCCAACCTGGAGTAAAATCTGTTATAATAAATATTTGTTGCTTCACTATAATGATACTGATTAACGCGCAAAGAGCCGAGCAGTAATAATTGCGAGGGCCAAAGTACAATGACAACGCTTTACTTTTACTCTGTAAATGAGTACCCTCCACAAATGTTGTATGATCGCCACATTTACATTCACATTTTACCAATTTTTATTTTTTTATTTTTTGTTTTTTGTAAAGTTAGATTTGTTCCCCTTTTTCATTTTGGGTTCAGAAGAAATTAACTTATCATGATGGCGCAATGCGGCGAAGCGTAACTGGTATTTGTATTTAGTAAGCCTAAAGTGAACTAAAATAAAAAAAATAAAAAAAAAAGCCTAAAAAAAAGAAATCACTTTTCGCAATCATTTGGGGTTACAATTAGCTTGAAGTTTCAAGTGTTGCTATTTTAGCCAAGCTTATTTTTAATAATTTTTTTTTTTTTGTTCACTATTTGTGTAAATAAATAAAATAGTAAATGAGAAATAACCACGCGCTATATAAAACAATAACACTATGTACCGTTGTGTTGAATATAATAGTAGTGAAAATCGCAATAATTTTTCTTTGTTTTTAATCATTTTAATTAAAAATATAGCGTATTCAGTAACTGAATCCACAAAAAAAGAAATTTCAAAATTTTCAAAAAAATCATGAATGTCAATCAAATATCGATGGACGGGCGGAGTTTCAAAAAAGCCCAATCTGAAGGAAAGTTTCATAGATTTTTATGGCGATTATTAAAAATATTTTCAAATAGCGCGATCTTCCACTCAGCCGACGATCACATTTTGCTTTGATATTAATTAAATAACTTACTTGAATTTTATTTGAGAAATTCTAATGACAGCTAAGTTAATTTTTTTGGAATTAGTAATTGTGTCAGCCAGCTGATTCAGCACATGATATATGGACATAAATACATACTAAGTATATATATTTCCTATAGTTTTCACTTAAAATATCCCTTCCAGGCGGTATCTGCATAGGTAGGATATATTTACCAATGCTTGGGGTTGCAAACTATCTTTTACCAACACTTACATACATACATATTTAGCTTTGCATGTGTATGTATGTACATATGTATTTATGTAAATGCTTTATTTTATCTGAATTGTTGTTGCTTTATTCGAATTTTAATTGCATGTTTTGTGGTTTGTTGTCTTCTACACTTAATTGAAAATGAGTCTAAAAAAAAAACCAAAAAAAAAACAAAAAGTGTGTGAACAATTTTGCGACCAACGTGCTTTTTGAAAACTTTCTCATAATTTAATTTTGTTAAACATAATTCGGTGGTCAGCCCTTTTGAGCGGTTAATATGTTAGTACATATGTACATGTGTATGTAACAATGTTCTTATCTGTTAGAGGAAGTAGCATTTAACGCACCATTAAAGTACCGTTTGTTGATTTCTTAATGCGTTTTGATTTATGAGAAGTTCTAATAGTTTTAGAAAATTTTTATTTTACTAATTAAACTCAATTAAGTTGTAAAAATTAAAAACAATTTTACGCCAAGTGAACTTCTACAAAATTTATGGACGCATTTGAGTTAAAAGATTCAAATTGAGGTTATGACGCCTATTCTATTACTCGAAAATATAACAAACAACTTAATATACATTGAAAGAATAAACATAAAGGCACCTTAAAGCGAGCCTAACCTAGTAAACCACTTGAAGTGGATGTCAATTTTGAAGTGACATTTCATTAACTTGAGTCAAGCACCGTTATCGGGACGCATAACCTTAAAATTGTGAAAACTTGCAGGTATGAGAGCAGTGTTGTATAGTAAATTTCTTCAATATCTACACCAACGATTTTTTACCTAGTTTCTTTTTCGTCGCTAAACGAACAGCAGTCATTCGCCCCGCAAACATATTTTCCTCGTTTATTGATAGCTAAATTAAGATGAACGCTTTATCAGTAATAATTATTGTAATGCTTGCAAACTACCGATAACGCTGATACACGAATTATTTTCAATTGCAGATTTATCGCTCTATGCTGCATCTATTACTGACTATCCATAATATTCACCACTATTATGAATATCGAATTTAGTAGAATAGACTTTTTCCGATCGTGTCAATTATTTGCTCATATAATTTTATTTATTCCCTTAAATAATTTACTTTACTGGAAAATGGTTGTAGAACGATAATCGATTATTTATTCACAGTCGCTTACTAAGCGATCGGCTCGACACTCGCAATGGCTCGATGATCAATAATTGTTGAGAAGTCGATTTTCTATTTTTATTCGACACTCACAATAGGTGGGGATTAAAATATTTTAAAATTTTACTTGCATGCTATACATTTTCGACTTTTACTCAATCTAAGGTGATTGTCCACACCTGCCCCTGAGATTCGAGCTTTACTATATAAAGCTAGTAATATCGGAAATTATCGATAATATAAAATATCGGCAATATAACACGCCTAGCTCAAATTCATACAAAAATCGTTTATCAAGCAAATAGTTAGTGTCTTACATGAGCTCAGTTGATTAATACCGAATTCAAAATAGCAATTCCAACAATGCAGCTAATCGGCATTCTTCGTTTTTTTTTGCTGATAGTTGCAAGTATTTTACATGCCTCAGCCGATGATAGCGAATATATACTTCGAACAGAAATGTAAGCGAAACACTTTGAAAGGCCTTTCTACTCAACTACAATTTTGAATTATTTATTTTGTTGCAGCCTCCCTAGCGATCTCAATTTTTTGCCTACTCTGGGTAACGGTCATTTGGGCTATACAGTTTTTGGTAATGCCATTTACATGAATGGCATCTACAATGGTGCAGGTGGAAATAGTCGTCGTGCGCGCATACCAAATTGGCTTAATTTGACTGTGTCGGGAATAGAATATGAAGAATGGCAACTTCACATCATACCGGATACTTATGAACTACAATTGAAAGATGGTTATTTCCGTTGGCTATACGCTTATGAAGCCAATGGTTTGCGTGTACAATTGGAACAGCGCACATATCCACATCGTTACTACAATCGTGCATTGATCTATGAACTTTTTGTGCGCTGCACTGGCGCCTTTGGTATGTACCGAGTATGTGAGAACCCAAAAATATTTAGAACTAAAATTAATAACAAAAAAGGGCCTTCAAACAAAACTAAACACTCAGCACGCATTGTACTTCCGTTTTTTTAAATATTTTTTTGATATTTTTTTAACGATTTTTTCTACTTCATTTAGATCCGCTGCTTATAAATTTGAGTCGAAAACCTGGTAGTAAAAGTGAAGCTTTTGATTTTTCACCATTAGAAAATGATAATATCACACTCAACTACAAAATGCTGCGCGGTGTTACACGCCAATTAGAACATCCGGATTTTCAATCGGAATTGCGTATGATTTTCATGGTATTTAGTGATGATTGGGAAAATGAGTTTAGTCGCACATTTGAAGTACCTACGGGGCAAGAAGAGTTTTATTATCGTTATGTGATAACGGCGGATACAAATGAGGAGGTGGCGCGTAAAGAAATGGAAGAAGGTAAATTTAATAATCGTGTGTATGTATGTATGTATGTAGATAAACGGCACAGCACAGCGAGGAACTAGGAAAGCAGGCAAACAAACACGAACGTAACAGAACGAAGAAGGACACTGAAGATGGCACAACGCCAAAACCGGTTTGTCTCCAAACGAAAATAGACCAAACATGGCGGAAATTCCATTCAGAAAAAACTCATATTCTTCTAGGAAATATTCCATCGTATGCGATTGTGATATGTCGACTTAAGCTTTTTTTGCTTATGAGCACAGATGCATATGTAGTTTGAATTGGAACTTAACCATGGTCTGAATCAGTATCCTTAATATCGGTGCAAGGTTCTTTCGAGCATAATTTTCGAAGATTTATAGGACCTTGTGAGTGCAGCTTTAGATCTGCTAAGTTTACCATCCAGCAAATATTTTCTGACTTCGGAGACAGCAAGATAACAATGATATTGGCATCACCTCGTAAGGACCCCGCAATACCAACCCACTTCGGAAACCAAAACGTCATATTTTTCAGGCACTGTGGATAAAAGATGTCGTCAAAATTTCATTAAAAAAAACTTTCGACCCCTTCCCATAGTCCTGGATCCGACACTGTCATATGAACATTTTCTAGTTATGTCTTGTCTTTCCTGCTCATTTTTAGTCATGAAACATACATCCGAAAGTCTTTTGGCAAAACATACCATGGCATGGCACAATTTTTGGGAAGACTTTAACATACAAATTGATGGAGGCATAGAACTGGTATGTTTATCCTCAAGCGATATACTCCAAATTTCCAAAAAATTTAAATTTCTGAAGATTTCAGTCAAAAACGATTAATGCCGGTATATTCTATTTGGCGAACTCTTTGCCATCGCTGCATACCAATCAGCCAAATAGTGCCTACTTTGGTCTCAGCCCAACTGGTCTAGGACGTGGGCAATTTGATGCAGACTATGAAGGACATAACTTTTGGGATACAGAAATTTGGATGCTACCAGCTGTGACTCAACTGAATACCGACTGGGCTGAACAATTACTGGAATACAGATATACGCACATAGCTGGAGCAAAATATTATGCAAATAAAACTGGTTATCGAGGTGCGCGGTGAGTAAAGTGAAAAGTTATTTCTTTTTTTTAATTTTATGGAGTACGAATGGTGGGACGTGGTTTTACTTGGAACTGCCATAGAGAAGATGAAGTTGTCAACGCTTTGGTTGTACTGGTAGCCATCCTTTTACTACGCTTTCATCTCAACCTAATACAAATACAAATTCTTTGTAGCTTCCCCTGGGAAAGCGCCTTTACTGGCACGGATGTCACCAACCCATGCTGTCCAGAGATTGCAGCACAAGAAATTCACATCACACCTGATATCGTATTTGCACTGCAACAATACTATGCTCTAACCCATTCCACAAAGTGGCTGTGTCGCGTGGCATGGCCCATCGCAAAAGAAGTAGCCGAGTTTCTGGTTAGTCGAGTATATAACGATGGACAGAAATATCACATTAAAGGTACGTTGCTATGAAAACCAAAAGTAGTGAATACAAGCTCAACCTTTTGTACAGCTGTCATGGGTCCAGACGAGGATCATGCCAATGTAACCGATAATGTTTACACAAATGTGGTGACCAAGAAAGCATTGGAGTTTGCAAGGTAAATGAAGTTTGTTTGTGTTTTGGAAGAAAACAGATACAATTTTTTATTTCCTCGCAGCTTTGCACACTCCATGTGTGCCCCAAATTTCGACCCCTCAGCTCTATGGCTCGACATCGCACAGCGTCTAGAAATATTATATGATGATAAACTGGACTTTCATCCACAGCATTTTGGTTACAAGCGTGGCGAAACTATTAAACAAGCGGATGTGATACTACTTGGATATCCGCTGCAATATGCAATGGCGAAGTAAGTATTTTTTTGAAAAAAAAAAATATTCATATTAAAACAATTTCTTTTTCATAGCTCCACGCGCCTCAACGACCTAAACACCTATGCAACCGTCACACGTGCATCTGGACCAGCCATGTCCTGGTCAATGTTTGCTATTAACTTTTTGGATGTTGGTGAAATTGAAAGGGCTAATACATATTTTCAGAGAGGTTACAAAGATTATGTGCGCCCAGCATTCAAAGTGTGTTCATACATATATTAATTTACAATACATTTTTTGTTGTAATAATTACTACAAACTCTGTAGGTTTGGAGTGAAAACAAAGTGGGTTTGGAAGGCTCAGCAAATTTTCTCACTGGCATAGGTGGCTTTTTGCAAGCCATTATTAATGGTTATGCGGGCATACGTTTTCATTTGATGAAAGAAGGCAGTTCGATGTTGGAGATACGGAAAACACATTTATTAGAAAACAATGCATTTACTATAAATGGTGAGCATTCAAGTTCTTGTTTGAATTTTTAAGGTTTGATTGGGAAAGGTGGCAGAACAAGGGATTGCTCATCTTGAAAAATTCTTTTAAGAGTTGAGCAAAATTGAGGCGAAGTGGGCTCTACAGCGTAATCAGAATCAGTGTAAGCTATTGTCTAAATTCTCGAAGGTCAGGCGTAATCAATCCTGTTTTTAAAAGGGTCTACAATTGCTACAGTGATAGTCCAACCTTCTAATTCAAAAACATGCTATATCAGAATTTATCGTTAAAATTTATAATAACCAAAATTTTATTTACCTAGGAATCAATTTTGCGAGTTCAAAATTTGCTTTGAAGATTCACAAAAATGGCACAACATTGAGCTGCTTAAAAAAAGGAAAATTGGATATTGAATTGTTAGTAAAAACACAACAGTATAAAATAACTGACAACTTTACAAGTGAGTTGATTTCAATAAAATTACTTAATTTTCAATTTAAACAAAAACAAACTTTATTTCAGTTAAATTAGCGGAAAATGCAGCGTTCTTACGCACAGTTTAAATACGTATAAACTAACTCAATAATTCCGGTTTATTTGATCAAGTCCAATTTAAGTGATACAGTGGTTCTATTGCAATTTTAAGAAAGTTTATGGCTGCGTATAGATGAGTATTTGATAAATGTATTTATATATATGTATTTTGAAGTGCACAATAAACTAGTTATAAGGACAACATTGCAAGCTTTACGTGCATTTATATGTTTGGGCTATTGCAATTAAAGTTTTGGTTTGGGTATGATGAAGTTCTTATGTGATACAATATTTGTAAATTAACTCAAATAGTATATATAGTATGACTACAATGCTTAATAAATAAAAGCCAAAGTTTCTTACCTCACAAATCAAAAGCTTAATTCAAAATTTACTTATTTATACTTAGATATTGTCGCTCCAACAGAAGCTGCTGTTTGTTTGCCACCGCTTAGTACAACAAATGGTGTTTTCGTTTCCTTTTGCTTTTGTTGCAACATTGTCAATGTACCCAAAGGTGTGTCTGTGGAACTCATAGTTTTCATTAGCTGCAAAAATAAATGATAAAGTAATGCAACATATTTAACAAATTTTAATTGAAAAACTTACGCCTTCCTGTTCCATTTTTTTCAAACGCTTCTCAATTTTATTCTTGCCCGGACCCTTCCCATGGAATTTGTGTGAAAGATAACGAAAAGCTTCCTTTGAGTTCAATATGCGACCATTATCGTCAATATATTCCAATTTTACATTTGGTTTGAAGTTGTCTTTGTCTCTGAAATCCATAATCGGACCGCAGTGATAGCGATCGCGTCTGCCAAACTTTTCGTCTTCTCTAAAATTGCAATGGAAAAAATAAATATTCCAAATAGAATATGAGTATGTATACTATTTAGGGTATACATATTTATTTATCTTTTTTAATGAATACTTTTTAATTTCATATACTTACACTTGAGATTTGTCTTCAATTGAATAATTTTTCGCTTGCAAATGCGCCATTTTTGAGTTGCTTGGCCGATTGTGTTCTTCCTTTTCCAAATAGCCCTTTGATAATGCCAAACGTAACGCATTCGCTACACCAGCACTTACATCGGGTTCCTCATCCAATATGGCTATATCTTCTACATTATCGGCTATTTCGTCGAACTCTGCCGGCTGTGCCACTTCATCTGGATTAACCGAATTCCATGTACCATGGTTTAGTTCAGGCTCATCGCGTTGATCATTGTGACGATCTTCACTATGATCATTCAAATCGAAATCCATCAAATCATTGGAATCTTCATCACGATTACCGGCCATACCATATGTGGGTATATCGCCAAGTGTACGACAGAATTCAGCGGTAGCATTGAGTACTATGTTTCCATCTGCCCCACGTATACCCCCTTCACCATCTGCACCATCTACCGGTTCTGCTTTCATTTCACGCTTAATGCTATTCACATCGATGGGGAGTGATTTTGTAATTATATTTTCTTTTTGTTTAAGCTTACGTGCTTTGGATAAGATGCGCTCAAGATCTTGTTCTTCTTCTTCAACTTTTATTTGGTCATTTTCTTTACTATCAACGTCCATACCATCATCTTCTTGATCAGGATGGCGTCCCCTGCGACTACCAAAATGTTGTTCCATCGGCTCGTCATTAGCAGCAATAAGATCTTCCACTTTCAATTTTTTTCTTAATTTTTTAACTTTTTTCTTAGGTTTTTTGAATCTATGACAATGGAAAAAACAAAAAAGTTATACACTTTTCAAATTAGTAGTAAAAAAATCAACAATTACTTAGCTATCTCAGCTTCTGAAAATGTATCTGAAGCCAATGCTATCCTAGCATCTTCTAGGGTCTCTAAACGTTTTCCTGCTAACTTCGTTTTAATTTCTAACAATTTTCTGCGATGTTCACGCTCTTCCGCCAAATTGTCGCCAATTACAAAATCTTTCTTCTTTCTATTACCATCAAGATCCTCATCGTATTTCTCTAATATTCCACGATCAATTGGATTCCCAAATTGGTCATACTGTTCTTCGTAGACATTATAGCCGTAGCTGAGCGGATTTTGTTTTTTATTTTCTACATTTTTACGGTATCGTTCTTCGTCCATTAAATTAACATTAACCAATGCATCGCCATCTTCGTCTAAAACACCACTATCTTTTAGGGTCAGGATGACCGTGCGGCCTTCAGTGAATTCGTCCATGTCATGTTCGACGCGCAATCCTTTCAAATGCTTATCGTTGTAAGCCTTGCGACGCGCATCATCTTTCTCTTGTTCGATCAAATCACCCACACCAAATTCAGCATCCATTTCTTCAATTAGTTTTGCCTAAAGAAAGTAAAAGAAAAACATTGTTTTAGATAAATTTAAACATTTTTCAGTTCAGGTACACACTCTTTTTTCAGCCGCTTGTTTTTCTTCAAGTATGCGCCGGTTCCGCGTTACCCATTTAGACACATCATCATTTTCGTCATCTGATTCGCCGAGTGTTTGTACACGTGATAGCTGTTCTTCTAGAAAACGTTTTTCTTTACGTTGTTTCAATTTTTCACGTAATTTTTCGGCTTCCGCTTTTTCCTTGAGATTTGTTGCTGGTTTGTGCAAAAACTCGCCCCATTCATCTTTGTAGGAAGCAAGCTCCTTCTCTCCAGGTGCCACCTTCTTCGCTTCTGCAGCTACAGCGGCTGATGGTTTTGAGGGACCAATATCAACTTCGAGTGGTTTCAGACCTAACTTGGCGCGAAGCTTGTTTGTTTCTTCAATGGAAAGGCAATCACCAGCGCCATTTTCAGGAATAGGTGATGCTGAACGTTTTTCACGAGCCACCCGTTCTGTTGAACGGTCACGACCGTGATCTCGTTCTCGTTCACGTTCCCGATGTCGATCATGTTCAACACGTTGTTCCCGTTCTCGGGCACGTTCTCGCTCACGATCGCGGTCTACACGTTCACGTTCAATACGCTCACGCATTTCTCGCTCACGAATACGTTCCCTATCACGTTCCCGTTCATGATCACGCTCGCGCTCTCTATCTCTATCTTGCCGTTCACGGTCACGTTCGCGGTCACGGTCTCGTTCTCGGTCACGTTCACGCTCCCGCTCTCTATCCAAACGGTCACGTTCAACATCCTTAGCTTTACGTCGCTCTATTTCCAGTCGTTCCCTTTCGTAGCGCTCTTTTTCCTTTTCACGTTCTCGATCTCTTTCCCGAGCTCTTTCTTTTTCCTTTAAACGTTCTCTAACGCGCTCAAGCTCTTTGAGCCGCTCGTATTCCTTTTCACGGTCTTCATACGTTTTGGAAAGCTGTGGTGGTGGCGGTGGTTCTTTATCGGGCAAATTGTCCAGCGGCACTTCGAAACAGTCCGAACCTGTAAAAGAGAAATAAGCAGTTTAATACTAAAGCCACACGGTTTTAATGGATCCTAGCGCTTAATACGGAGATGTCGAATTTCTAGACCGCTTTCCTTATAGGCAGTGGTGAAATTTTCTTACATTCCGAATATATTTGCAGGAAGATCTGAAAAATAGTAAGAAAAAGAGAAAAAGGCGATGATTTAACAAATCCCCTTAAATGCTTGTGCAACTCTTGGTATGGCATACAATTTCAATTTAACTTCAATAAATCGCTTTTTGCATAAATGTGTATGTATGCTAATCCAGAAAAATAGCGGTCATGACCCGTTGTGAGGTCGCCGCTAATACATTGAGTTGCACACTCTTAAAGCTAGCAAGTTTTTTATTACTTGGTTAAACCAGCGCTCATCAGCGCACTTACTGTCATCTGAATCTGTCTCGTCCACGGCGATCACTTCTCCACGTCGTTCCTTATGCTTTTCTCGATCACGTTCACGTTCTTTGTGTTTCTTATGTTTGTGGCGCTCCTTATGTTCCTTATGACGCTTGTGCTTATGATGACGATGGGTAGATACACTTTCACTATCCTCGTTTCCATCAAGACTACGATGTTTGTGTTTTTTATCTTTTTTGTGCTTTTTCCCACTGGATGATGTGCCCATTTTCACAAAATATTAGATGAAATTTTACTTTATCACACAAGAAAATATTTTTGCGCTAATCACGGCTAAACGTTCACAAATTTTTAGTTGACAGCTTGTAGGTGTGTTCATTGAATGCTGCTGTGTCAACGGCGTAGTACGTTCAACCAACGACGTGGAGAACTGATAAAAGAAAGGAACAGATATATAATATTATGTTTCTTTCTCTTTCTCTTGTGCGGGCATAAATAAAAATAAATACAGCAACTATTTTATTAATTGTTGTTGTTGTTGTTTTAACAACAAAATCACTCCCCGAAGGTTTTGGGGAGTGTTGTCGAAATAACAGTCCTTGGCCGGATATGAATCCGGTACGCTCCGGTACTCCCTTGCGGTACTGCCCGACTGTCGTGGGAGCGATTTGGTATGACCAGTGCAACCTTCTAGGTCATGTCATCCCTCCTTCCGAAAGGAAAGAGAAGATGGGTAATGAGAGGTGGGAGGCATCATATCCGTAGATCAACCATCGAGTTGCACATCATTACCTTTGTGCATATTGGTCGCCTCTTAATTCCCAAGATTCGGTTATCGGTAATACTTTACGGTTTACGTCAAGTGTTAATACACGTCCAAAAATCTTGAGACAGGTATCAAAAGACGCGTCTTGACCTCCGTAACAATAACCCGAAGGGGGAAAAGCAATATTTTGTTTCTGTGAAAAGTTATTAGTGAAAAACCGAAAATTGACCCGGGTTAGATCCCAAATTCGGGGCCCGATCCACGTTTTTTATGTGCAGAACACCTTTCCGCGTAGGCGGCCTTCGGCCGCGCTTCAAAAAATAACCCTGGGCTACGCCATTCCAACTCCAGGTGGTTGCCCTGAACGGTGGCAACATTCCACCGTTCCGACTCTATGGGTCATTTTTTTCTCACAGGGTAATGTGATTACAACAACCACACGAAAATGACAGAAAAATTGTGAACTTTAACTGCAAATATCTCGCAAAATTCTAAAAATATCGGATTTCCCCCCCAAGATTATTGTTACGGAGGTGAAGACGCGTCTATTGATACCTCTACCAATATTTTTGGACGTGTATTAACACTTGACGTAAACCGTAAAGTATTACCCGGTTATCATATCATAGGATAAAGTTTAGGCTGTGGCTATTTGCACATGACCGTATAAAATACGGTCGCTTCCGTACATTTTATAGATCCGTTCATTTTGTACGGACCCGTATACGGAACCCGTATAAAATACGGTCGCTTCGCATATTTTATACGGATCCGTTCATTTTGTACGGAACCGAATACTTGGATGGAAAAAACTTCCGTACAAAATATACTAACCCGTATATACGGAAGAAAAGTCCCGTATTCGTTGTACGGACGTAAAAGTCCCGTATACGGGATGTGTATTTTGATAGAATTGAAATGACAAATTGGTCATATTAACTATTTTAACTGCAATTGAACCGATTTTTTTTTTAAATGAAGTCATGTTTTTTTCATTGTTGTTGTTGTTGTTGTTTTAACAACAAAATCACTTCCCGAAGGTTTTGGGGAGTGTTGTCGAAATAACAGTCCTTGGCCGGATATGAATCCGGTACGCTCCGGTACTCCCTTGCGGTACTGCCCGACTGTCGTGGGAGCGATTTGGTATGACCAGTGCAACCTTCTAGGTCATGTCATCCCTCCTTCCGAAAGGAAAGAGAAGATGGGTAATGAGAGGTGGGAGGCATCATATCCGTAGATCAACCATCGAGTTGCACATCATTACCTTTGTGCATATTGGTCGCCTCTTACGACCGGTATGCCTACCGCGGGCATATTCTAAGCCCCAACCCGCAGGGGTTTTTTTTTTCATTGTCGCTAATACCAATTAAAGCATTGGTAATTGTTTCCGACCGGGGCCGAGTACTAATACGCGTCCAAAAATTTCAGGAGGGGTCTCAAAAAACGCGTCTCGGTCCCAGCAATGTGAATCCGTCTCCGGAGATCCAATATTTTCAATATTTTGGAAAATATGTGCAAAAACCAAAAAATTACCTAGGTCAAATCCCAAAAGGGGGTGTGATCCATGCTTTTTTTGTGCAAAACATCTTTCCTCGTAGGCGACTTTTGGTAATCGTTTACATCCGCTACCGAGCGCTAATATTTACACAAGAATGTCGGGAGGGGTCTCAAAAGACGCGTCTCGGTCCCAGGATCACGAATATAACTCCGCTCAACCGATATTTTTAGTAGTTTGCGAGATATTCAGAATTTTCTGTCATTTTCATGTGGTTGTTGTAATCAGAATACCCTGTGAGAAAAAAGTGGCACGCGGAAGGACATCACCGTGGCGGTAGCCACGGCTATGGCACACACCCGGAGTTGGAATGGCGTAGCCCAGGGTTATTTTTTGAAGCGCGGCCGAAGGCCGCCTACGCGGAAGGGTTTTCTGCACATAAAAAACATGGATCGGGTCCCTACACCCGGGTTATTTTTCGGTTTTTCGCAAATATTTTACAAAATAATGAAAATATCGGTTGAGCGGAGTTATATTCGTGATCCTGGGACCGAGACGCGTCTTTTGAGACCCCTCCCGACATTCTTGTGTAAATATTAGCGCTCGGTAGCGGATGTAAACGATTACCCGACTTTTGGCCGCGTTTCAAAAAATAACCCTGGGCTACGCCATTCCAATTCCGGTGTGTGCCATAGCCGTGGCTACCGAAATTACCGAAATTTTCCGACCCGTAGTTTATACGCGTCCGTATGAATACGGATCCGTATACGGTCATGTGCAAATAGACACTTCCTAAAGTTTATCATAACCAGACAATGGGTAAACGGCCCAACAGCTGTTCGAAGAAAAGAAAAAATTAAAACCAGGCCAAGCAAATCTACTGATACATCATGGACTTCCTAAACAGTGATCCTGGGGCAGCGCAGTATGGAAATTTTATAAATTATTACGAATTCAACAATGCCAAACACCGTTTGCAATTGCTGCCACGTGATGTATGGCTGGGAACTCATTTGGTTAAATCCATTGATGAGCCTTACTTGGTGCTGGATGTTGGTTGCAACGCTGGAAATCTAACACAGCTCCTTTACAGATTTCTCGAAGATTGTTTAGGCCCAAATAAACGAATTCATATACTCGGCGTTGATATCGATGCAAATTTAATTAACCGTGCGGCAGATGCCAACGAATACCCCACAAATGTGAGCTATGCAGCTTTGGATATAATGAATGAAAATGCATTTGGGCAAGTGAATGAGTTTTTAAGGAAATATGCATGCTGTAAATTTGATGCAATTTGTTGTTTTTCCATAACAATGTGGATACATTTGAATCATGGCGATGATGGCCTGCAAAAGTTTCTGCAAAAATTAGGCGATTTAGGTGAATTACTTGTTGTGGAGCCACAGCCGTGGAAATGTTATCAAACAGCAAAGAGGCGCATGAAAAAAGCTGGAGTAGAGTTTCTTTTATTTAAAGAGCTACAATGGCGTTATGATGTGGAAGCTAACATACAAGCTTGGCTGGAGAGTAACATAGAAAAAAAAAAGATACATGAATGTATACCAACGCGTTGGCAAAGACGTATTTGTTTCTATAGATAATGAATGCATAGAACTGAGAATAATTATTTTTTCCAAGTCCAACGGACGAGAACAACGCTCCAACTAAACACAGAGTATTTCTGAAATTGCAGTCTATTGTCGGGACCAGACCAAGTCGCCTTATGGCTGCATGAGCCCATTTAAGAAAAAGTATCGCGATCTATTTATTTTCTGGTGGCGGCGAAACTCCAAGCCAGGACCAAATTGCAAAGTAGTATTAATTGTTAAGTACAAGTTATCGGCTCTCAGGATCTAAACTACACGAATGCATATCCGGCCAAATAAAATCAGTCTGGCCAGGAGATCCGGCATAATACAACTAAAAAAATATGTTTTCAATTTACTCATACATATATTTTATAAAATAAATATTCGTAATAATAGATATAAAACTGTGCTTATGTTTTAGTAACTTGAAATATAAATGTAAATACTGTCCTTACTTGATGTATCACCATGCCTTAATTTGTACGATCCCAACGCCATATTGTACCATCATCACAAACACATATCAAAATTGCACCACTTTTAGAGAACGATGTCTGCCTTATTGCGCTTGTACACTTTGGATGTACCAATGTGCTACATTTAGTCAGCTTTGGATCCGAATTATCCAACTCCCATACATATGTTTTACCCTGTTGATTTCCAAGCGCCAATACTTTTTGCCAAAAATTGAATGCAAAACGTACAAACCAAATTTCGCATTCTTTATAATCAAAATGATGTATAATGGTTGTGGTGGAATCTTGAGGCTTCACATCCGCCTGTTCCAACTTACCCGGTTTCCAACATACAATTGAATTTTCACATGATTTCGATAGAACAAAATCACCAAACCATTGTACACAATCCACATAATTTCGATGTATGTCACGTGTTGAAAAATCCGGGAAATGTTCTTTAATCGTTGGGAAGGGTGTAGCATTTTTACTTGTATTAAATATACAACTACTCTCGAAAGCTTCTTTAAAAACAGGTTTATCCAAACGCCACAACTTCAATGAATGATCCATACCACTGGACATAATACGGTCGCCACGTAAATCAAAATCGATAGAAAGCACTTCGTCCCGATGTCCTTCGACACCACCAAATATGGCGACACATACATCTGTTTGAATATTCCATAAACGTAGCGAATGATCTTTGCTACCTGAGAGTAACATTTGCGGCCATTTTGGATGAAACTTAAGTTCGTTAACTGCATGCCCATGTCCAATGTAATTTTTTGTGCAAATATGTTTGGATGGATTGAAAATCCGTATTACGCCACGATAACCAGCAGCAGCAAGTATGGGATCACCATTTTCGGGATCATACGACCATGCGCAAGTGTAAAAGTTTTCATCGGGCTATGGGGGAAATTTAAATGATGTTAGTTGTTTTTATGGAGTATAAAAAGCACTGTCTAGGTTGGCTAAAAGAATCGAATCGCCTGGTACTGAGTAACAGTGTTTCGCTAAAACTTACATCTGGATCCGCATAGCACTGCAACAATTTCATTCCGCTCACGTACGCGTCTCCTTCATTGCTGTGGCTAGGACTTGGACATTCGTAAATGGAAATACGATCCTTCCCAACAGAGGCAAAAATTGCTTGCTCCTTGCAGAGGTGATGATTAAATTGAGCGCCGAATATTGGTTGCCCATGATCCTCACGTAAATGGCATCTACAGAAGCACGGAAGAGCGAAAACAAAAATTAGCAATCCAGTAAAAGTTTCAAGACTTCACTCACGTATATTTATAAAGTGGCTTCACTATTTTCTTTGATTTCTTGCGTGATTTCAATGTCTTACGATGGCCAGGCGACTTGCTACGTGAAGTATTTGTAGTTTCTGTACTCATAACACTACCTGTCTCATCTTTATCTTCATCCGACTCTTCACTGGCTACTAAAGAATTTACGGTAGCATTAGGTGGAAATTCTGAATCGATTGTGGATGATGGCTGCGGTGGAGTTGTTTCTGATGTCAGCAATACAGGAGGCGGTTCTCCGGTATTAGTACCAGATGAATCTCTTACTTCAACATGTTCTTTTATATCATCGGATGCCATTTTTAATTTTGATTTTGGTTGGAAATTAAAGTTTTCTTTCAGTTTGCGAAAAAAAAAAAACAACTGCGCAATGCAGCGGCAGCTGTTAGCCGGTTTGCTTTCAAAAGAGGTTGCGGGGTGGGCTGGGTGATACACAGAGACAAGTGTTGCCACTAATATTGTATGAGGTCAGTAAACAAACTTTTCGTTGATGTTCAAAAAGTTAAGAATTTTAATGTTTTGTTACTAGTTCCAGCATCTGCTGTCACTAGCTACATACTTGACATCGTGACAACCGGTTTGGAATCTTGTTCCGGTCCAGAAGAAAACCAACTATAAGCAAGCTTATATTCATACGGCTACAACAACGAATCGAAAGTTCAAAGGAGTTGTACAAATCGGTGCTAAACTGAATGGTTTTCCATTATGGCAACTGGTCATATCGACAACACTCACCAAATCTTTGGGTTCAACAAAAAGAACTTGATATTCGAAGTTTGAACTGCAGAGTATATCCGTAAGTCGACCAAAACAGTTCCACTTACTGTGAAACATTCGTAGAGTTTGTCGCATGGCTATTTAATGCCACATCTCAATAGTGTTCGAGTGTTCAGAATCTTGATCACCCATGCAGACTACTGTAAGTTCTATCCTGCAAAGTAGTAAATAGATATTTCTAGTATGTATACCTATAATACCTGGATAATGGAGTGAATTATGTGATTTAATTTTTCTGTTCTAAAATGTAGTTATGTATTATATTCGTTATAAAAATTCACCATATTAAACTTGAAGCATAACCTATAATTTAAGAAAGTCCAAACTAAAATATCACACATACTTTCAACTAGTTTCTTCCTCAGTAATCTGCTCTAACTCCTTATCAATATATCCCTCAATTTCTTTGAGGGCTCTAGTGCTATGCTCAGTACGTGTTAACAGTTCATTTATGAAATAATCTCTCAATATATTCGCCTTCTCTTGAGTAAGTCGTCCCTGTGCATATGAAAGTTCCAGCTCATGTGCCAAATATGGACCCATTTTCAACTCTGTGGCAGCCTTTAAATAAGCACACTTTCGATTACGCGTATCAATCAACTTTTGCAAGTTGGCGCGTCGTTGCGCCTCCAATGTGATAATTTGAAGGGAACTGGGCAAAGTTGTGGGTATGCATAGACCAGTGGGTGGTGGTGTTGAAGGTGCGGCAAATACATCAGGTATTTCAGCTTTTAATTTCCTTCCAAAATCAACTAATGGTTGTAGATTTAAACGTAACTGAGTGATGAGTTCCTCACGTACAGCTTTTCGTTCAGTATATGTTAAGTTAATCGATTCGCGCAAGTCTTTTAAACCTAAATACAAAAAACATTTTTAATATTCGGCTGTATTAATATTTATATTTTTATCTTACCCAACAAACAGTCATCACCAGCACTGCCCCCACCATTTAAGTGCAAATAATTGTTGACATCAAGAACTTTAAGTGCTTGTTCCACTTGCTCCCCACCATCGGGTAAATCTAATTTTTTTATTCTTATTTTCTGCAAGTTGTCTAGTACTAAGCGCAGCTTTCTGATTTTATGCAGCTCCATATCACGTTTCAGCTCCATTTGCTTGCGTGCTTCCGCATTGAGGATGCTTAATGTTTCGTTTCCATCCGACATGGTTTCTTTTGAAGGATAACTTTGAAAACGTTAAAAATTGTTGTTTTTCAGGATATTTCACGCCAATAAATAATTCACTTTTCTTTTCAGTTTGTAGTTTTTAAATATCCCGTTTGCATCTTCGCCGATAACGAAGTGGAGCTGTACACGCAGTCGATATTACAGTTTCGTAAATTCAGCATTCAGCGTTCAGACTTTTGACAGTTCCGTCAATTATTTGTTGTGAATTAAAATGTCCAAAGGAAAGGTAAATACAAATTATTCTTGGATGAAAAAACTATAAATTAAATGCCACCAATAATAATTTTGTAGAAACAAGAGGAAGCCACTCGAAAAATTCGCAAAAAGGCGAAGAATTCAAGTAAAACGAAAACACAAAAGGATTCAGCTGCTGAGGATGACTTCAAGAAAGTGCGCTCTCTGAAACGTAAACAAACTGAATTGGCACGTGTGCTGCAATTAAAATGTGCCATGCTGCTTCAGGGTAATCTATCCTATTTGGAATATACTGAGCTAAGGGAAGAGTTGTGCAGACTCAATGCACTTAAGGAGACATTTGCTAGACAAGCTGCCGGCTAATACCTTTTAAGCGCTTTCTATGGCTAAAGGAGCGGATAACAAAATTGATACGTGTATGCTTAGTACTGAGAGTTAATGTGTGTTAATGTATTTTAGGGTACTGCTTAAGATTAATATGCTTTTAATATCCTTAATATATACTGTAAGATTTGTTTAATTAAACATAAAAAACTATTTTCGATTTTTGTTGGCTGCAGAGAAGGGCATTTTGCGGACTATCAGTGTTGGGACTTGAACAAATTAAAAAGTGTTGGCGAGTGCACAGAGACCGTGGTGGATTCGAGAAAAAAGTGGTAGATTTTCATTACTACTTACGTATTTTTGATCAACGAATAAGACATTTCGTTTTTTTTTATTGGGTAGTAATGATTACTCCGTTAAGATTACTACAAACTTGGTGGAATATGATACCACAATACTTGGTACCTAAAAAACGTTTCAACGCCTAGTATTCATTGGATTTTGGCATTAAAACGTTGTTGTTGTTGTTGTTAGCAGTGCTTCGCCCTGCCCAAAGGGCCAGTACACTCCTAGTTGTCATTGGGCTCTTCTAACGGAAGTCCAAGGAAACGCGCTGTTTCAACAGGGTTGGACCAAAGTGATAGGGGAGTTAGAAGAGTATGTTCCGAAGAACACGAAAAGAGATATTGCGTGTCATGGGGGACCATACCGCATGCAGGGCATGTGTTCGGTATGGTGGGGTTCAGTCTGGACAGATAGGAGTTCAGCCTATTGCAATATCCAGACTGAAGTTGTGCCAGCATGACTCTAGTCTCCCTCGGAAGGACACGTTCTTCCTCAGCAAGAACGGGTGGTTGGGCACCAATAACGGGGTTCACAGGCCGGGATCTGTCCACCGACTCAGTGTGGAGGTCTTTTAGGGCCCGCCTATGGTCCCGCAGATCAAACTGCAACGAGATGTGATGCCGGATCTCATCATAATGCTTTCGGAGATGTTTCCTTATGTCTCTGGGGGGCGGAGTTTCATCCAATAGCTGTCGATTTGGATGACTGGGTCTGTGACAGTTCAGAAGGAACTGCCTACTTAAAAGTTCCGCATGCTCGCGAACATTGAGCATTTTAGCCTCCTAGTGAAGGTGAGACTCAGGAGACATAAGCAAACAGCCCGTCGCGGTTCTGATTGCGGTGTTTTTGCAGACCTGCAATTTCCTCCAGTTGGTGTCGTGAAGGTTAGGCGACCTTATGGGCAGCATAATCAATAACTGCTTTGGCCTGTGCCACATCCATATGTGCTCTGGCCTTGCAAACAGGAACATTTGGACGGATGCATTTATAGCCCCTTGCTGCAGTACTCAGCCGCCCTCCACGCCACAAAACATCGGCCAAGGCATTAAAACGTCTTCTACAACAGTAACCAAGACCTATTTTCTTTCAAAAATTCAGTGGTTTCTGTAAAGCAAATACGTAATCAACATTGGTGGATGCAGTAGTTAAGAGCGGCCAACGAACTCTCCATTGTATAGGGCTCCCTATCTCACAGTTGCCCCAGGATCATTGTTTAGGAAGAAATGATGTATCAGTTAGTTTGTTCCGCCTGGTTTTTATTTCACAGCTGTTGGGCCGTTTACCCAATGGGTAAAACTTTCCATCGAACGCCAAGTGTTAATACATTTTTTAATATCCTTAATATATAGGTACTGTAAGATTTGTTTAATTAAACTTAAAAAACGATTTTTGTTGGCTGCAGAGAAGGGCATTTTGCGGGAGACTACCAGTGTTGGGACTTGAAAATTAATAAAATAGTTGCTGTTATTTGCTTTCACCTGTGACAACAATATAAATAAATAAATAAATATAAATATATATATAATAAATATTTCTTTTTCTTCCACTGCCATACCGACACATTCTTTTATCCTAGACACACACTCTCTTTTGCTGAATATCCGAAGCGTCGCAGTATCTGTCAAATGATATGTCAAAAAACCTGCCTTCCATAAATTATGCAAAGAGTAAAGGAAACTGTGAAGAGCGATGTAATAAATTTGTACCGTCGGTGAATGTCGTGAACTAGAATAATTTTCAAACAGATATTTCATTGAAAAAACTTAAGATAAATACCGATAAAAGACTAAAAAAGGTGCATTATATATTTAAAAACATTTGTTTAACGTGTACAACTGAATGGCTACATTATTGACCTCAAATACTGACGTGTAAAATGAAATACAGCGATATACACACAAACTCTGTTTAGTGCCTATTCTTTGAATTCGTGTTCGCTGTCCATCTTTTTCGTTTGTCGTATCGCGTTCGTGTCGTTTGTCGCTGCATTTCCTGATAAACAATAGAAATTTGTGAATTAAATGAAATTGCACTACATTTTACATGAAAAAAGTTATTGAATAACAACAACATCAGCTTATTAAACAAGTGAGTAGATTTTTTGAATATTTGTAATGCAAAATAAGCTAAAATGATAATTGTGCATCAAAGTAGGGAGACAAAAAAAAATTCCATTTATGTATTTCTACTTGTTCACTTTCGTTCGTGAATATGCTTCGGGAGCCTCCTCAAAGATTGAAAGATATATGTTTTTTATTCTTTTGTTCTTTTTTATTATATCTATCACTGTCAAATCGATGGAAAATTAAAGAAGCAGGGTAAAAGTGGTTTGTTGATTAAACAATATCAGTCAGAATGATAAAAGCCCCACCAAAGGCTGAACACAGTTTCCAGATACATATCTACATACCTATATACTAACGAATACCATGTCCCGACAGGCAAACAAACTAGTTGAAAAGTACATACGTTAAGCATAGAATGGCGTGTAGTAGAGTTTATATAGGAATCGATAGCAGTATTTGTGATGTTTCGAACCATGCATTTTTATGGTACAAATAGAAGCTTTTGGGGCTATTGCATGTCCAAAGGTCAATAAATACATATTTATGTAGGTAATGAAAATGATTGATGAGCATATGTATTTTGTATCTTGATGTTAAATATCTATAGGAAAACTATATTTTTATGGAAAAAACTAAATGACTACCACTGTTTATAAAAACCAAAAAATGTGACTTATGAATGGTATTCTTAAGTATTAAAATATTGTAGACAGTACAGTTATCTTCAATTTGATGCCCCAATTTCTACATACATACATACATGAAAATTGGGCAAAGTCATTTTGCAAGAAAAATCAAATACATATCTCATAGACATTTAACGAGGTATGGGTTTTTGTGCATTTTCAGAACAAATGGCTGCGAAGCGTTAAAAAATAGCACATAAAACGAAAGGTATTTTTATAAGCTTTTTTCAGATTGTAAGATCTTCCAAATCCATTTACTAGTTTGGAAGATCTTTTTAATTGAAAAAAATTTAGTTTGTCCTTTGACCTTGAATATCTTTTTAACCATTTCGTTGTAGCAAAAAAACTACCATTACAATCGGCATCAAATCCTCTATAATGTTCAAGTTATCATTAAAATCATTTTGTCAAATATAAATACATATGTACTCTGTATGCACATATTCTACACTTGTTGCCTCTTGATGGTTGATCTACGAACATGATACCTCTCAACTCTCATTGCCAATATTCTCCTTCCTTACGAAATGTTTCACTGGTCATACAAAATCACAACCACGACAGTCGGGCAGTACCGCATGGAGTACTGAAGCGTACCGCGTTTACATTCATATATCCGCCCAATTCGACAACACTACCCAAAACCTTCGTGAAATTGTCCCAATGATAACAAAATAATATGTGTCAAAAACTATCAAAGTGGGTTCAAGTGCACTCATCGCCGGCACACGCTTGATCAGTCTTTTAGGTTAGGTACATGTTAACATTTGTTGGCAATCCTATTTACATATAAATAAGTACATTTTCTGCTTTGTTTACGATTTACATACATACATACATACAAAAACATATGTACATACATAATTTTATAAGTACATACATATGCACATACATATGTATATTCGTTAAATCATATATTAAATAATTTAATGCATTTTAAAGTGGGCATGTATACAAATACATACATGGTAAATATCAAACTTAGTGCTTTCATAAAAACTTGAATTTATTTAGACTAAAATATTTAGATTTAACTTGACGTCATACACAAAATTGTTAACTACTTGAAGTCGCTTGTGGCATTAACCTATTATTTTTAGATTTCACCCCGAAAATCTAGAACGAAATGTTTGCTCAAAAGAATTCATTGTTTGTTAATGAATAATATTTGAATTCGTGGAAATTCCTATTAATCCACTTCACATGCACACCTATCGTTTTCAATGAATTAGCACGTGAGTCATGTAATCACAGGTTCCCCGCTACAAATAAGCAACATAGTAGAACTCTGAGGGCCAACAGTTATCAAAAGTTGAGTTGTTTGTTATTGTTTTTGCTGATAAGAATACTTTTGAAGAGCTTTATAACAAATCGCAATAGCTAAATTTGCACAGCTCATAGAAAAGTAAAAACAAAAAAACTTCAACTTCAAAATAAATCTTAATTACGAATGACCATTTGAAGAAGATAAGCACAATTATACAGACATCTAACATGTTAACACGTTAAGTGCCATATGGGACCAGGCAGCTTGAGGACATCCCTGAAGTTTCATCTAAAAAAACTCGGCAGTGAAAGTACTCTCCTACGAATTCCTCCTTGTAACCCAATTAGCTGGTGAAATTTGTTTTAAAATTCGCAAAAGGTGTAAAGAAATATTTTGACGGGTAAATCTTTTAACTCTTTTGCTGCTAGACAATTTATGTGGACCTGTTGGCAAATTTGAATTATTTTGTTCGATAACCATTTTCAAAAGTGTCGCAACTCGCACTGAACTTGAGAATAACGTTTAAGTTGAAATTGACACATTTTATCTTCAACTTTTATAGCATAATTCTGCTGTTGTTTTATATGCAAATTCTTCTTGTTGCCCAATAACCCCTTAATACATTTTTAAAGTGCGCAATTTGATCTACTAATTTCTATACTTTATCTCAAGATAAATTTATGTATACATATGCAACATTTTATGTTTATCGTCTAGCTTAGGATAGTTGATATCTACTTATTTATCTTTTTTGCGCGTGCAAGATGCCAAGTAGTACACTCGACCCCAACTACATATTTAGAGGCGTATTAATTTTCAAACTCACACACACATATGCACATACATATACATACATATGTATGTATGTGTGTAAAATAAAATAAATATCGCACAATTCTGTATTTGACCCACTTATGTAACTTAAGCGTAACTTATCTTGATGTTAACTTTTGTAGTGTTCCCTCACCCCGTAGACACACCACCAACGTACGACGACCCCCAATCGACGTTTAACGATACATCTTTCCGTCAATTTCTAGCATGTTACTGACAAACTCTGAGCGCGAAACACTGCTCTGAAACTATTATTGAAATTTGCATATTCAACAATGAAAAAAAGAAGCAAAGAGAAAAAGCAAAAAAACGATGGATGCTGTGACACGACCATAACGACAAGGGCACTTTATTTTTTTATATTTTCTATAGCACAAAACCTACTTACAGCTGCATACATAAATATATGTACGGTATATGGGCGGACTTTTTGTTAGTTATTTAATATGAATGTTTTTTATGTACAGTCACTCAAATAAGTATACACCCCTTTTTGGAAGCTCTCACAATTTTTGACTTCAACACATTTATTTTAACTAATTTCTTTTAAGAAACTTTCTCATGATCTAACACATAAACTTTAAATTATATTTCAAAAATATGTGAAAAATTCGCAAAATTTCGACGAACTTTCATGAAAATTTTCAAATTTTTTCTCTTAATTTTTAGTATGTTAGAATCATCAGGAGTAAGTCTTGCCAAAATCAGCAGAATTTCTCACGGACTTAAGACTTACTACTTACTAAAAAAATATATATATGTAAATTAAAACAAAATTAAGTCAAGAAATAAAAATTAAAATGGAAAAATTATTAAAAAATAATAAATAGATAAAAAAAATTTTAAAAATTAAAAAAAGCAATAAAATAAATAAAACAAAATTAAACAAAAAAAAATATTATAATAATAAACCAAAAAAACGAAAGAATTGTTTCGGATTTTTTTGAGTCTTTCTCTAGTTATTCGGGAAGTGTGTGGAAAGTAACTGCTTTTCGTGTTCCCATTTTTGTGTGCGCAGCTTTCCCTAAGTACATACATACATATGTAAATATGTTTTACGTTTTTTGTTTTAATAAATTATGTTCAGATAGTTAAATCTAACTTGGCAACTCAATTTATCTTCACAGCCTACGCGCGCCGTGTTTTTGCAATTTACCAGCACTCGGTGTGCACACACATTATAATTATCCTATTAAATTGATATTCAATCTTACATAAATACACAAATGCTTATACATACATATATTCTAAGGTAAATCATGGCATCGATTTTGCCGTACTTGTGCGGGTAATGAAAACCGTTAAAATATATTTTGCCACCGTGACATTTGGGTTACGGCTTGCGCTTGTGTGTCTTTGTCAAATGTTTGTGTGGATATGTTTATTGTGTGCTCTAAATATCCATATTGTTATAATAAATAAAATGCTGTCATACTGTTTTATTGCTGTGATTTTATGTTTTGTTTGTTTTTGCAAATGTATCTTTTTGTTATGCTGGTTTGGCAGCTGTTCCAGTTGATATAGAGATTAAAATCTCCATAATTATATTTTACTCCACATCCTACAACTTTAACAACTTTTTTGATGCATTTATTTATTCCTTTTATACAAATATACATACATGTGTCAGTATGTATCAAAATATATTAATGTTGACTTTTATTGACACAGCAATTAATTTTATTAAATAGCGGAAATATTGTTTTTATTAAATGGGGCCTTCGTTTGAAAATATACATACATATGTACATAGATAAGTTCATGGTAACTAAAAGAGAACACAAATTTATCTTTTTGTGAGTTAGGATCAGACACATTTGTGTATTTTAATTTTTTATCTTTATTAGTTTTCTCATTATTTTTGTTTATGTTTATCTTTATCCTTATCTTTGTATTTATATTTATCTTTATCTTTATCTCTTTATCCTTATATTTATTTTTATCTTTATCTTTATCTTGATGTATATCTGTATCTTTATTTTTATCTTTATCTCTACCTTTATTTTTATCTTTATCTTGATATGTATCTGTATCTGTATCTTTATTTTTAACTTTATCTTTATCTGTGTTTTATCTTTATCTATATCTATATCTGTATCTTTATTTCTATCTTGATTTTTATCTCTATCTCTACCTTTATTTTTATCTTTATCTTGATATGTATCTGTATCTTTATTTTTATATGTATCTTTATCTTTATCTGTATCTTTGTTTCTGTTTTCAAATTAAATTGTTCATACTTTTACTTATGTTCAATTAAAAAAAATCAATTTCATGCTTCAAAACTAGCTAAGCTTATTAAAATTACTTATCAGGCGAGTTACTAATCAAGTCACATATTAAAAATGGAACTTGCACCAACCAATTATGAACTGCCACGCTTTTAGTCGACTATTCACATCCACATTTGGTATAATCTGCATGATACTACTCATACATATGTACATATTTGTGTATATAGACTCGGCATGTTAAATGCATTTTCTCTAAGAGGAAATATTTTAGAAATTAAACGCCAATTTCTACTTCGTTTGTTATTTTTTATATGGAAAAGAACTTATGGCAACAAACTATTTTTACTGGGCATAGCTACTCTAGCTTTCTTAGCTCAAACAAAGAAGATTTGTACCAAAGTCAAGTACGGCACTTGTGAAGCGAATACAAACATACATATACATACATATGTATTTACAAACGCCAATAAAAATGCGGGTAAGCCCAGATTAGAGATGTTGCGAATGTTATACTTTATCACATTTAACGAATCTTGTTCAGGACAAATTAGTTAGTTCACAAAAAATTGTTAATTAGTTAAATAATTAATTTTAATTGCACGATTAATATGATTAACGTAACTAAATGATTAGTTTTGATTAATTTTAATAATTGATTAAGCGATTAATACGATGAACGTGTATATGATTAATATAATGATTATTTTTAACTAAGCGATAAGTTCATTAATCATGTAATTAAATGATTATTTTTGATTAAGTTTAATTATATGATGAACGAAATTACATTATAAGTTTTGATTAAGCGACTAACGAAATGAAATGTGTTTTTGTTAAATAAATTTCAATTATACAGTGGCCGACAAAACTATGCATACCCCCTTTTTGTATGTTTTCACCAACTTCGGCTTCAGAAAATTCATTTTAACTATTTTCCTGTAAGAGAACTTATCAAGATCTAATACAAAAACTATAAATTATATTTTAAATATTTATGGAAAATTCGTAAAAATTAGACAAATTTTCATCAAAATTTTCAACTTTTGAATTGAATTTTTAGAATTTTTTTGAAAATGCAGATTTGTAGCGCATTCAATTTTCTGATAAAGTGTTGGTCTCAACTCTGTAAGAAATTTTCCTGAATTTTGGCGATTTTTTTTCTGAAGAGCTTTCGTGTTTTCTTTCATAAAATTTATGAACATACATACATATGTAGTATTCTAAAAATTCTGAGAAAAAAGTTGAAAATTTTGATGAAAATTTGTCTAATTTTTGCGAATTTCCCATACATATTTAAAATATAATTTATAGTTTTTGTATGAGATCTTGATAAGTTCTCTTACAGGAAAATAGTTAAAATTAATTTTCTGGTGAAAACATACAAAAAAAGGGGGTATGCATAGTTTTGTCGGCCACTGTATGATTAATATTAATTATAATTAATGATTATTTCTAACTAAGCTAAAAATATGACAAAAGTAATTAAATAATTATTTTTGAATAATATTATTTGTCATATATTTTTCAATTTAATAAAATGTTTATTATTGTTTTTATTCATTTATAACTTATGTATATTTAAAATTTATTCTGTTAGATCATGGATTATTTTTAATATTAAATAATTAATCATTTCTGAACTGAGATGCCTCTACGTTATTGGGTTCAGCGCATCATATGATACGAACACGACTGTAGGTGCTCGTAACATCTCTAGTTCAATCATACAAAAAAGTATACAAATCTTAAGTTCCTGTGATATCGCTTATTGTATACTCAGCTGTGGATTAAAGCAACAAGTGACATGTTCGGGTAATAGACATTTAAAATTTTCTGCCAATTTGAACTTTTTTTTAAATTATTGGTAAACATCAACAACGAATCATTCAAGCAAATCTTAATATCTATGTTTATGAGGCTATATGTATATATGTATATAAGAAAGGTCAAAAAAGATCTTAAGAGGGCTGTAAATATCAATTATGGCGCCAATCTTCACAATGTCGGTATCCTTAAATTTATAGTCATTCCAATTACAAATCCCTAATTTTCCTCCCATCACTGCTACAGCTGGGTATATATAGAGTAGTTCAATTTCTTTTAAAAAGTGCATTCGATTTAATAGCTAAAATGGCCATAAATATGATGGGAATGCGTCTTCTGAACGTGTCACAATGCATTTGCCGTAAACATACATACATATGTATCCATGTGCATCTTCGTACGAATGTTCATACATTACATACAACTTACGGCAATACGTTGAATACGGTAAACGTTTTAGGCGCCTTCCGTTTGCACAGTGCGGTGGCAATAGTTGCAATGGCGATGAGTTGCGATGACTTTAGAGTTACAAAGAAAAAAGTGGCAAAATTTTCCAAGAATCTTATCCCACTGTAAACAGGCACAACAAAATACTCCTAGTAGGCCGCTATTTAGAGTCACACAACCAATAGTCCAAGTTAGTAAAGTAGCGATGAACAGGTTCAACAATGCCAAAAGTAATCCAGCATGTTGATGAGAGTTGCCAGTGATACGAGAGTACGCTGTCAGTACAGACTAAGTTGGTAGAGATGGCAAGTTTTGGAATTTTTTCTAATCCCGGAATTTTTGCGAAATAAATTTATTAACATCGGGATTAGTGCTGAGATTTAAGATTCGCATGAGAAAAACTTTTTTTTTTTTCAATTTTCAATCCGATTAACTAAGTTCTAGTTATATAAAAATATTAACTAAATAAGTTAGATTTTTATTAGAAATGCGAATAGTGCCCAACTAACACAAAAAAAAACAAACAAAAAGTCTCAGAACTGATTGACTGCTTTGAATGACTAACTATATCTCCTAGATTAGTTGAGATACAAAACTTATTCACATCACTTACTGTAGCATTCACTAGCTTTTGTTTAATATCCATATTGGACTCACATATTTTGGGTCAGCCTGGCCCAAATATTTGCCAATATCTCCCAAACCAGTCGAGTTATCGAGGTAAGGCAAGTCTTAAACTTCAAATTAAACCGCTAGTAATGCAAACGTGCAAGTTCCAATCACTTACATACAGCTATTTCTAAGTGATGCGCTTACAAACATGCAGACATACAGACGAAGATTTTAAAAACTGTCGATTTTGCTTCTTTTGCGATACTAATTTTTCAAGTTTTCTTGCAAAACTGCAATGTACAAACATCGACTTGTTACACTTTTATTCTATGTAGGGGTCTTCAGTAAGACAATTTCGGGATGTGAAAAAGCGCGTACACCGGGATTTACATCTCTAAAATATACTCATATACTACGCATTGAATTGTTTTGAACCACATGTGTCGGCTTTTATTTAATCTGTGGTAGATAGTTAATTACAGAATAATTGTCGCAAAGTCAGTTACAAAGTTGCATTCAATACAGTTATGCACAAAAAAGTAGAAACATCTTAGGCGATGAATCCGTACCCAGATGTGGAGGCTGTCATTGTTATCTTATATAATTGTGGTTTCATATTGTTCAAAGACGTTTTTAAGGCCGATTGTGCTAATTTTTTTTACGAAAAGTACTCCATGTTGTTTTTTTTACTTTCGAGTGTTTCATGAGATTGAGAGTATTTTTTCGTCAGATGAATGAGAGTATTTTTTTGAGATGATTGAGAGTAATTTTTTTTTAGATGATTAAGATAATTTTTTTTTTTTAAATAATTGAGATATTTTTTTTTTGAGATGATTGAGAGTATTTTTTTGTTTAGATGATTGAGGTTTTTTTTGATGATTAAAAGTATTTTTTTTGTTGGATGATTGAGAGTATTTTTTCGTTAGATGATTGGGAGTATTTTTTTTAGATGATTGAGAGTATTTTTTTTATTTAGATGATTGAGAGTATTTTTTTTTCTTAGATGATTGAGGTATTTTTTTTTTTGATGATTAAAAGTATTTTTTATGTTAGATGATTGAGAGTACCTTTGCGTTTAGATGATTGAGAGCATTTTTGTTTTTAGATGATTGCGAGTATTTTTTTTAAATATTAAAACGGAGTATTTCCGTTTTTTTTTTTGCAGGGAGGTAAACAAAATTTCAACTTTTTTTATGTTAGTCTATTAATGTGAAAAGCACTGTGAGTTTCTATATATGAAGGACTGCAAAATTGATAGGTGTGTCGACTATCTTAAAAGACAAACACAAATTTAACCAACTTGGCGTCTATAGCTACTATGTGGGGTCACACAATTGTACATTTGTATGTTTGTATGTGTTCGATACAAAGATAACACGATTTGAAGAAACGAAGACAAGCACTAAAAGGAATACAAAGCCATTGGTGAGAAGTAGTCGATGACAAACGTCAACACCACAGTGCCAACATCAAAAACATAACAAGACCCAGAACGAAACAAACCGACGAGCGTATACAACATGAGTTTACGCCTGTTCTACACATTTTCTTTGCTCTGCGTACAATTTCAATGCAGAAGTCACTTGCTGATAGTACTCTACGGTTTTCGATATGATATTCAATGCTTAATAAGTTTAGATAGCACTCATACATACATACATAGAATGGCAACCAAAGCAAATCAAATGTGGCTTGACTGTTTGATTTTCCAAAGGACGGGCACTTTTGTAAGTGAGTGCTGTCTGTATGTATGTATGTAATGCAGTTGAGTGTTGTTGTTGTTGTGCATTGAAGATTTATTAGATTTTAAATGCAATAATTATAACTTTATTGTGTGAAGGTACTTGCTTCGAATGCCAGATAAGGTGCAATGCAAGCCACGCACATCAAACCACAACCACCTTGGGTGGCAAGCAATGGTCTAGCCATTTAGAGGTGTTGAATGCTGAATAAGTAACAAACAAGTTCCTTAAATGTCAATAGATAGTAGGCACGGTTTACGTATATTTGTTTGTATTTGCTGATTTAATTACACTATGTAACAAGGTTTTTGTCCCTGGGTTGTAATTGTTATTTCCTAGTCAGTTAGGTCCCAAAAGTATAGAAAACAGCTATTGTCGCAAGATAACTTTGCTTTTGTGACATGGTGCTCTGAGGCGAAAGTTACAGCCGATGTCTTCGTGGACCACAAATAAAGAAAATCTTCGAAAAAAAGCAAAGTTTCCGAGGAATATGCGGTGGTTTCCATACTTTTAAGGCATAACAGATTGGGAAATAACAATTACATCTCAAGGACTGAGAAATTTTTTTTTGTTACTTAGTGTTATTTATAAATACATATATGTAGATATACAGAGAAGTAAATTGTGGCTCTTGAGTGGCAGGTCGCCTGTTTGTTTGCAGATGCCATATCTTAGCGAATTGTTGAAAATATTCTGTAACAGAATTTTTCTCAGAAGACCGCGGTGTAACCATAGATGGGGCATATTTTTGGCTAAACAAATCAAAACTAATCAAAAACAAGCAACAATGTGTTTTTGATTACTTCTGATTTTTTTATATTTCTTTTGATTATTTTTTATACTCGATTTTATATATATTTCTTAATTTATTTAAAATTTTTTTTTTTTAATTATTAATTTTTTTATTTTTTGAAGTTTCTTATTTTTTTTTAATTATTTCTTTTAAATTTTTTTAATTTTTATTATCAATTTTTAAAAGTTTTTGAATTTTTTTGATTAATTTTTATTTATTTTTTCTTTCATTTATTTAATTTTTTTTGATTATTTAAAATTTTATTTTTTATTTATTTTTTTTTTTAATATATTTTTTGTATTTTTTTTTTTTATTATTTTTTTTTTTTTTAATATATTTTATTTATTTATTTTTTTTTTATTATTACTTTATTTATTATTTTATATTTCTTTGATTATTTTTTTATTTATTTTTTATTATTTTTTATTTCTTTGATTATTTTTTTCTTTTGATTATTATTTAATTGTTTCATTTTTAATTTTTTTTGTATAAACATTGCTTCAGCGAGTGTCGTGGTAGTGTGCGGGGTATCAGAAGGTCCTGTATTTGAATTCCACAGCCACCTATTAACATTTCAGATTGCACGCGTTGAACCAAACCATGAGGGTGAATTCGCAGTTAAAAAGCGAGTTCGGTTCTATTCGTTAAGTGAGACCCATACTGAACAACCCTTTGGAATAACGAATTTATAATTGCAATGCAAATGCTTTGGGCACAAAATGAAACTTCCTTTTACTTGTTATTATTTGTAATTTTGACGAATTCTATTCAAATTTCTTTGAAATTGTTACACCCAACGTTGTACTTTTGAGTGCGCAAAAACCAATCAAACCCATTTAACGAACACACACAAGACACACTCACATATTTACATACATACATATATTCGTTGAAGTTGACTTCTTTCGGGTGGCACGCTCTGAATATATTTTTACTCAACTTCATTAAATTACAGCAATTTACTCTCCTCACACCAGCCACCAAGTTTCATTTACAACTTAAATGCACGCAAAAACACCAGCAATGGCAATCGCATACGTGCCGTGCCACAACTTGACAAACAAATAAACTTGCAACTTGCAACATATTGCCATATTGCTAATACATGATTTATATATTTTCTGCTTTTTATGTGTAAATATGTATGTAGGCAAGTACATATATTTGTTTTGATTTCTTTACCCTTTGCTTGTGGTAGACTGTTTTGTTTTTTTGTTGCCTTTTGGTTCCTGCTGCTTATTGTAGTTGTTGTTGCTATTGTGTTGCATTTGTACTTAGTACTTATTTTCTCATATTCGTTTATTGTTTTTGGCCCCATGCATGCATGAATTGCTATTATTGTTTTTGTTGTTGTGTGTAAAAATATGCTAAACAACATTAATTATTATTATGAGCGCGTTTACATTGGTAGTGCAAAATAAAAGGAATATTACAACAACGTGTATACCTAAATATGTATGTATGTACAGGTGTATGTTTGTACTAGGGGGCGCTAAGATCATTCAAATCGATTACAATCTAAATTTACTCCATTCGCATGTTGCTGATATGGGCAAAGGCATTTAAGGCAGCAAACCAAACCAACCAACCAACCAAAAAAAAAAAAAACAATTTACACAAATTAAAGAAAAGGTACTAATATAAAAAATGGGAATGTAATAATGTTGTTTTGCGTGATTGTTTACACAGATATACAGACATACATACGTTCAAACATATGTATACATATTTTTATTTTTTTCACTTTGCCTTTTGGGGTTCCAATGTGACCACAAAATATTTAGTGGTTGTTAAACATGCCATGAACACTTGTATTCGACTTGTTTGAGATATATCAAATTCGAAAAGGCTTACACCAATCAATGTAATAAAATGTACCAACTCCGATCAACGCAATATTAATTTTATTTTTATTTTGTATATGTAATTGAACTAAATTAAATAAAATTGGGAAAGAGTGAAAAAAGAAATGAAATAAAACTGAGGATAGAATTATTACTTTAATTTAAAAAGGTGAAATTATACAAAAAAATCGATTGAATAATATAGCATCATAGAACAAGATAAAAAACACATTGAAACAAAAAAAATTTGAGAAGGTTCATAAAATGCATTGAAAATATTAAGCACAATTTATAAAATTAAAGAAAATTTATAGAAAAATAGAAAACTTATAGAAATAAAAAAATGTATACAAATTAAGTAAGGTGTCTAAGCTTTAGAGAAGGCGAGTTGTTTTTTAAGTTATTATTATTTTTTATTTTATTTTATGGTAATTCTTTACGACCGCACGTAACTGCTAATACACGTCCAAAAATAGCGGGAGAGGTATCAAAAGACGCGTTTTGACCTCTGTAACAAGAATCCGAATCCGGAAAAGAAATATTTTAGTTCAGTGAAAAGTTATTAACAAAAAACCAAAAAATGACCCAGGTCAAATCCTGATATAGGGGTCCGATCCATGTTTTTTATGTGCAGAACACCTTTCCGCATTGGCGGCCTTCGGCCGCGCTTCAAAAAATAACCCTGGGCTACGCCATTCCAACTCCAGGTGGTTGCCAAAACCGTGGCTACCGCCACGGTGATGCCCTTCCGCGTGCCACTTTTTTCTCACAGGGTAGTGTGATTACAACAACCACATGAAAATGACAGAAAGTTCTGAACTTTGATTGCAAATATCTCGCAAACTACTGAAAATATAGGTTTTCCGGATTTGGATACTTGTTACAGAGGTCAAAAAACGTCTTTTGATACCTCTCCCGATATTTTTGGACGTGTATTAGCAGTTACGTGCGGTCGTAAAGAATTACCTATTTTATTATTTGGCTCAGGTGCTATGTGACCGTTTTGCTCAAATTGTATGTATTCATTTGGCTCAGGTTCTGACGACCATGTTTGCCTAAATGTTCAAAATGTTCTTTGGAGAACGAGAGTGTATGTATGTATTATTGGTGGCGAGCACTGTTGGCTCTGAGGCATGGCGCGATTGGCTTCCCCATTTTCGGTATGAAAAACCACACTTTGGCTTTCCAAAATATAAACTATATCTTCGAAATATTTTATAAGCTGATTGCGAATTACAATAGCATGCAATGCAAATAAAATAAACGAATGAAATAACCATAGCTTATGTATGTATGTCGCTTAAACATAAGGTTATGATAGTAAAAAAAATAAAAATAAAGAAAATTTTTAAATATAAAAATATAACAAGGCAAAAAAAAATACAAGACAGAAACAAAGAAGATATAAAAAATAAACAAGAGATAAAACTTAAAAATGATATAAAAAATCAAAAAGAGATGAAAAACGGAAAGAAGAAATAAAAATAAAAAAAACAAGAGAAATTTAAAAATTTTAAAAGTGAATTAAAAAATTAAAAATTTTAAAATTAAATAAAAAAATTAAAAATTTTAAAATTAAAAAAAAAAGTTCAAAATAAAAAAATCTTAGATTTTAAAATGAATAATTTTAATACTAAAAAAAAATTTTTTTACTACAAGAAAAAATTTCAATTAAAAAAACAAATTCAAAACCAAAATTAAAAAAAAGAAAAGAACATAAAAATTGACCAATAATTAAAGAATACAAAAATATAAAAAATTAAAAAACAATAGCTAAAATCTAATTTTAAATATAAATAAAATACCAGAAAGAGACTAGATCCTTATAATATGAATGTATGTATTTTCCTCAAGAGATATTTTCCCAATTCTTGAAGACTATCCGCAAACACGAGCGTTCTTTGTTTAGCGTTTCTTTATAATTGGCTATTTGTGCAAGTTTCTACGTTTACTACAATATTTATTTGTGCATATGTATGTATGTAGTTGCATTATAGGCCTTTCGATAATGTTGTTGTTCAATAGGCGGCGCTTCACTCCGACTCCAACTTCGACTACCAATGTAGAATTGAATTTTTTCCATTTCTGTTGTTGGTTGATTTTGTTGACGTATTAATTTTTTATTTTTTTTTAATACTTTTTTTCTTTCATATTTCATATTTTTTTGTTATTGGCGTTAAGCTGGTGGCGCTGATGACTCGTACGTGCCACATTGACGATTGTTAGCCGTTTTTGTTGACATGCAAATTAAAGTAATATGCAAAATAGCAGCAAACCATGCCTATGAGCTAGCTGATGAAGAAAACATTGAAGTAGGAACTTCGTTGAGGCTGAACCTCTTTTGGAAAAAAAATATATCTGTTTTCTTTATAAATGAATGAGAACCTAAACAAACCATTTATTGTTCGCTAATTTCCTCCCTTTTTTATGCCTAGCTATCGTGGTAGATCTATCACATTTTAAGCTTAAAATCATCACAATTTTTTTGTAGAGTACTAAAAGACTAGACGGTTCTATAAAATGCAGATTAATTCCATAGAAGCTCTAAGGACCACCTCAAGTTTTGCGTTTAGCTAACTCATTTTTATGAGAACGAACCAGCATATGCTCTTTTGTGTAGGCTGCAGGTCTTTGTACTCTGCTTGTTGCCAAACTTTATTACTTTAACTGTCGAGTATTAGATATGTCTAATGGTCTTTTGACAAAAATTAAATATACGAGTATGTATGTAAATTTACTGTTACTACCGCAACAAAAAGCTGGCTGCTTGCTCTTGAACATCTACCCTTTGTATGTGGAAACTATAACTAACTTGATATTCAACAGTTTCTTTCTATTATTTTAATTGTTATGACCACTTTAAGTGGTAATTTAAGAGTTAGTAAGCAGCTCAATGGCTTATCTACTTACGTATGCGAACTTCCTCCACAATCCATTATATTGGTCAAGTCGTTAGTCTCACCCACATATGTCACCCGAGAGTGATGTTGGATGAACACGTGTATGAGGCTATTAAGGTTTATGTGCATGCAAATGCATTCATTCTCTACATTTGCATTTATATATGTATGTTTCAGCCAATATATGCGTAAGTGTAATATTAGCGGAAACCATGTGAACTCTTAAGTGACACTATTTAATGCGCATATTAAAAGATTTAATTTTCGAAAAATATTAACATCAGAAAAAACTAAAAATTTAAATTAAAAATTTTAAGTTATAGAAAAAAAGAAGCCTTAAAGAATCAAATATTTACAATTTACAAATTATTTTTAAATTTATAAAAACTATAAAGAAATAACTAATATGAAAAAAATAATTCAAAATAAAACACATAAAAAAGTAAATTAGAAAGATAACGAATAAAAATAGATAAAAGAAAATAAATACAATAAAATAAAAAGGTGAATACGATAAAATTGAATAGATGAAATTAACGAAGAAAGTAGGTAAAACTATTAATAAAAATAAATAAAACCAAAAAATGAATATGAAATTCAAAAAATTTTAAAAGCTAAAATAAAAATAAAATCCACATAAAAATAATAATATAAAACATAGTAAATAACCTATTTATAAAAATATTTAAAAGCAATTAAAACAATGAATAACTAATTTATTTTAATTTTTTCTGATTCTTATTATTTATTAATTTTTCATATTTTTTTGATTAGTATTATCTTTGATATTTTGTACTATTTTTGATATAACTTTTTTTACTTTTGATTTTTTTCCAATATTTTTTTGGTAAAATTTTTTTAAATATTTTTTTTTTATTATTTTTGATTTTTTTTCAATTTTTCTTTTTAATTATTGCTTTTTTTGTTATTTTCGAATTTCTTAATATTGAATATTTTTATTATTATTTTTGGTTCTTTTATAGTTTAATTTTTGAATTTTTTTATTAGTTTAATTTTTAAAGTTTTTTATGAGTTTAATAGTTCCGGTTTCTATTTTTTCTTAGCTTGGTTTTATTTCTTCTTTTTTTTATTTTTTTATAACTTTTTTATTTTTCATATTTTTTTTAATTCTTTTTTTAAATTTGTTTTTTTTTTTCTTAATTTTTTTATGTTTTATTTTTATTTTTTATTTTTTATCTTTTTTATCTTTTATCTTTATTTTTTATTGTTTTTTGTTTTTTATTTTTATTTTTGTTTTTTATATAGATATATTTATTGTTTTTTATATACATATTTTTATTTTATTTTTATATTTATTTGTCTTTTTTTTTGTAAATGCTTATTTGCTTTAATTTTTATTTTTATTTTATGTTGCTTATCATTTGATTAACCTCTAAGATTTAACGTCCAGATTTGTGTTCATTGAGCAGATAAATTTTAAAATTGACATGAGAAAATCTAAATCTGTGGTGTACACATTTATGTTGTTCCTGCTGTTGTGGTTACTCTCTACATGGAAATTCGATATAATTTATATATATGTATGTACATCTATTTTCATACATAAAAGCATATGTATTTATTTTCGGCTTGAACACAAATTTATGCATTTAGTCTATGTAAATATGTTTATGCGATGTTGTGCTTGTTAAAGGTGCAAAGTGCAATCTGTGAAATACAAATATTCATATCCATCCACAAGAGCCAATATCCATATGAATCTATGTATAAACTTTGCAAAACTGCGATGACTTGGGAGCGATTAATTTGAAACCTATACAGACAATATATGCGCATAGATGTAGTAGATAAGTTGTACTTCATTTCGTTTCTTCCTAATGTGACGTGCAACCCACTTCCTTGAACACAAACCACATTTGGATGCGCGACCTTCAGGTAAAAAGTGTTCCCATCAAAACCTTTAGAACTAATATGTCGTCTGATGTAAAGCTTAAAAGTGAAGAATTCAGACTTTAGGACATGCCCATATCCATTCTTTAAGCCACTGCGGTACCATCATGCAAGAATGGCTAATAGTCCTTATGCATAAAAAGACGGCCAAGAGTTGTCACTCTAGTTGCGATTTTATAGAACGATAAGATATGTACATACATTTGAGCCATCCAGTTGATTGAGGGTGGTCTCAATTACTATTCTGCACAATATCCGAGCACTTCAATCAATATTTCAATGTACAGTTGCGTATAAAATATTAGTAGTGCTTATATATGTACTATATATTTACATATCCTGTAGTGGAACCAAAATTAGGAAAAAATTAAAATTCGAATTTTCTGCCTGATATTTAACGAAAGGGGAAATATACTAAATTTTTCTGTTAAATTTGATGTGCGGCTGCAAGCGGATACCCGGGTGGGTCCTTTTTTCAATTCCAGGTACCGCTGGCCAGTTATATTTTTTTTTTAGATCGAATGTTCCCTTCAACTTATTTTTATGTCGATACCAAAATCTTAAATTTATCGATAGTTTTTGTCTCTTTCAAATGGAAAATATCAGGGTGCATATCGCTCCTTAACAGCTCTACTTCATACTAGTTCTGCGTTAGTTTACAACTAGTTCGTTTGACTGCAAGGTCAAAACATATTTATATACCTACACAGCAATCGCTTTTGTTTATTTATCCCATGCACACTACTCCTTTTTCATGTTTTCCACATTTCTTTTGCTCTCTTAATTGTACACATTTTCTCACATTGACATTGCGGGAGCGAATTACACCTTTCACACCCCGTACAGTCAGTGCCAACCAATTGATGAGAGATCTCACTCTGTTTAGGTTTTCATATCACTTTTCTGATTTGTTTACATTTGATGTAAGGCATTTCATTACCCTTATTTTGTACACACACCTATTTATTTTCAATGCTTGTTGTTGTTGGTATTATTTGTTTGAAATTAATTTTTTATTTTTTTTGCATTTTTGGTTTCTTTAGTCGTTTTTGTTCGACTTGCCTTCGTGTTGTTTATTGGTGCATTTTATACCACCGCAATTATCGCTCTTTGCTGTTGGCGTATTTGTTGCTTATTATTTTAAATTATACTCATGTTTAATGTTTGTAGTCTTAGTTTGGTGTAATTGCTGTTACTTTTCTCACCGTTTACTGGTGTTTGATTTTTCTTGTGGTTGTTGTTGCATTTGCTTATTGCATTTTGCCGCTCTCGTGTTTATTTAGAACTTAACAGTATGTGCGTATACATATGTAGTGTTCTTGTTCTTGTTCTTGAGTATAGTTACACTCGATAAAATTATCTATTGGAAGGAGAGGATAAATAAAACGGTGTCATAAAATAGCAAATATTATGTACTCGACAAATGTGCTATACAGGGTGGCAAGAAAAAAGTTGGATAGAAATAAAATAAAAAATTGAATGACAAAAAAAAACAAAAAAATTAAAAAAAAAAATTGTATAAAATAAAACATGGAATGAGAAAGAAAAAAAATTAATAATCTTTATTAAAATTTAAAAGAAATAAAAAAATTTAAAGAGTAAGAACGCTAAAAAAACTTAAAAACCTAAAAAAATAAGAAAAATATAAAAATATTAAGAAGAAAAAAATAAAAAAAGAAGAAAACACAGAACAAAAAATAATAAAAAATTAGAAATGAAGTACAAATAAAAAACAAATTCAAAAAATATAGTACAAAATAAAATAACAAATAAAGTACAAAAAATAAAAAATGAAAATAAAAAAAAAATTTATGAATAAAAAAAAAAATGTAAACTAAATTTTTGTATTTCTTAATCCTCCGACCATTTCGTGTAACCCTGTATATGCAGAGCATTTGTTTAGCGCCGCGCGAGCAATCAATGTTGTTGAGTGCTGGTAGTGTGCGCCTAATCGACGCTATTGCAGTGAATAGTGCAACATTTGTTGATTTGTAATTCAAGTGACAACACGTCACTCAGAGCTTGGCAGCCAGTAGACAGCAGGCTAACAGGAAAGCAAGAGCTAGTCAAACATCAGCAATCGGTAAACGGCAGGCGGCTAAATTAAAGTCAAGTCAATCGAGTTGTTGGTAGTCGAAGAAGTAGTTGTGCCTTCGTTTGTTGTAATGTTGTCGCGATCGCATCGACGGAGGAGTCAACAAAAAGCTTAACAACAAGAACAACAAAAGAATAAAAAACAGAAAAAAGCAAACGTTTAACTAAGGAATTATTGGCATTTGTATGCCGTTGTTTTCCCTCCATTTATTTGATCAGCTCTAGTTTATGTATATGTCAATGGCCAATGGCTCGCACAAATTTGATAAAAAGAGTACATAAAGTGAGATTTTTTCTGTGAAGTGAAGGAAAATTTAAAAATTTACAAACATAATCTGTAATTAAAAAAAATTATCAAAATACTTTTCAACTTAAAACACAAACAAAAAAAAATATTCTAAAACAACCGCAGCTATAGTGTTTAAAAATTATCTGCAAGTATTTTATCACATAAATTGGTTTGTGATCTCTTGCTTTTTGATATTTTATGCTTTTTAAATTGTGCAAATTCATCACAGCACCAGCTATTTTCAACTTGGAATTCCAATCATGTGTACGTTATTTACCATATTTATCATATTTATTACCTACGCATCATATCAATTTCCTTCTTGACTTTCCTTCTGCGCAAACGCAACAGTTTATCTATCCATATTCATATACATATGTATGTACATACATACTTGCATACAACTTTTATAATACAGTCACTAGACATGAAATTGTGTACGTGGCAAAATAAATTTAATTTTGCTAAAAATAAAAATTTAGAAGCTAGAGTCAATAAATCAAGATATAAAAAAGTTATCTGTCAAATCACCACTTCAGACATAAAAAAAAAAACAAAAAGCAAATAACCGTGAAATAAAACAAAATAATATAAAGTACTAATACAAATTAACAGAAAAATATTTAATAAAAGTTAAAAAAAATACATTATAAGTGCATAAATTCCAAACTGAGGTACTGAAAAAATCTAAAAAAAAAAAAAGATAACAGAAATAATAAAATAGTGATAAATATTTGAAGAAAACTTAATATATGATAATAAAAAATTAAATATAAAAGTTAAAGTAAAATAAAAAAGGAAAGGGAAAAGGTATGACAAAAAAATTTAAAGAAGAATACTGAACAAGATAGAATATTAAAATCGGAATATTATTTTTAAAAATCGTGAAAATAATATTCAAGAAATCAAAGGGAATATTAAAAAAAATTAAAAGAATATTAAAAAAATTAAGAAGAGTATTTAAAAAATTAAAATGAATATTAAAAAAAATTACAAAAAAAAAAAAATAGAGGAAAATATGTAAGAATATTTAAAAATAAAAATGAAGGTGAATATAAAGAAGCTAAAACGAGTACGGACTAGAAAAGTTAATACCTAACAAATGGAAATTGAAAAAAATAAATATATTCAAAAATAAAAATTAAAGGGAATATTAAAAAAATTAAAAAGAATATTAAAATAAATTTAAAAGAATATTAAAAAAATTTAAAAGAATATTAAAATAAATTTAAAAGAATATTAAAACTAATTTAAAAGAATATTAAAACAAATTTAAAAGAATATTTAAACAAATTTAAAAGAATATTAAAAAAAATTCGAATGGAAATTAAAAAAAAATTCGAATGAAAATTAAAAAAAAATTAAAATGAAAATTAAAAAAAAAAAAATCAAAATGAAAATTAAAAAAAAAATTAAAATGAATATTAAAAAAAAAAATTAAAATGAAAATTAAAAAAAAAATCAAAATGAAAATTAAAAAGAATTAAAATGAATATTAAAAAAAAAATTTAAAGGAGTATTAAAAAAAATTACAAAAAAAAAAAATAGAAAAAAATATGAAGGAATATGTAAAAATAAAAATGAAAGTGAATATTAAAAAAATAAAACGAGTACCTACTAGAAGAAGTAATACCTAACAATAGATATTCAAACATTAAAATTAAAGGGAATATAAAAAGAATTAAAAAAAAAATTTTTATTAAAATTGAAAAAAAATTTAAATAAAAAAAAATAATTAAAAAGAATATAAAAAAAAGTATATTATAGTAATATTATAAAACATTGAACAATATTTGAAAGAATATTACACAATTTTGTAGAAAAATTCCTACTTTTGTCGGAAAATTCCCAATTTTATCGGGAAGTTCCTAGTTTTTTTCCCTAGATTTATCGAAAACTCCTAATTCAATCGAAAACTCTAATTTTATCGGGAAGTTCCTATATTCTAAATTACCTGCACAACCGTATTTCTTGTAAAATAAATAAGTAGGTAGAAATGCAAAACCTAAACAGTAAACAATCTTAATTCAGTGTCCAGTCACTGTTCATGCATACCACAAAATAAATTTCCTACAAATTTGAATGTCTTGTCGAGATAGTTGAACAAAATCTTATTTAAGAAATTCATCGTTATTGGCGTTGTCGTTGTTATCGTGGTCATCGTTTCGACTACTTCTTGTCACTTCTATCCTCTTCTAGTATCTATTATTTGCCTAGTGTCTCCATTGAGCGGAAGTGCGATAAGTTTTTTATACTTTGATTTACACTTATTGCCGCATTTATGATTGATTAATAATGCGCATGCGTGCATGAATTTATAAATAGCGCACGCGCATACCAATATTCCCTTAATCATCTGCCACAGTGCATACAAACTTTTTCTTATTTGCATTTTTAATTTATTTATTTACATAGCTATGTACATACAACTGTGTTTACGCTTCGTGTTTTATTGGTATTTATATTTATGTATGTATGTTAATATTATTATTGTACGAATAAGCTGTGACATTTTGATCGCTGTTCAGCGTGTGGCTTCCTCTTGCACGCAATCAATCTCTGTATACAAAGTTTACATACAATGTTGGAAATATGTAAACATGGTTGAAGTTAATATAAATTGTACTTTAAGATGGGTATATTGGTTGATGTTCATAGTTTGCATGTACATATTCACTTTCTGTACTTTCCACATTCCACTCTTTCTTCGCGCTTCTGCGATTATATTCAAGTTCAGTGCATTCGCTTGGGCATTTGTTTATTTTGATATTTAACACCTACATATTACAAAATTTATAAATAAATTACCAGTTTTTAAATTTGTAATAATTTTGTTTTAAATTTTCAATTAAAGTATTTGAAATTTTGCAGTAATTTTTTATTTTTAAATATTTCAATATTACATTACACCGAAAGAAAAGTCTCATGTAAAACTAACATTTATGCATTATCAACTTCACATTTCGGCGAAAAATGTTATCTTAACGTTGAAAATTATTGAAGCATCAGGTTTCACGTTAAATTGATATGATAACTATTAAATCAACATTGTCATGTATTACATTGTCATATCAATTTCTCATGTTAATAATACATTTTGCTATTTAACATTTAAAATGATCAAAACAAGTTGTTTCACGTTAAATTGATATGATAACTATTAAATCAACATTGTCATGTATTACATTTTCATACCAATTATTATGTTAATAAAACATTTCACCATCAAACATTGAAAATGATCAGAGTAACAGCTTTCACGTCAAATTGATATGAAAACTGTTAAATCATTATGTTTAAAACAATGACAATGACATTCATGCTCGCGCGTGCAAAGAATATTTATTAAAAAACGATAGCTCCATAGAAAATCGCAATAAATCGTGTGTACCTGTTTTAAAAATATAAAAAGTAAGAGTATTGATTAAAGAACAAAGTGAAGACATTAAATAAAAGTGAAAATGAGTGATAATTGCTTGTTACTTGGCGAAAACGTTTCGCTGGCAATGGATAACGCTGGTCAGCATTTTTTTCTAGAAGAAACACCTGTACAAATTGGTGAAAATGAACAAGGCATATTTTTCGTTGGTATTGCTGCTCTGGAGTACCTTAAAGCTGTAACGACATTGACTGATCTAATTGCATATCACGCCATTTTTTGCCTAGATTGTCCAAACTCAATCAGGAGAGGACCAGCGTTTAAAAAACTTATTGAAAGAGATGAATGTAGAAGCCGCTTACGACAAGTTTTATGGTAATGGTTTATCTTATTTATAGTAAAAATCTCTTGTAACTAATCAATTCTTAACTGACCCAAATAAAGGTTATGGAGTCACATATGACCGGTTGAAGTACATAAACTGCGACGACTTGGCGGTGGCATTTCCAGGCAACGAAAATATAGGTTATAGAGCTGAGCTTAGGGAAAAAATTAAGCTTTGGAAACACAAGAACGTAATATATTTCTTTATGAAGTTTTAAATAGTACCTATATATAAAAAACAAAAAAATTCTGTTTTAGTTTCCAGAAGAATCTATTTCGACTCTTAGTATGAACTCAAATGTACAAAATTGGCTTGAAAATCAGCCTCTGCACTCACCTGCTAGCAATTCCAATTCGGCGAAAGTTACGGTAAGGGTTGTTTGGAAGCTGTTGATATTCTTTAAACTTCATTTTCTTTTATTCATTAAAAAATACCTATGTAAATAAGTGCCTCTTTATTTAAAAAAAAATTAATTTTATTGAATTGAAATATAATAATAAAAAATATATTAAAAATAATTTCAATTTGATGTGGTTTTCATTTCAATTCAACAGTTTTTAAATGTAGACTTAACGTTACTTTCACGTAAGTATCATTTCCAATTAACATTTTTAAAATGTTGTTTCAACGTTGCTCTACGTGAGTATTACATAAATATCATGTTAATTATACATGAGTATCATATCAATAAAACATAACGGTCATGTTAATTTTACGTGTTTCATATTAATAAATTTCACGTAAAAATGATAGAGTCGAAATGATAAAATTAACATTTTTTCATTTCAGTTGAGAATTGTAAACAAAAAACGTTAACTTAACGTGGTTTTTAGCATTTTTTTGGTTCAGTGTACCTTTTTTTTAAAATTTGAATTACAATGTTTGTACATTTTCAATACATTTTTTTTTTAATTTCCAGTAAATTTTTCGAATATTTCAAGTTCCGTTTCCAATTAAAATTTTTTCATTTTAAACAAAAATTTTTTTCATTCCAAATAAAATGTTTTCTTTATTTCAAAATAATTTTTTCCTTTAATATAATTTTTATTTGTTATAAATAACTTTTTAGTATGTTATTTATATTTTTTTAAAAATGAAAAAAAAAAAAAAAACTTTAATAAATTTGTGTTCTGTGATTTTCCATAAACAATTTGTATTCCTTTTTTCCCCTCTTCATTTGAATTAAAATTTAGATTCGTTTCATCTCTATACACAGTAGCTAAGATTTTCAATTGTGTGCACACAATTTAGCTAAGCCGACCAATTAGTTTTAGATTTCGCGACATTAAATAACTTGTCACAAGCGCGTTTCAAGCTTAACCACTACATAAGCTTGTATGCACTTGTTCGCGCGCTGTTTTTGTGTCGAAATCCAATTTCAAATCCAATTAAGCGATACCTATAAATCAAGAAAATCATTTAATCGCCAGTTAGCAGCCGGCGTGAAGATTGAAATCACCAAGCAAATTGGGTGGTATATTGACAGTTGGTTAGTGCGGTGTTGGCAAATGTATGCAAATGTAATTTGGTGACACTGCTACCCAAAAACAGGCACCTGACGAGTAGTATTATATGCTACAAAGTGCGTATGTCAAGACAACGCTGCGATTGCAAATTTAATTTTTAGCTAAAAATTTTAGGTTGCGAAGCGTGCGCATGCGCGTCAACCGCAAACGGCTGCTATTAAACGGCTAGCGCGTGAAACAGCAGTCATAAGTTTAATTACCTGGCGCGTTATGGCTACTGGGCTTTAATTTATGACCTGGCTAGAATTACTCATTTCACAATGAATTAATCATAAATTTCTAAGTACTTGTAATTCATACCTAATCATTATATGTAACTAAGCAATTAAAGCATGCATGCGATTTACAAGGTAACCAGCCTCCTGCTGTTTCGCATTTACCCTCATTGGCTACTGCAATTACGCACACATTTTTTTTTATAGTAGAGCAATAACAAACACAGATTTTTTCGCAGGGCAGAAGAGAAATATTTGACATAGGAAAATATGAGAAAATACAAGATAATAGTTTAAAAACACTGATTTTGAAAATGACATGTTCTATTTCGCATTCTACTTCAATTACAAATAAATCGCTGTAGTATAAAAAATTTCATTAAAAAAATATAAAAATTCATTACTTAATATTGTTTTTATTTTTTAATATTGTTTTTTTTTTAATATTGTTTTTTTTTAATATTGTTTTTTATTTAAAAATTATTTTTTATTTGAATATTGTTTTTTTTTTATTATAACGGCCACCGTGGTGTTGAGGAAGCGTTACCGGCCTACCATACCGAAGGTCCGGGTTCGAGCCCTGGTGCAGGTTACATCAAAAAGTGGTTTGAAAAAGTTTTTTTCGAAACGGGGTTGCCCCTCGGCAGTGGTTTGGCAAACTCTCCGAGTGTACTTCGGCCATGAAAGGCTCATCTGCTTTGTAGATGCCGTTCGGAGTCGGCAAAAAAACCGTAGGTCCCGACAATTTGAAGGAAAAACTTCAAAGCGGCACACCACAAATTGGAAGAGAAGCCCGGCGCCAAAATCTCGTAGGAGGTTGATGATATAACTGTTGTTATTTTTTAATATTGTTTATTCTTCTGTTTTTTATTTTTATTTATTTATTTTTTTAATTTTTTGTTTATTATTTATTGTTTTTATAATTATTTTTTTTATAATTATTATTTTTTTTTTATGATTACTATTTTTTTAAAATTATGTATTTATTATAGCTTTTTTATTTCTTTTATTTTTGTTTATTTTCTTTTATTTTTGTTTATTTTCTTTTTTTGTTTATTTTTTTTTTTTTGGTTATTTTTATTTTATTATTAAATTTATTATTTTTTTTATTTACTTTTTTTATCTTATGTTTTATGTTGCAATAAAGTATAACTAAAAGTATCTAAGAATTAAAAGGATTTAAAAAAAACATTTTTTATAAAATGGCTTACATTTAAAAGCACCACTAAGCACATTTTCCATTTGGCTGACATTTGTCGCATTTGTTTGGTATGGAAATGCCCATTTTTAGCAATCATGTTGTTAACAAGGTGACCACGCGACTTTCTACGCTGTTTTTATTTATTTTTATTCAATTAATTAGTTGATATACATACTTACTTTTACCATACACGGTGTAAAAAAGATACAAAAAATTGTTACATTTGTTAAGCGTTTTTATAACTTCAAAGGTATAACTATGTTATTTTCTATTAATAGTTCTTTTTCCTTTTATATTACTTACTTATTATCTTAATACATCTTTGACGTTGTTGGTGATTTCGCTCTGTTTGCAGCTGGCCGACATTGAAGTGTCATAATTAGAATGAATTGTTGCTAGTGATAAGTTAGTTGGCTGTGACTGTCGCTTTAGCTGTCATCTATTGACAGCGTTACTACCTGTATAATTTGTTCAGCCGTACATAATTTGCATGCAGAATAATATCGCAAGAATTTTTGTGTGGGGTGCTTGTGTAAATCTGAGGAGGAAAACGCAGGTGTAAATGTGCTTGTAATCGCATGTTTCATTTTATTTATGCAGCTCCCAGCAACGCCATATTTTGGTTTATGAAAAAAAAAAAAAACTTGAATATTTGAAATACGTTCCTTACTTCTATAAATATTCTACAAAGTAGCCATCACCGCCGGTTTAATTGTCTCTTAAAAAAATATTAGAAAATTTGTCCTTAACAAATAATTCGACTCATAAATCACCATTCATAAATAATCAAGAAGCAATAAAAACAGAAATAAAACCTATTAAGTTAGCTTTATAAATCTTTCGCAGCTAATTTCGCTTCAAACTCCATTTTTAATTTAAGCTTCAAGAGAAGGCGCGTGCGCAGCGATACAAACGTTTTAAACTATGGAACCGCCCACCGGTCAATTTAAGCAAAATACACATAAGTATGTACATATGTATGCATGTATTTACATTTGCATACATATGTCTGTTTTATGTGTAAGTAAACTAATATATTTGCTCGGTAGCGAGTACTTGGCCACACGCCAAGATAACCATCGGTTATAGCAATTTAAGTAGCGGGTGTGCTTGTGTCAATCAGCGAAACCACTTTAGCTAAGATATGGCTATGCGGGCACAAACAGACAAACATACATATGTACATACATAACGAAATATGCATTAACAGGCTTTTGTATGCATGAGTTTACAATTGTTTTTGTTTTCTTTTTGAAGAGAAAAATTAAATGGTTTAAGTAAGCTCCACCTATCTGGCTGTGAGTATTTAAATGATATGAATTGTGTGAAAGAAATTAAATGAAAACAGTAAAAGTAAGAAACCTACAAAAGGAATGAATTATTAACTGTAAAATATGAAAAATGAACAGGAAGGGAAACCAACAAGTTAAAAAATAAAAAAAAATAAATAAAAATTTGTATTTAAAAAAAATTCAGTTAAAAAGGGTCAACCCATCCTTTAATTGTGGTAAACATATGTATACTAATTTGAAGTGAATAAATAATCGACAGAAAATAATTTAAAAAAAAAATTATTAAAATGAAAATAATAAAATAAAAAATGAATAAAAAAATTAAAGAATAAAATAAAAAAAGGAATAAAAAAAATTTAAGAATAAAATAAAAAAGGTAATAAAAAAATTAAAGAATAAAATAAAAAAAGAAAAAAAAAATTAAAGAATAAAAAAAAATTTAAGAATAAAAAAAAATTAAAGAATAAAAAAAAATTAAAGAATAAAAAAAAATTAAAGAATAAAAAAAATTAAAGAAAAAAAAATTAAAGAATAAAAAAAAATTTAAGAATAAAAAAAAAATTAAAGAATAAAAAAAAAATTAAAGAATAAAAAAAAAATTAAAGACTAAAAAAAAAAAAAGAATAAAAAAAAAGAATATAAAAAAATAAAGAATAAAAAATATTAATGAATAAAAAAAGATTAAATAAGTAAAAAAAAATTCAGAAAAATCGTAAAATTATCGCTTTTACTATAAAGAAAAGGCTGCTAAAAAAATATCCAATTTCACATATCCGAACGAAAAGCTCTTCACCCTATCAAAGATCCTCTGTCATATAAAGCCATCCAATATTGCATCCAGTAACCAAAAGAGTTTGCTTTGAAAATTCCGTTACGAACAGTTGTGATCTCCTTTTTAAATCTTTCGGTGTTAAGGATATTCACTAATCTCCTCATTTTCTTTTCTCTTTCACAGATTATCATCCTGTTAACGATTACTCCGGCTATCCCATGAACCCGACAAACGGCATGGATACAGAAGATGTCGAATCCACTTCAAGTAGCGCCATGTCCCGATTGGGTACACTTTTTTCATTCACATCACCCGCAGTTAAAAAGCTCTTGGGCTGGAAACAAGGAGACGAAGAAGAAAAATGGGCTGAGAAAGCAGTCGATAGTTTGGTAAAGAAATTAAAGAAACGCAAAGGCGCCATAGAAGAGTTGGAGCGTGCACTATCCTGTCCAGGTCAGCCATCAAAATGTGTTACAATACCACGTTCGCTAGATGGACGTTTACAGGTAAGCTTCTAATAATTTGATATGCAATATTTATTCATCCTTCTACCATACATTCGCAGGTCTCACATCGGAAAGGACTGCCGCATGTTATCTATTGTCGCGTTTGGCGTTGGCCAGATTTACAATCACATCATGAATTGAAACCACTCGAAATTTGTCAATATCCATTTAGCGCCAAACAAAAAGAAGTTTGCATTAATCCTTATCATTATAAACGTGTCGAAAGCCCTGTACTGCCGCCTGTATTGGTGCCACGTCATTCAGAATTTGCACCCGGCTATTCAATGCTACAATTTAATCAATCAATGTCTGAGCCACCAATTCCACCCAATGTAAATTATTCAAATAATGGCTTCAATAATATGAGCCCAAATAGTCCGCCATTAACATCAGCCGGTAGCCCAAGTACGGTTAATTCAAATCCTAATTCACCATATGGTAGTTTGGCTGGCACACCACCACCAGCATATAGTCCTTCGGAAGATGGTAATTCAAATAATCCAAATGATGGTACACAATTAATTGATGCTCAAATGGGTGATGTAGCTCAGGTGAGCTATTCGGAACCAGCTTTTTGGGCATCGATTGCATATTATGAACTCAATTGTCGTGTTGGTGAGGTATTTCATTGCAATAATAATTCAGTTATCGTTGATGGTTTTACGAATCCATCAAATAATTCGGATCGTTGCTGTTTGGGGCAGTTAAGCAATGTTAATCGTAATAGTACTATAGAGAATACACGTCGTCATATAGGTAAGTGTTGTTTTTGATTTGATTTTGTTGTTTTTAGTTATTCAAATTCAATCAAATTAATTTTCATATAATTTTTAGGTAAAGGTGTACACCTTTATTACGTTGCTGGTGAAGTTTATGCCGAATGTCTCTCGGACTCTGCAATATTTGTGCAATCGCGTAACTGTAATTATCATCATGGCTTCCATCCGAGCACAGTATGCAAGATACCACCAGGCTGTTCGTTAAAAATATTTAATAATCAAGAATTTGCTCAACTCTTATCGCAATCGGTAAACAATGGTTTTGAAGCCGTCTACGAATTAACCAAAATGTGCACAATACGTATGAGTTTTGTAAAAGGTTGGGGTGCTGAATATCACAGACAAGATGTTACATCGACACCATGTTGGATAGAGATACATTTGCATGGGCCGCTACAATGGTTGGATAAAGTACTGACACAAATGGGTTCACCACATAATGCAATCAGTTCTGTATCGTAAAAGGAAGATGAGAAGTGCCGAAGCAAATGCTTGCGAGTGCAGTTGGATGTGTTAGTAGGCGCTTTTATTTTCCTTTAATTTTAATAAAGTTTATTCCTCGTTTTGAGTGCTATGTTAAAAATCTATTGCAACTTTCTTTTCTTTTGAAATATTCAAGTAGCCCAAGCTCATCAAACTGCTCTTTTTTATTTTAACATATTTTTTTTATTATGACCCATGTACTCTACATTTATACAAAACATACATATAATTAGTTTACTATAGGTTTTAAAATCGATGTGCAAATTTTTGATCTTCCCTTTAATTATAAATAATTTTCGTTGCCTTATATATTTTTTAAGAAAAAAGTTCTTATATTTTTTATATGTGGCAAAGTTTTGTCATTCCTATTTATAAGCTAAAAAATGTTTAGTAAGCAAAAAGTGTCATAGCATTGGTTTAGATTGAGTAGAGCAATAACAATAAATAAAAGATTGATTGCGTTAAAGTGAAATTATTTTTAATAGTGTATAATAATATTGATTTTATTGAAACGATATAAATGGTTGTAAGCTTGGAGGATTTTTAAATATACATTTCAAATCCACGCTTATCTAAAAATGTAAACGAAAACCAGACAGTTGTGCATAGAGCAAATATTTAAATTTGAAGACATTTTATTGATTATTATTTTGGGCAGGTCCAGCTTCTTATATCCCATTTTAGAAGAGTGGAAGTTAAGTAATTATTTTAAGAATTCATTGTATTTCTAAAAAATTTTGCTATGAATTTGTAATGTATTCCTTAGCGGCTTGTTCAACCCGTTGCTGTTTAGCCTCTGAATGAATCAGCATACAGTGAATATTCACAATGCTTAGCAGAGCTCGCCGGGCTACTTTATAAATATATACCGAGCGTTTTGATTTAACTAAGGAGCTGCCCAAATATACATTTCAAATTACTTTAATTTATAATGCATTATCAAAAAAAAAACCACCAACTTAGAGTAATTTGAAGGCAAAATAAAGATTTTTTTGCAAATCCAAGCCGAGCATGCAAATATATTATTTAATTTTATTGCCTTATAATAATAAAAAGTTTCTTATTTCAATAAAAAATACATTTTCGTTATTTTATTTTAAAACAAAGTAATTTCAAACAAAATATCATATTATGAGATAAAGGATTTTTACTATTTAAGTGTATTATAAAAAGAAAGTATAAATTAATTTAAATAAATAATGGTATATTTCTGTGGAATCTAAAAATTAAAATTACAAAATAAAAAGTGAAATAAAATTAAGTACACTCAATAATACTAAAAAAAAAACGAAAAAAATAAAGGTAACGATAAAAAAAAGTATAAATGGTAAACAAAAAAAAAATTCAAATTACAAATTAAAACTACAAAAAATATCAATAAAAAAATATTCTGAACATTTTAGACATAATTTACTTAGTGATAGTAAAATATTAGTTCAACTTTTCAAATTTAATTAAATGCTGCTGCTGTCGTGCCTGCTTATACAAAAAAAAAAAACAAACATGCATAAATACTTATATATATTTATAATACAATACAATTTTTTGCTGCTTACAGAATGATATTTAATTGCTTTTAAAAAAAACATGCCTTACACTAGCTTACATGAAAGCTAAAAAATTATACCAGATTTAAAGACATACATAGACATGCCGTCTATTTGGCCTTACATATACATAAACACTTGCAAATTTAAAGTTGGTCTTAACGGGTAGATCAGAAAAAATTATGTACTGCAAGTAACAACAACAATAACTGCATAGTTGCCTTAAAGCTAAAGATAAGTAGAACTAGCTGGAGGAGCCGAAACAAGGTTGATGCAGGTGTACTTCTCCTATTGAGCGCCTTTTTTCTCAGTCGCGATTTGACTTACAAAATTATTATTTTAAAGTTAAATTAGTTTTATTTGTTTGATTGGAAAGCACTAAAACAAATGTTTAGCTGTAATTTAAGTTAAAAATTTTCAAATTAAAAATTTTTTTTTGTCACAGTCTTGAATTGGTTTCAAACACACTCTCTAAATTTAATTGAAATATATTTTCTTGATTACAATGCGTTCTTAGGAAAATGCCCGAAATACGGTGAATTTTCCTCAGCCTTCGAAATGAAAAATTTAAACCAATCTTGCCTTGACTCAAGCTTCCTCCAAAGAATGCCTTTACTGACTTACAACAAAAACCACAAACGCAAACAAACCGATATACCATACACGAGTATAGTAATAAATCGATTAGCAACAAAAACAAAAATAAAATGTTTTGTAAATTTTTGCTGTGTATTTTTAGCTATTTCGTGTAGTGACTACTTATTTGAAATGCTTTGTATTTTGCTAAAATATATATATGTAGATACGTAATATATATATGTATAAATATATACAAATATGTATGTTATTGTATGAGTAAAAATTCTATGGTTATACATACAAACATATAAATAATAACTTGTAGTAATTAAAAAACTGTACTAAATGGTTAATAAGACGAAAACAAAAATTGATTTCAAATAAAGTTCAATAGATTCCCAGCCAAAAAAAAAAAAGAAAAATTCAAAACAACTTTCTGTTTTCGAACGATCCACGTAGAATATGATTAAGTGTTAAACAATGAATCGTGAGATGGTATGTTGACTCACCATGTTCGGCGGAAATACACTCCCGATTTAAGTGCCTTACCTAAACACAGAGCCAGTTTACTGGTGTTAATAATAATTACGGTTAGTCGTCATAATCTAGTGGTTCCACAAGGGAGTACAAACACTTGTGGGTCGGTGGGTTGGAAGCGATTACGAAATCGCTACCACGGCAGCTGACCCCGGTACAAACACCTTCTAACTATAGCCTAAGTGCCGTAGCATATTTTAATTGTCCCCTTGGAGTCGACTCCCCTTCCTTATCTGCTTTCCAAAGCATATCTACCTCCTTATTCCTCTCAAGTCGAACTCTCTAACATCTTTCTCGGTCCGAATATTAAGCTAGTTGGAAGGACTTTTTTTTCGGTTTGAGCTTTTCTAAAGCGACTTCTCTTGGATACTTTCCGACCGATCAGTGAAGAGTTTTGTGCGGATGTTAACAAGGTAAGTAATTTTTGTAAATAATACATATGTATACATACGAAATGCATTCTTTATGGAGACACAAATATCTGCCACGATTCGTGATGAAAGTACAAATCAGCTGGTCTTGTGTCACGACCTGTTAGTTGGCCATGCTACAAGCAAGGGAGGAAATATTTATTCGAGGAATCATCGAAAAAAAATGAGCTAGCATTATAACCATGTTTCACGCAATAAACTTCATGAGAACAAAATACTCCTAAAATGTATGAAGCTGAGTAAAAAAACAAGTCTAAGTTCGGGTAAACCGAACATTAAATACCCAGCGTTAGTTTTCATGTAAATTTATGTGATTTTTGATATCGAAAAAGGGGGCGTGGTTGTCATCCGATTTCGCCCAATTTCAGTAGCAACCTACCTTGGCCAGACAGTAACCTGTACAGCAAATTTCATGGAAATATCTCAAGTTTTACTCATCTTATGTTAATTTATGTGATTTTCGAAATTTTCGATATCGAAAAAGGGGGCGTGGTTATCATCCGATTTCATCCATTTTCAATAGCAACCTACCTTGGCCAAAAAGTAACCTGTATGCATGTCATGCAAATATCTCAATTTTTACTCGTGTACACGGACGGACAGACGGACGGACGGACATGCCTTAATCAATTCCTCTTTTCAACCTAAGAACTTTCATACCTGGAACTCTATATCTAACTCGATTATTTTGCGCCGTTACATATTACCATTATGTGGACAAAATTATAATACCCTTGTACTGGTACGCTGGGTAGAAAAAGTGCGAAAAGTGGTTTTTTTTGGAAATTTTGTTTGTATGAAAGTCGTGATAGGTCACAATATTTCGTTCATATTGTTCTCATAACCATTTTGAGTTACATAATCCTCCAGTTCAAAAAATAACCCGCTATGCATAGAATAAGGCCGTTATTTGCATTTGCAACACTACCTTTGCGAACACGCCCAAAGCTTCTATGTTTAAAATGCAACACTGCGGTTGTCAAAACAGGGTGATGCACGTTTTCGTAATGTGGAAAAAATTGTGTCACATATCGACAAGCGCCAACACACAATGCTAAATTGACAGAAATCGTTCGAGTGTCTGGAATATGTATATATGTTTTGAAAATTCGTATTTGTGAGTTCGTTTGGTCGGCCGCCGAATATTCGGTGCATCTCTAATACATATGCACCCCTATTGCGAGTGTCGATTTGCAGTAGAATATAAATTTTTCGATTGATTCCATCGTATTTTATTTTATCGAACAAAAACTGCCAATATTTAACTTTTTATGCATTTTATTAGCACTTTTCAAATCAATCGACACGCCAACAACCGCAAAAATGCGGTAGAAAGATGATCGATGGAGCATTCACAGTCGCTCGGGTCGACACTCATAATTGGTCGTGTTGTCAATTTGTATATTTCTCCTAATAAACAAATATACCTAATAATAATAAATACGACCTTCTGTCAGAAAAGTATATATATTTTAATTTTTTTCCTTTTTTAATGTTTTGGCAATTTTTCATTAGCTCACACAAAATTCCTCTTTACCTTACTATTATAAATAGCAATGGATTAAGCGAGAATACAATAAAAACACCATTGAGCACATCACATGTTTTTGGATCATATTGCAAAAGGACTCAAATGGCACATGCATGGACACGTGCAACTACTAAGCTTTCAAATGGTTTTCTTGGTCGGTATTACGGACACATAAATCAGCTGATTGTTATGAAAGTCATTTTGGCTTTTGCTAAAAGCTCAACAAACAAAGCACATGTCATATGTTAGAAACTTAGTGAAGATTGGAGGACCTTTTATTTCGACGCCAAAGAAATTAATTTTTGTTTATTAATTTTGGTTCCTTTGATGTGCTTAATTAAGCTATTTATTCAATTTAAGCTTTAATGCGACAGCTGGGTGTGACGGAATATCCATTTAAACTTATTTGGGCGCAACTTTTCTAATTTAAATTGATTTATTTGTGGATTATAAACGGTTTACCGACTTGTTTTTGTTGGCATCGTGACTGAAATAAATAAGATGATTATGTGCTCCACCTGTATAACGTTAAATTAGAAGTATGAGTTGTAGATGCAAATATTCTCTTGTACGACTATTTGACTAAAGTTCTAGTTCTAGTTCAAAACGAAACAATGATTTCAACTGTTCTACTTTGCATGAAAAGGTGACTGGTCTTGTCAACCGCAATCATAATTGTTCTTTCAAGTTATCGTTGTAAAACTATCGATTTCAAAATCTCCGTCGAATGGCCAATCAGTGTCCCTGATGTCTCTTCGGAACCTAGCAACCTAAGGAAAAAATTGTTTTTGAGTAGATTTTCACATGTGAAATTTCCAAACGTCTGAGTCAATCAACATTATATGACCAAGTGCGAAACTTCTTGCTTCCGTGGAAAGACTAAAGCGCGACATGATTATCTACCGTCAAATATTTAAAGGACACAACAGCAACTTCAATACATTATTTGTGTCAATTAAAAATAAGCTACAGCGTGTAAAATATAATAAGTACAAAAGCATTTCCCCCCAAAGTTGTACTTCATTACATTTTAATTACAACAAATTGATTGAAAAATTTTCACTCAATCCAATTTTTAACAAAAGTTTTTGTCTTTTACGCATACATACTAAAGATGGGAAAGGAGGCAAATTTTCAATCCCGATTCCGATACCGTAAAACACAAAATGCAATTTTTCAATCTTTATATTATTTTTATTATGAAAAAATTGCAAAAATAAAAAAAAAAAATAAAATTAAAATAAAATAAAATAAAATAAAATAACATAAAATAAAATTAAATAAAAAAAAAAAATAAAATAAAATAAAATTAAATAAAATTAAATAAAAACAAAATAAAATAAAATAACAACGTTCCATACTACTACATACATACTAAATAAAATAAAATAAAATAAAATAAAATAAAATAAAATAAAATAAAATAAAATAAAATAAAATAAAATAAAATAAAATAAAATAAAATAAAATAAAATAAAATAAAATAAAATAAAATAAAATAAAATAAAATAAAATGAAATGAAATGAAATGAAATGAAATAAAATAAAATAAAATAAAAGAAAATAAAATAACACCGTTCCACACTACGCCCACAAGTACCGACATCTTTCACTCATCTCTAATGTAAACCCAAAATGTCACATTTAATGTGCTTAACGAAATTACAACAACTCATCAAAGTAATTACTTTGTACATTATACATACATAATTCTTTAACAACTTTATTTAAAACGCAACGAACGAAATACAAAATTAAGAAAGTGAACAAATTATCTGAGTTTTGGGGTTTACCAGCCACAATTCGTTGATGGAATGAAACTTTACCCAAAAGTCCTTTGTGCAAAAATTACACTAAATTAACACATGTACATATGTATGTATATACCTTTTATATGTTTGTGTGTGTGTAGGTATAATATCCCAGTAGGCCACCGAAGGTGGAAATCATGAATACTTTCAGCCTTACTCTTCACCAGCGGAGCATAACAACTTCCATGACTTTTCCCCATGACTAACGCACGGCGATGGCCGCCTTCGCATGAATGACTTTGTATAGTACAAAAAGGAATGAAGAGTGATCGTTCGGAAATAATCGTGCGTACATGCTAATATAGCTGCCTTTTTCATTTGGTTGTTATGATACATACATACGTTAGGTGGAAGGAAGGTAAGATAGTGAGTATACGAACCAGCTCAGTATATAACTCCTTCATACCTGAAAATAGCAGCAGACCTCACTTCACAGCTGCCAGTTTCATGTACTCGTCAGTAGCTCTGACCACACGCGTAATTTTTTTTTATAACATTAGCGCTTACGACCCTTTTTATCACTGAAATCAGGTTTAAAAAAATCATTTTTCGCAATCATATTTGTTACTGCTTTTGTATCCGACATTTTCCTAAAGATCCTGAATTCGTAGCAGCTCACAGCCTTACTTTGTCATCTGATAACTTCGGCTTCTCCTACTTTAAGCTGCTATAGTAAGGTGGAAAATGAGATACTCAAAAATGTCATGACCAGCTAACACATTTTAGCAGCACCTGCGATGAACCTAACAAAATCATGCATGCTGGAATGAATAACACAAGTAGGACCTAACGAAAATTCCTGGTGGGATTTTCTACCTTTTATTGCCGTTATGTCTGTAACATTGGCAATGCCTTTTTCTTCGCTACTAAAGAATCCATTTAAAGGACTACCAACCTAACCAAACAATCATTGGATGCCAGCAGCTATAGTTGAGTTCGGTTCAACACTTACACCCCCCCACTCATCCAATACTCTGCATCTATCTACTAACAGCCAGTGAGTTTGCTTACCAGGCAACCAAGCGAGCGCGGGCATTATGCTTCTCCAACCAGCATCGCCGACGTCCGTCGTTTCATTCATCTTTTCACTGATTCATTGTACTGGCACGCTTTGTCATTTCTGTCAATTTAATTTTAGTTGAGCTTTTATTCGACCATCCACAGCACAACTGCTACTGTATAGTGTAGCAACAATAACAGCAACAATTATGCGAAACATAACAACGGCCCATCTCATATTGATGGTAGCACACAATTTCAAATAGGTTGGAAGTGGGCCACCCGGCTTCATTACTCACATTTTAGTGCTGGTGATGGCGATGGAGGTGGATATAGGTCACAGTGTATGATTTTGAGGAGCTGTGGAATAAAAAAAAAAACATTTTAAGTAGTATCTATAAATGAGCTGGTCTTGGATATTTTTTAATCCACACTGCCTCGGAAGTTTTTTCAAAACCGGGTGGTAGTGCACCACTTTCTAAGAATTTCCACCTATCAACGGCAACTCCTGATGTTTGTAAGAGACTGCCACCTAATTGATTTTTTTGTATTGATTCGAGATATGCCAATATGGGTACCAAACGGAAGCTACTTTAAATCGTATTTGAAAAAAAATATTTCTAGGTGGGTTTGCTAGCTCCGAGCTTTTATCTTTTGGATGTCAGCGAGTTGAACCATTTGGATGGAATTTTGTAGTTAGGCAACATGCTACATTTGCTTTACAGGGATGCCAGCCCTCTGATTTTTATTACTGATTTGAGATGTGCTAATATGGCTATCAAATGAAAGGTCTTAAGCGTTGGCACTTATTTGAATTTAAAGGGTTACCACCTAATCAAATTATATAAATGTCACACTTTTGGATAAACTTTTTCCGTGTTGTTACTTAAGATGAAATATTTGAATTTTTTTAAGTGACTCGGCAACCCCGAAATATACCGAACAAAGCTCGATAGCCCAAGTACTAGCAACCTTTATTCCTGCAACAATATTTCTTCTGGCTCTGCAACCAGTAAAAGCTGCACTGTGGTTTCCTAACGACTCCTTTTTGGTGTTTTTTTTGGGGGGAATTTCGTGAGCCAGAATGCACACTGTCCATCACTGCACACTGACGTGCTATAGTCTCTGCTAAATTATGTGTAATAATAGGATTTTGACATTGACTAACCGTGCAATATTCACATTTTGTTGGCGCACTACTTTTCCTGCGGTAACTAAATTCCAATTAAAACTAAATGCAGCATATTTTTAAGCAATAAAATTGCAATTTTCCATCGAACTTATGCAAGTAATACTTTGTTTGTTCGCACTTTGTACAATGTGACCGAGTGGCAATTATGTTATTTATGGTATGGACGAAGGGATTAAAGAGATAGTTGATGATGACACATTTAAAATGCTGTTGGCGAAAGTTTTTAAGCGCAGCAAACACATTGCAGCAGAGAGGAGGAGACTATTTAGATGTGCTCCAAGCGCTAGACTCAATGGTCTCACGAGTAATGAATTCATTGTGCTGTTAGAGGGACTATTATTTCAAGCTTCTGTCAGTTGTTAAACCATGTAAAAGGGACCTTAGGCTATTCGCTAGGTGAGTACCTCTAAGCTATGTATGTCGGTGAGTACCTCATACTCGTAGGTACAATAGCAAAAAGTTATTTCGGGATATGTACCCTAAACCATAGATACCTACTAGCAGCAGTTGCTCTCTTCTTTTGCAGTTCACCGGAAGATATTAAACGATTATAAATTCCCATCCAATAAACACTTCTTTGACAATCTTATAGTCGACATTTTCCTAAAACGAAAAAAGATAGAACATAAATTATCCTGATAGGTATAATGTGCTGCCATATTAAAATCAAATTAATGACGTTGAATACATGTTTGTATATCCCGATGTTACAAAAAGGATCAAGCAAAACGAGAAAACAGTTAACAAGCACACATACATACATACATACACAAAAGTCAGGCATACAGGCAGCAGTAAACCATGTTCTCAAAGGAGCAACATAATTAAGCGGCAAAGGAAATGTGCTCTTTATAAGTGACAGAAGTTTAGAAAAGCATAAGAAGAATATAAATAATTAATGAGCATTCATAAACAAACAACACCAATTGTGAGAATGAAATTTAATTGAATTTCGGGAAATTAAGTGCAAGACATTTATAAAAAGGTAAAAAAATAATTCAGTTTTTATATAATTTAATTTAACTTAATTCTATTTAATTTAATTTAAGTTTAGTTTTCTTATTTTATTTTATTTTATTTCATTTCATTTCATTTCAATTCATTTCATTTCATTTTATTTCATTTCATTTCATTTCATTTCATTTCATTTCATTTCATTTCATTTCATTTCATTTCATTTCATTTCATTTCATTTCATTTCATTTCATTTAATTTAATTTAATTTAATTTAATTTAATTTAATTTAATTTAATTTAATTTAATTTAATTTAATTTAATTTAATTTAATTTAATTTAATTTAATTTAATTTAATTTAATTTAATTTAATTTAATTTAATTTAATTTAATTTAATTTAATTTAATTTAATTTAATTTAATTTAATTTAATTTAATTTAATTTAATTTAATTTAATTTAATTTAATTTAATTTAATTTAATTTAATTTAATTTAATTTAATTTAATTTAACTTAATTTAATTTAATTTAATTTAATTTAATTTAATTTAATTTAATTTAATTTAATTTAATTTAATTTAATTTAATTTAATTTAATTTAATTTAATTTAATTTAATTTAATTTAATTTAATTTAATTTAATTTAATTTAATTTAATTTAATTTAATTTAATTTAATTTAATTAATTTAATTTAATTTAATTTATCTGCAGAAAAAATTATTAATAGGTCTATAGCTCGTTTCGAACAAGGATACTTCAAATATAAAGACCAAAAACACAAGCTTGCTGTTTGTGTAAAATCTCAATATCTTAATTTAATTTAATTTAATTTAATTTTATTTTATTTTAGTTTATTTTATTTTATTTTATTTCATTTCATTTTATTTCATTTCATTTTATTTCATTTAATTTAATTTTATTTAATTTAATTTATTTTATTTTATTTTATTTTATTTTATTTTATTTTATTTTATTTTATTTTATTTTATTTTTATTTATTGCATTTTATTTTATTTTAACTTATTTTTTTCTTTAATTTTATTTTATTTTATTGTATCTTTTTTTCTTTTGTTTTGAATATTCCCGGGAATGCAAATTGAGTTTACTCAGCCCTCTTATAGCTTTACCTTACAAATTATTCGTTGCTCTCAATTCCTTTCACGCTAGGTAGTACCCCCGTTATCCCTTACAGAAAAATTCCATTTACTTTGACATGCTTTGGTATACATTTTTTTTTAATTATGTGTGTACTCGGTAAACAACAGGGACGTCAAAAGAATACCTTTCCATAGGGGTTCAGATCACTCCCGAAGTGTTCACATCTAGCAAGAGAAATATTAAGTGCTTAATGGAACTAGAGGAATGTAGTTAGTCTTATATCCGGTGTTGACCTCTCAAAGGTTCGAAGGGATAAAAAAAAGTTTCCTCCCCTAAAAAAGTTCCCAGCTCCGACTCTGCCCCACAAGCAACATTTACAATCGTTCGCATCACTGCTTTGCAATAATATGATTTTCCAGCATACATTTCCTTGCGCTCTGTCGAGAATGTATTGAACCAACAACAGTTTTTGCAAATTGATGTTGTTGCAACGATGAAAAGTGGAATTGTTGGTAGCTTATACTATAACCGAAATTGCGCATTTATGTTGCTTCATTGCCCAAAATGATAGAGTAAAGACTGAAGGAAATAGAGCAGAGAAGAAGTTTAAAAAAATATGATAATACCTGAGCAAACAAAGCTAATTCGTTTTATCTTCCCCTTGTTGGAGTTCTCTTTTTTTTTTATTCGTATCTACATGCATTTACATAGATTTGAAAACGTTTTGGTATTCAAACTCATATTTGCTATTCCATTTTAGCACGTGGGTTACGCTCTTTGTTTGGAGGATTGGTGCAGAGTCAGTATTTTGCATGAATTTGAAAGAGCTTCGAAGATTTGGCATTTTAAAAGATGCAAAATTTTTCCCAATTAAAACCCATTTGGGGCAAATATTGCATCGTTGTTGTAGCTCATTTTTTATTTTTTTTTTTGTATATGAAAACTCATTCTCTAAATAATTTATTGGTTATTCTTTATTATTGTTCTTTTTATACTTAGAATCAACAGCTTAAGTGGCACTATCAATGCCTATTAAACTGTTTTTAATTGTCATTACCAGTCTACAGTGGCTTCAGAACTGATTTCAACTGTACAGTGCCTTTCAAACGCTGCAGCGCAACTCAGTTTCACTCAAACTGTGTAGCGGTTTACTTCCTTACAAACTTTAATATTTGTTTATTGAATCACGCAGCGGCGTCTTGGGGGAAGAAATTTCCATAAAAACGTAGGTATGTGGATGACACTTTAGTATTCAATCCTCTTTCCGGGGCTTCATTTCTATGCTAAACTTCCCAGATTGGCTTTGAATGGACTAATAACATCAGGGGGATTGGAAACATGTCTTCTTCAACCTCCCTCTTATCATACACCCTTACGCGGATTACATATATGCGGTTAACCATCAGTGGAAGCTTTAAAAACTGAAGAACACTAGGCTCACTCAAAATGCCAGCCCACGTACCTATACAAAATTCTCTCGTTTTTTTCTCGGCAACACTTTTTTTTTACTCTTTTTCCATTTTTTATTCTTCCTCCACCGCTTTCGACGCGTTGAATTCACAATTCCCAGTGGTACAATTGTAATATGTTCGTTCCACAAATGCATGGAGCTATGCAAGTACAAACCCCACCTCGCTCATTCCCATTCCATCCATCCAACGAATAATACAATTTCGTTTTTGCAACTTACTTGCAAGTCAAATTGAATGTAAAGCAGGAAGAGAGAAGCGAGAGAGAATAAAGGCAAATCACTATGTAGACATCCGGAAAAAATAACTGAGACAATAAATCAATTGAGATGAACAAACACAAACGAACGTTGAAAGCTTTACCAGAAAAAATAATCCGATAATATGACAGCTCAGTTAGCATAATCCGTTTGCAAATATGATATGTATGTTTTCGTGTTTGTGTGGGTGTGTGTTTATAGGTTTATCCCACACGCGGCTCGTAAGCATATGCCTTCATCACATAGCCGTTTGGCTCGCGATGGTTTGATGGTTCGTCGACTGACGGCAAACACAAATTTGCTGTTCATTGGTGTGTATACACTTAAATGGCGCAACACCGCTGGATACCCGTCGTAATTGAGATGTTGGAAAGCTTATGATCGACGTTGTAAAAATATGGTTACCCATAAAGTTTTTCAATATTTTTCTTCTTTTTTTTTGGGGGTTATGACCAGCGTTCGTAGTGATAAATTGAATGTCGGCATATTAACATGGCAGCGGTTGGTAATTTGGACAAAGGTGTGCGATTTGATTGAGAAGGTAAGAGGAGCTGGTGATGTTAGTGGGTCGGTTTTGGGCAGAGTCTGCGTATTGGTTACGGTTTTACAAATTAATCTGGTTTCTTTACGGTTTCAGCTTCATTGTTTTGATGTAGCTCCGCTCATAAAAATACTTTCGTTCCGTTCCATAATCGGTTTTGTTTTTGAATTTTAATTTCGTTCCGTTCCATTTGTAGTTCCAGTGTCTTGATTTAGCTCCGTTAGTGAAAATTGTACTCATTCCGTTAAATAGTCGGTTTTGGTTAAGATTCCTAAATTTAAATTTCGTTCCGTTCCAGTGTCTTGATTTAGTTCCGTTGTTGAAAATTGGGTTTCGTTTCGTTCTATAGTCGGTTTTGGTTAAGGTTCCTAAATTTTAATTTCGTTTCATTCCCTTTTCCTCTTCAAGGTTTTGATTTTGTTTCGTTCTTGAAATTTGTTCTCGATCTGTTTCATAGTTGGCTTTGGTTCTTGAATTCTAATTTCGTTTCGTTCCAGTTGCGGTTCCAGTGTCTTAATTTAGTTTCGTTCCTAAAAATTGTTCTCATTTCGTTCCATAGCCGGTTTTGGTTCAGGTTTTGCTGTTGTATTTTCGTTCCAGCTTTAGCTTGGGAAGTGTTTTTCTTATCACTTCATTTTCTCAAGTGTCTCGTTCTGTATGAGAAGATTATATGGGATCCATACTATAACTGGTTATGGTTTGGATTTTCAAGGTATCACGATTTTGGTTTCGTTCACCAAAATTAATTCGGTTTCGTTCCTTTTCGGTCCCGGTTTGGAAAGTGTTTCCCTCTTGATAACCTTATTCGAAACCATTTCGTCTTCGTAATGGCTTCTACGGCTCCGTTCCAGTTCCGATTTTTGTTGTGTATAGCATTAAAATCCCTCCGAAAAAGTGACAGTACTTTGCCGGATATAAGTCCGATACCCCCTCGTGGTACATGGCTCACTGTCGCGGGGCGATTTGGTATGACCAGTAGTATGTTCAAGCCCGTCTTACGCCCTGCTTTTTTAAGTACGTCATTACCCTCTATGGCTATTTATTCGCCTTTAACGACTGGCTCACCATACCGCGGACATATTCTTAACCCCTAACACGCAATAGTGCCGATATGAACACCTTCTATCTTTATACTAACTTCAAGTATATCGTCTTATCGTCTGGTGTGGAACTCTAACTGGCTTCAAATAAAATTAGATTGCCTCTCATCTCATCTCATCATCTATGTATGTACATACCTACTCGGATTCCAATAAAAGTTTGCTCATCTAAAAAGCTAGTCGAATAAATGTTGTTATATGTTTGCTCCTTGCGATTAAGAACAAGCGCCCATTTGCCTTTGTGGGTGTATGAACCTACTTTGTCTACCATTGAAGCGTAAACGCCTGTGTAACTACTTTATCTATGCAATTTTCTTTATGCTCCAAACAGACTTACAAAGGTATTTCTTTTGAATTTAAGAATCTAAGAACACAAGCTTGCTTACTGACACACTTCTACGCCCACTAGACTGTGGTCTTGCTTCGATCCACTTGTACAAATTGGATTCACATATGTAAGAACAACTACCTAAGTCTTTAGGCTACTAACTAAAGCTTTCCAAAATCAGTTAGATATTCTAAATCGATTAAGAATATTTCGATTGGACCCGAGCTAAGATTCGTGTTTCTAAAGCTCAGCAAGCTTATTAACTCTTTTGTAGCAACTTAAAGCTTCGTGTTACTTGGTGCTATGCCGTTCCTGATGCCCGCATTGAAATGCTTAGTCTTAAGTCTGCACATAGGCAAGTATGTATGATGCCGTGGCACAAATATCCAAAAATTCGCATTGACAAACGATAAGGTCACACTTTGCCATTTCTCATCTAAACGATAAATGTGAGTGAATATATCCTTTTGGGGGAATCAGAATCGGAAGTACTCTGCACCGGTGTGTGTGTGTGCGTGTCCCAGTTGCAAAAGCGCTTTGATGATACACAAACATAAAAGCTTGTCAATATAAAGCACAAGCTGGCATGTGCATTAGACTGGCCAAAAAAAAAAAAAATGTCAACTGAATTTTAATTTTTTTTACTAGTTGACTCCACAAAAAAAGCCCCTTAGGCAAACTTAACACTTAAGCCTTCAGCAGGAACATCTCTAAGGAGTTCTTAATGTGTATCAATGTATTTTTATGAAAAAATATTTTTTGGCCCAGTCTAATGTGATTGAAGTATGGATGAATTAACTGTTCTGTTTGTTTGTGTGTTTTTCTGCTTACGCTCTCTTTGTTGACGTATGCGCCGATCGGCAGTTAGCACAAGAACAATCTGAAATGGTGGCACCAGCATCAACAGTACCGTTATGAGTGTACGTTAGGGTGAACTTTGTTTCGCAATTCTTGTTCACAAAGTAAGACTTCATAGAAAATTTGCTGAAAAAATTTGTCAGTAAAAAATATGTAAATAAATAAAAAAAAACCAAAAAAAAAATTATAAATAAAGAAAAAATTATCAGAAAAAAATTAATAAAAATTAACAATATAAGAAACATTTTTGTTTGAGCCTGATTACTTTCAATTTTCTTTAACTTAGAATTTTTTCGATTACTTTGCATTTAAAGGTTATGTTTGTCAAAATAATCCAAAACAATCAAAACTAATGGACCCCTTTTTTAAGTTTTTGATTATTCCGAAATGATCCCCAAAAAGTCTCGAAACAATCCCGAAAATAGTCCCGAAATAATCCCGAAACTGGTCCCGAAATAATCCCGAAACAGTTCCGAAATGATACCGAAAATGACGACAAATATAATGCGCATACATACATATGTATGTATTTATCTGACCACCAAAAAATACTGAATTTTACACTAAAACACCAAAGTCTAACCTAACCTACAGTAACGTTTTGTGTGCAATTCAGTATTTTTTTCAGATGCAGAAAAATATTTTACTTTTCCTGGTATTAAAAAATATCAATCATAAAAAAACAATCATGATTATTTGATTATGATTAAAACTAATCAATCATTAGTCATCACCTCGTGATTGAACTAAGTAATCATTAGTCATCAATCATGACTAACACATTCAATCATTAGTCATCAATCATTAGTTAACTAAATTTTGCCCAACACTGATACACAGCATCACACATACATACATATTTGTTTGATAGTTCAACTGAATTGAACCATTAAGCTGATTTATATCCCTTATGGTTTTATTTTTGCTCCCAATCCTAGAAGTAAGTAAGCTTTTGCCGCCTCTTTTTTTGTGTTTTTCCTACAAATTGGTAAAACAAAATAAAACAAAAAAATGAAATTCAATAAAAAAACGGCTTAAACGAAAAACATTGTAATTTCATTTTTTCGCTTTACTTTACATTTACTTCTCATTTTAAAACTTTTCACTTTATTTTACTTTTACGTTTGTTTTATCTCTTTCTTTTCAACCATTTTGACAAATCGAAGTAGAATATCCAACATGCAAAAGCTAGCGATGTCAGGTTACCGCAGTAGCTTTACTCGCCCATAAGTTGTCACATGAATTATGTTCAAAAGAGAGCAGGTGAAAGCAGGAAGGGAGGGGGTTGGGGATGAAAAGTTTAGCAACAAAATTTACCAGCGAGGCCAATATCAAGATATTGACTTTCCCCGACGGTCTTTGTAAATGCAGTCAACGAGTGGCTACTGTGGGCGAAAAGTTACAAATTAGGTAACAATTCTTGGCGATTTATGATTTATAATTTATGATTTATGATTTATGATTCATGATTTATAATTTATGATTTATAATTTATGATTTATTATTTATGATTTATGATTTATGATTTATGATTTATGATTTATGATTTATGATTTATGATTTATGATTTATGATTTATGATTTATGATTTATGATTTATGATTTATGATTTATGATCTATGATTTATGATTTATAATTTATGATTTATTATTTATGATTTATGATTTATGATTTATGATTTATGATTTATGATTTATGATTTATGATTTATGATTTATGATTTATGATTTATGATTTATGATTTGTAGGAATACGTCTGCACCAAGCATTCAGGTAGTGTTAAGTTTAGAGTATTCTTAAGACAATGTTAACACAGCCTTAGCATAACCATTAAGTAGTAAAACGTGTAAGTAATAGATTTGCACTAAGCATTTTGGCAATGTTGAGCTTAGAGTATCCTTACGACAGTGAACATACCCTTAGCATAAACGATAAGTAGTTCATGTGTAATAGATTAAGTTTCGGAGTAAATGTAAGAGAATAGCGAGTAAGAACCATTTTGTAAAAATGTAAAGAGAACAAATAAAAGAAACGAGAATTCAATTCGATTTGAGCAACCGAAGCCGCTGGTATATTTTTAACTTTGCTAAGCCACCTGATACCTTTCATCAGAAGTGGTCTTTGAACCATTTTTTTCATTAAAAAATAAGTTAATAAAGTTAATAAAGTAAAGATTAGTTTTCTTTTAATTTTGACCACAAAGTTTAAGTTTTTTTTTCCGGAAAACAAAAGTTATGGATAGCGTGTGCGCAGATCAGTACACGTTGGTACAATTAAAAGCGTGGTGCACTGCGGTGGGAATCAATGCCACTGGCGCTAAGGCTTCGCTAGCCGCCAGGCTTAGTAACCTGTCCGCAGAAGCAAGAGGATCATGCCCAAGCGTTAGCTGCAAAAATGATGGGAAGCACCAAGAAGACACAACGGTAGATATTGACCATGAGGAAGAAAATTGTGACAACGGTAGTGGTAACGGGGAAAACAACGGGAATGACAATGGTAGCGGCGAAGGTAGCAACAATGGTCGACACGACGATGGTAGCAACAACAACGGTCGACGCAAAGTAAACGATAGTGCCGGTGTTGGAAAAAGAGTTACACAACGACGCGAAGAAATTGACGAAGCGATATGCGAAGATGACAGCGGCGCAATAAGCGTGGCGGGTACATTTGGACAACAGGTCACTAGAAAAAACAACAACACGGCAAGTACAAACGAAAGTGAAGTAGAATTAAAAATAAAATTAATGCAAGCCGAAATCGAAATGCTAAAATTACAAAAATCGCTGTTGGAAAAAGAGAATAGATATGCAATGAAGACTACAACGGCCCAAACAGAGTATTTTGCAAATTTCGAAGCCATAAAAAATGTCCTCTCAACTTACGATGGAGGCGATAGTTTCAACGTTTGGTGCAACCAAATCCACCACTACAGGGAAATTTTCAAAATGGACGACGCAACACTAGGCGCTGCAATTCACACAAAGCTAAGAGGTGCAGCCTTAGCTTGGTACAACGCAAAGCCAGAGTTCCCAAATAACGTTGACGAGCTGTTGCAGGACATGAAGTCCGTATTCGCGCCAAAAGAGAGTAAACTTGAACGTCGCAAAAAGTTCGAGAAACGTATTTGGCAGCGCGAAGAAAGTTTCACCAATTACTTCAACGAAAAATGTTTACTTGCCGGTGACCTACATCTAAGCGATGATGAACTAGCCGACTACATTGTAGAAGGTATACCCGACAAGCAGCTCCGTACCCAAGCGAAAATACAAAACTTTACCTCAGCTAAGGAAGTAATTAGAGCGTTCCGATCCGTAAGCCTACCAGAATATTCAAGACCACGAACAGGACAAAACTTACAGTGCTACAACTGTAATTGCGCTGGACACTATGCAAAGGATTGCAGAAAACCGAAGAGGGAAGACGGATCATGTTTTGCGTGCGGACAAAAAGGTCACTTTGCAGCCGATTGTAAATCGTACAAGAAAACCAAAAACACATTCGTAAGTTACTTTAGAATATATATAATAGCATATGATAATATTGAAATACTTGTAGAATGTTTAGTGGATTCGGGAAGTCCTGTTAGCTTGGTAAAGCAGACGTTAGTGCCATCAGGGGTAACTTTAGAAGAAGTGAAAGAGACGTACCACGGGTTAAATAAGTCGAGGTTAAATGTAAATGGAAAACTTAAAGCAGAAATAAAAGTGTTGAATAAATTTGTTTGCGTTGATTTGTTGGTAGTCTCTGATGAGTCTATGGAATATTCAGTTTTACTAGGTAGAGATTTTATCGAAGGAAGCAATGCAAAATTGAAAATAGGCGATGTTGAGTTATGTGGTAGTACAAAGCAACGAAAAGAAGAAATCAATGTGGACAATGTAAAGAATAAAGATGGTAGTAAAGTAGTTAGCAGGTCAAAAGGACAGTATACGAGCATAAATAAAGAGCTGGAAAGTTGCAATCTAGATAACAAGAAAGAAAATAGCGATGAGGAGAGCGTAAACGAAGTTATAGGTCAGATTATGTCAATAAATGTTGGCGAAGAAACGGATTTAAGCTTGAAATTAGGCGAACAGCTCAACTGCAATGAAAAAAACAAATTTGAAGAAATGTTTAAAAGAATCTATTTAAACTCGAATACGTCAAATGCACCCCTCGTAAGAAAAGAAATAAAACTGGTGTTAGAGAGTGATAAACCATTTGCTTGCGCACCTAGGAGATTATCTTATAGTGAAAAATCAGAGCTACAGAAGATAATCGATGAGTATCTGAGAAAGGGATACATACGACCAAGCGAATCAGAATTCGTATCTCCAATAGTCTTAGTCAAAAAGAAAACAGGTGAACTCAGAATGTGCGTCGACTATAGAAAATTAAACAAGTTTACAGCCAAAGATAATTATCCTATGCCACTCATAGACGACTTGTTAGACAGGTTAGCAAACAAAACGATTTTCACTAAGCTAGACCTCAAGAACGGGTTTTTTCATGTATTTGTAAACGAAAACTCAGTAAAATATACGTCCTTCACTACACCGTTAGGACAGTACGAATTCTTAAGGATGCCGTTTGGGCTAAGAAATGCACCCGCGACGTTTCAAAAATTTATTAATAAAATTTTCGCTGATATGATTCGAAATGGTGAAGTCATAATATACCTAGACGATATCATGATAGCAACACAAAGTTTACAAGAGCATTTAGAAGTGTTAGAAAAAGTCCTCTATAGGTTAGTACAGAATAATTTAGAGCTCAGGCTAGACAAATGCGAATTTTTGCAATCAAAAGTATCTTATTTAGGATATGTCATAACGGGTGAAGGCATCAAAGCCGATGAAAAAGGCCTCCGAGCGATAGAAAATTTTTCGATTCCAACAAAAACTCAAGAAGTTCAGAGTTTTCTGGGTTTATGCTCATATTTTCGAAGGTTCATCAAAGATTTTTCCACGATAGCTAAACCTCTTCATGACCTAACAAGAAAAGACAGAAAATTTCAGTTTGGACAGACAGAAATGCAATCGTTTAACAGTCTCAAGGAAAAGCTTATTGCGTCTCCGCTGTTAGCGATCTACGACCCAAAAGATGCAACAGAATTGCATTGCGATGCTAGTGCGTTAGGTTTCGGAGCAATCCTGCTACAAAAAAAGAAAGATGGAAAGTTACATCCCGTCTTTTATTTTTCAAAGCGAACGACAGACACAGAATCAAAATACCATAGCTTTGAGTTAGAGACCTTAGCGATAGTATATGCCTTGAAAAGATTTAGAATATACCTACAGGGTATTAGGTTTAAAATTGTCACCGACTGCAACTCTTTGACTCTAACACTTAACAAAAAAGACATGAACCCAAGAATAGCTAGATGGGCGTTAGAGCTTCAGAATTATGACTATGAGCTTGAACACAGAGCAGGGAAAAGAATGCAGCACGTAGATGCTTTAAGTAGGGTGAATAATGTTTTGGTAATTCATTCAAATACTTTCGAAGAGAATTTGATCATATGCCAAAGTAAAGACGAAAAAATAGGTTTAATAAAAAAAGAGCTAGAAACAAAAGAAAGTGGCCTCTACGAAATGAGAAACGGAGTAATATATAAAAAGAAAGAAGGTAGCCTACTTTTTTATGTACCAGAAGAGATGGAAAAGCATGTCCTTTTTAAGTATCACGATGAACTAGGACATTTAGGTGTAGATAAAGTAGTGGAGACAGTTGAGAAAAGCTATTGGTTCCCATACATAAGAAAGAAAACAGCCATACATGTTGGAAATTGTCTGAAGTGTATCGCGTTTTCTAGTAAAACCGGAAGAAAAGACGGACTTTTGCATATGATACCTAAAGGGAAAATACCATTCGAAATGGTACACATAGATCACTACGGACCGATTCACAGCAAGTGTACGAAATATAAACATGTCTTAGCAATAATAGACGCATTTACAAAGTTCGTTCGTCTGTATCCAGCGAAAACAACTGCATCGAAAGAAGCTATTGCGTCATTAAAAGAATACTTCAGAGCGTATAGCAGACCAAAATTTGTGGTGTCAGACCGCGGTACTTGCTTTACATCTAGAGAGTTTGAAGAATTTTTAGAGGAAAACAACATAGTACACGTAAAGATTGCAACAAATTCACCTCAAGCTAACGGACAGGTTGAAATTGTGAATAAAAGTTTAGGGCCGATGGTAGCAAAAATGGTAGATTCAGAAAAAGAAGTTGGTTGGGAGAAAGTCCTGGAATCCGTAGAACATGCAATGAATAATACGGTACACAAAGCTACAAAAGAACAGCCTAGCGTATTACTTTTTGGGGTAAGGCAGAGAGGCAAACCTATAGACAGTTTACAGGAAAATATTTTGGAACCATTACAATTAAATAGCCCGGTTGTATTAGACAAGGTTAGAGATAAAGCAGAGGCGCAACAAGTAAAATCACAAAGCTATAACAAGAATTACACAGATAATAAAAGACGAGTGCCTTGCAAATTCAATGTAGGTGACTATGTCATGACCTCTAACGCCAGTTCACAAACAGGAGTATCTAGCAAACTTATACCAAAATTCAAAGGTCCGTATAGAATAACGAAAGTCCTCGAACACGATCGTTATGCGGTAGAAGATGTAGAAGGTTTCCAGCAAACCCAAATACCGTATAAGGGCGTCTGGTCAGTTACGAATTTAAAGCCGTGGTACGGGTATAATATGTTAAATTCTTCTAAGGTTGATTAGTAGTTACAAAAATTGTATAGCCAGTCTACAGCGATGTGGAATTTTTTTTTCTTTCCGCGTCGTAGAATCAGGTGATTCTAAGCGCCAGGATGGCCGAGTTGTAGGAATACGTCTGCACCAAGCATTCAGGTAGTGTTAAGTTTAGAGTATTCTTAAGACAATGTTAACACAGCCTTAGCATAACCATTAAGTAGTAAAACGTGTAAGTAATAGATTTGCACTAAGCATTTTGGCAATGTTGAGCTTAGAGTATCCTTACGACAGTGAACATACCCTTAGCATAAACGATAAGTAGTTCATGTGTAATAGATTAAGTTTCGGAGTAAATGTAAGAGAATAGCGAGTAAGAACCATTTTGTAAAAATGTAAAGAGAACAAATAAAAGAAACGAGAATTCAATTCGATTTGAGCAACCGAAGCCGCTGGTATATTTTTAACTTTGCTAAGCCACCTGATACCTTTCAGATTTATGATTTATGATTTATGATTTATGATTTATGATTTATGATTTATGGTTTATGATTTATGATTTATGATTTATTATTTATGATTTATGATTTATGATTTATGCTTAATGTTTTGGATCTTTCCATGTCAGATCATCACATAGTCGAAATCGAGCCCTTACGATTTGAATAGAATTTGGTAAAAAAAAAAATAAAAAAAAATTTAAATAAATTTTCAATAAAAAAAATTTTTTTCAACCTTTGCATCTTTTTTGGATTTTTTAGAACATCTTTTCAAAAGAATTAAGGTTTGTCATTAAATTTTGAACTAAAATTTCAATAAATGAAAAAAATTTTAAATTTCTAATGTTAGAAAATGTTTGATTTTTCAAAATCGTTTTAAATATAAAGTTTTGAATATTTGAAAAGAAAAAAACAAGCTTTTTTTATATATATATTTTTTTTGTTTTTTTTTATTCAAATATCAAATGTTTCTGAAAATCATTGCATTTACTGAAAAAATGTTCCTTTCGTCTTCTTTTGTGTAAAAATATGTCCTATTGCTCCATTGTACTTGTCAAATGAATCTTGGGACCATTAGTAGGTACTCAAGATGCTTTGCACAGCTATATGTCTGTTACCAAATACCCGGGGCACCTTACTCATCACACCCAATGGCTGGTAAATAAGAACACAAATAAGTTTTTCCGCCTTTTTTGTTGTTTTACTTTCAACTGGCTTTTATGCATCACAACATTTTCCAATTTTTTTTCTACAAGCATTACGTATTCGATTTTGTTTCGACAGGTAAATGGAAAAATTGTGAGAAAAAGTTAGAAGACAAAAAAAAGTAAAAATATAAGCAAGAAAAAAGAAGAAAAAAAACCATAATAAGCACACTAAAAAAATAAAAAATTGAACAACGAGTAAGTTTGTTACAAACGAGAAAAACTCATTTTTTTTGTAAATTTAAAATAAATTAGATTTGCTTAGAAGAAACATTTCGTGGAAGCGTGAAAGGCGGGTATAAGTCGAGTTGCATAACATTTGAAAACTTGGGGGAGACTTTTAAATAGCATGTGAGGTGAGCATGTACACATGTCTACTTAGTTAAAATTTTTCATGAATCTTTAAGCAATTGTTAAATCTTTAAAATTTTTTTTTTGTAGGGAGGTGAAGAAGGTGAAATATTAAATTTGCGTGACTAAGAGTACTTCAAAGAAGCTTGTCAAATAAAGTTTTTCAATATAAGTGTGGATTTAAAATTTGATTTAAATGAAATATGAGAGAAATTCAAAATAATTTGTGCTATGTGCGAGAATTTTAACTACGGCTCGGCAGCTGCGACTGTCACAGCTTATTATACTAAAGTTTATGACAAAAGTCGGACTCGATACGTGATCACCTTAAGTCGCTTATAAGTGCATTTAAGTGCTAAGGAAGTGTAGATAAAGATGGAAGCAAATGATGAGAGTAGTATTTTGAAATTGACAATATGCTTTCTCACCTACCCTCCTACTTCTTCACCATTCCCGTTTACATAAATTTCCTTTCAATTTATCAAGAAATTTTCGTTGAAATTCCTCAAGTCATGCGCATTCGAAATAATTGCTTTTCAATACTTCCTTTTTGGCAATGAAAAGAGACACAACAACAACAATTCCAACATTCTCTTGCATTGCGAATCGAACTTCTAAATCTAAATCATTTTGAATTTGGCTGCAAGTCTACCACAGTGTGTGTGTGTGTATGAAATCATTCGCAACGCTTTGAAATAGTTTTGTTGACAGCTGCAAGTACATAGCCACCAAATAAACTTCTTTTTTTTTCATTTATAGCCACAATAACTTCAAGATACGCTCAACACTACTCAGTACAACCCTAGCGGTCTATTATTTGCTGATGCATCAACGGCTTTTCAGTTGTGTGTGCAAATGTTGGCTTGTGGCTTTTGAATGCGGTTAGTGGCTACATCCGTCACAGTTAGAGATGGTTAAAGCTGGCAAATGAAATGAAGCATTGTCGGACAAGTATTTCAACTCTTGCTTTTGCAGCTCATAAAATGTGATGCCAAAAAGGGTGGAACAAGACACATACAACCACGAAACCAAGCACTTCTCCAGCTGCACTGCTACACTTCTCACACACACACACACACACACACAATGCCGCATCAGCAGTAGCAATCATGCCTTTGACATTTAAAATTCACTATACAACATTATTCAACAATTAAGATTGTGTTGCTTAGAATAATAGCAAAACTGCTACGAGTCTACATACATATGTACATTAAGGTGCCTCGCCAAAAAAAGTTGCACTGTTTCCACCGGAATTTCAAAATTCACTCTTTTCTAAGGACTCCCCCAAAATATTTCAAAAAAATATTCAGATTTACCGGAGCTAAACCGCGTTAAAAAAACGCTAAAAATATCCTTTTTTATAAATAAAAGGAGTATGAAAAAATATTTTATAATAAAAAGCATCTGAGATGATAGAGTGCAAAAGGTAAGCATAAAAACGTTTAAAAATTTTATCAATACTATTATTGTATATCTGTGTGCTAATATTCGCAATGTGTAAAATTGGACCAAAAGGGGTTAAATTTTGCAGAAATGACAACGTCTCGAAAATACCATTCAAATGATACCCTAATCGTCCAAATCCGTCAATAATTGGCTGAGTTATTAAAGTTTTCCACAAACCTACCCCTCGAAATATGACCAAAAACAGCATCATACATCTTGATATTTGGATTGCGTAGATAAAATTTTTAAACTTTTTTATGCTTACCTTTTGCACTCCAGCTAATGCATTATGTCAGGTGCTTTTCGTTAAAAAATATTTTTTCATACTGCTTTTATACATAAAAAACGAGATTTTTAGCGTTTTTTTAACGCGGTTTAGCTCCGGTAAATCTTAATATTTTTTCGAAATATTTTGACCAAGGTCTTAGAATACATTGAAGTTTATAATTCCGATGGAAACAGGGTGTCCATTTTTTTTTGTATGGAGCGTGAGGCGCCTTAATGTACATACATAAACTCATCATATTTAGAGTACGTGCTAGCTGTTAATGGTTACGTATACGCAGTGGTGGTGGTGGTGTTGCTGCTGTTGCTGCTGCTGAGTGCGAAGAGCGCTGAGTTGTCTGCATTGCTTGACATTTAATTGCTCAGAGTATTTATGCATATCCAAGTTGTGGTACGCCTCAATGACTGTTTGCACTCAACGGCAAAGCAAAATGTAGAACAAAGATAATGCCACAACAATAACAATGCAGTCATTTGTATGTATGTGTGTTTGTGTGTGTGTACATTCCGTTTGAATGAGTGGCCGATTTCAAATTGTGATTTGTGAGTTTGAGTGTAATTCATATGCGGTTAAAATTAATTATTTTCATTTGTTGTGGGTTTCACAGTGTTGGTTTGCATTATTTTTGAATAAACATTTTTCCAATGAACTATTAGCAAACCAAAATGTTGAGAATTGTAGGTGCAAGCAATGAATTTAATTGAATGATAAGGAATAAATAAATTGCACCCAAAGACTTGCTAAGATTGCAAGAAAAACTTTTAATAAAATACGCAAAACTTTCTAAGGCGTTTCGATTATACATATTTCCACAAAATTCTCAATCACCCAAAAATAAACAACAAAGTAATGAAATTATCTGCGGTGAGGAGCTGAAAAATTTTAAAATTAAATGAAATGTGAGTAATTGGTATGTTCAGGTTGAGTAGCTTTGTTATTAAAAGTTTGCAAACGCGACAAATTCTGTTGGCTACGTAAAGCGAAAAAGAAAAAACGAAAGCTCTTTTGCTTCAAGTAAAAGTGAATAAGAGGCAGACAATTACTTATAATATCGATAAATGAGGTTTAAATCAAAAGAGATCAACTTTTTCATCAAATTTCCTATCGGCAAATTAGTTTATGTTCAGATGACGAAACTAAGTTTTGCGGACAAATTTACAGGAAAAGGGCGGGGCCAAGCCCATATTTGAAAATCAGGGTTTTCTCACTCTTCTTTGTACATGATCACTTTGGAAGTGAAATGAAATCGTAATAAAGTAATTTTTCGCAAATAAATTCTTATACTTAGCTTTTCAATTAAAAAAAAAAAAGTGGGCATGGTCCTTAGCCGATTTTGTTAATTTTTTTCCTAAAAGTTCTTGTTAATAAGAATAATCCGTGTGTTTTTTGTTACGATATCTTATAATTTTTGTAAAATTAACCTTATCAAAAATGGGCGGTGCCACGCCCTTTTAAAAAAATTCTCCAAAAACTTATTTTCTTGAGTTAATTTTAATGTAGGGAAAAGGGGAAATGGAAAGTGTCGCATAGAAAGTGTTAGACGACCGACGAGACCAACAGGGCATTGAGCTTCCGCAAAGAGCTGTTCTTCGATTCTCTCCAACAAACAAATTGACAAATCCAGCGAGAGTACCTTAAATGTTCAAAAGTATTAAATTTAAGTATTTTGAGATGCATTCCACAATCTTGTGACTGCGGATGCTCTTGCAAAGCGCATACAACAAAGTTTGGTAGCAATGCGAAACGGAAGGGGAAGTACAGTCGCAAATTGAATAAATGCTGATACCAAAGCTTCCGTTGTTGTGTTGCGATACACTGGATCGGTCTTGTTGGTGCAAAGGTAGCAGCTGAGCAAATGATGACAAGAGTAAGTTTAGCTGTTGTTGCTTTCGGCATAACTTCCAAAAAATTTAGCCAAACCACTTGCTAGAAATCGTTATCCTGCTTGAAGTAGTAAACCTGAAAACATGACCCCTTCAAGTGTCTTCTCATGAATTATGGATGAGGTTCCAAAAGTGTCAGTATGACTTTCCAGCTTCTTCACTAAGCGAAATCTCAACCTAGCTCCGACTAAATGTGCAGATTAGACAAGAGTTAAACGCCCTCATAGATGGAGTTACTGTGCCTGACTAATTGCCTAAAGCAGCTAAAGAGGAGGGCGTCCTGCCGAGGGAGGCGAGAGTCATCCTAACACAACTTCGTTCTGAATATTGTAATAGACTCAATCTCAAATATCAAATACCACGCCAGCTTCAGGCGTACCCCTCGGTATGCTATAGAGCTCCTAAGCTTTTCAATTGTAGTTACTCTGCGAATACCAATATCACTATGGTCCAAGCCTACTGAATTTGTTTGTTTCCTTAAACTTCTGTTAGAAGAAAAAAATTTTATGAATTAAATAAAATAAATTTTAATTTTTTAGTCTCTTTATTAATTATTTAGGATCACCCTAATATTCATATATATCTATATTCAAAACTCTTCCAAACTATACAAATAAATTTACGTCCAACACATCGATTTGCTGGCTATCAAGGGAAAATAATAAAAATCGTGCTAAAACTGTATAAATGAATGCAAAACTGGCTGAGTTGGCAACATCTCACATTTTCATTAAATTTTGTTTTTGTGTGCTTTTAGTGTCGAGAGCGGATGATTGAATGAATTGATTAGTGTTTGGTTGCTTAGTTGTTTATATAGTTGGGATTTATTTTATTTGGCCACTTACGCTAATACTTAATAGTGATTGCACGTATGTATGTATGTTTGTATGCGCCGGTTTTAGTAAAAAGTAAATGCGGTGAAAAGTTGATGCTCAATTATTTTTGTTTTTCATGGTTGACTTGCTGCAAACAGTCCCTTTTCTACATTTTGTTATATTTGCTTTTACATCAAAATAAGTTTTCTAAATGGTAGATAAAATGGAGAAATATTTGTAAAATAAAGTTATTCAAATTAATTTAGTTGGCTTAGCCTTAGAGTTTTTCACACTTTGCAACTGAAATGCATTTAAATCATCTTAATTCCATATCCGTTTTGCAAACATTTCGCTTTTGATAATAACTTTGAGGTTTTATGGCTCAACTTCAATACCAATTAAAGCTATTAGCTTTATTTACATTTATAACCATACATAAGTATATATATATGTATATGGCCTGCCACAACTAAGCTTTCCTGGTGAGGTATTTAATAATATTTAAAATGATTTAATTTGTTTAGTTTAAAGCTTGTTTATAACAGCATATGTGAAGGATTTTAATTGACATAGACTTCTTTATCAACTTAAGCCAGCAATCGATTGAACCAGCTGACATTTCCATAGTCCACTGTCGCTCATTCAGTGCATACCAAACTGTTGACAGTAACAACCAAGTTTTGACAGCCACTATTCTTTGGATCCCATATTTTAGTTGCATATCTGGAAATATATCGGTAAAAATTGCGTTAAATTTTATACAAAAGTTTTTCGCTGCTGCGGGGATTAATCAGAAATAATTCACTAATTGATTAAAAATTAATCAAAAATAATCATGATTAATGGCGAATAAAAACTAATCAAAAACCGTTGGCAAATTGCGCATTGCTTTTAATCAAAATAAATCAAACGATTAAGAACAATCAAATAATTAAAATTAATCAAGCAATTAAAATTAACCAAGTAATTCAAATTATTCAAACAATTAAAGTAAATCAAAAAATTAAAGTTAATCAAAGAATTAAAGTGAATCAAAAAATTTAAATTAATCAAACAATTAAAGTGAATAAAAATATTTAAATTAATCAAACAATTAAAATTAAACGAGTAATTAAAATTATTAAAACAATTAAAATTAGCCAAGTAATTAAAATTAATCAAACAATTAAAGTGAATAAAAAAATAAAAATTAATCCAACGATTAAAAACAATCAAGTAATTGAAATTAATCAATCAATTAATATTAACCAAGTAATTGAAATTAATCAAACAATTAAAGTGAATAAAAAAATTAAAGTTAATCAAACGATTAAAAACATTCAAGTAATTGAAATTAATCAATCAATTAATATTAATCAAGTAATAAAAATTAAACAAAACAATTAAAATTAATCAAAGGCTTAAAATTGATTAAATAATTAAAATTAATTAAACAATTAAATAATTAAATTTTATTATTTGATTATTTTCAATTATTCAATTATTCAAATATTTGATTATTTTCAATTATAATCATCTCAAGTATAAATTTAAAACTAAATTAATTTAGTAAACGAAAAATACAGGAAATAGATCAAATTAATCAAAACTAATCATTTAATTACTTTAATCATATTAGTCACATAATTAAATTGAATCAAATCTTTGTGACATTAATCAAATGCTATAAAATATATTAAAAATAATCACAACTAATCAAATATTTTCATATTAATCGTGCATTTAAAATTTTGTAATTTACTAATAAATAAATTTACTTTACTTTGCCGAAGGTGGCAACACTAGTGCTCCAACCCAGTGTAAAGTAGTGAGTCGTTGCTACTTTTCCAATATATAATAATAATAATAAATCATTAAAATGATATCGATACTGGCAATTAATCATTAAACGATTTTCTGATAATCATCATTCAAGAGGTTTGGGCATAGGACAGTTTACCTACCTCCTTTGAGGTTATGTAGTTATGAAACATGTGTTTTATAACTAAAAGTTTTTACTGCTGGGTAATTGATTGCTTACAAATATAATTAAACATATGTTTGTATGTACAAAAAACAGGAAGTCTTTTATTTTATCACTTAACATTGATTAGGAAGTTCTTCAGGTCCCTTACAAAATAACAAACTGAGCTGTGTCAAAGTTACAACAGAAGTCAAGTGTTAAATGGAAGTTTTAATTGATTTAAATTTAATTGAATTCTATGTTTGTGGTTCACACAGAACTTTGTGCTAATAAAATATGCACACCATTGAGCATTTACCTACAGTGTGTGACAAAAATAAAGCGCCAAATTAATTAATTTTTTTATCGCGAACACTGGATGGCAGCAAATAACTGTGGAGAGTTGAGGTTGTGTATATTCTGTACTTGTAATTCCAATCCAGTAAAAGCGGTTGTGACTTTTTACTATAAATATTTTGCAAATAATAGAAATTTGCTACTTTTAGTCTGGTTTAGAAAGAATATTTTAAAAAGCGCCGGTATTTGTTCAAACGATATAAAAAAAATTTTGCGATGAAACAGAACGATGCAAAGCGAACCCTTCAGCTATCTTGCATCTCTAAAAAATTAAACTATATATTGTTTTTTTTTTCTTTTTCATTCTTTAAGTGCGTCTAGCAAAACAATTACTATGACTCTTCTGTTCAGTGCTAAAATTTGTGAAGTCGCCGGACACCTCTCGCCATGTTTATGCAAATCAAAGTGCTGAGTACGGCATTGTTTGTGACACAAAAAAAGAGGAAAAAAAAAATGTGCTCATTTGCTTTTAAAATTAATTCATTGCAATCTACTAACCGTTCCAAATTTTTGTTTCTCCCTCTTCGTCGGCTCTCAACAAAACGCGCACTTTAAGTACTGCACTTATGCGCTTAAGTTGTGGCAAATGTCGCAAAAAGTTCAATGGTGAGCACAATGCATTTGTTTCTCTCCAAATATTTTTTTCTCAATTATTCTTATTTCTTTTGTCTTACGTTGTCCGTTAACTGATTTAACTCGTTATTCATTATGTATGTATGTGTGTATGTATGTAAGTAAGCGCACATTTATTTTTGCTGTCGGTTTGGTTTTAGTTATACCGTGGTTAAAGTTTTAATTTCTTTCGTTTTTCCACTCAGCAAAGCTTTGTGTCTTTACCTGTTCGGACTTGTTGTTTTTCCAACGCTTACTACTATCTACTTGAATAATGTTTTATGGTGACGCAATAAAATTAACGAGTAATATTTCCGCTTGCACTTGGAATCGTGTGATTGTGGCAGTGGCTAGTGCTCTTCAAGGAAATGAGCTTTTGTGTGTGTGTGTATGTGCAATAGACTAGTTTAGTAAGTCGGGGACGACTATTCACGAATGATATTAAGTGCTTTGGTGAATATAAGATTAAGTAAGTGAGGGGGAAAGGGGCGTGGCACCTCCCATACTTGACTTTTCAGTCGTAACTACTCTAAAATGGTAGGTAGGGACCTGAAAATTTAGTTTATAGATAGTCCATATTATACTCATGGTAAAAAGTGGTAGTTATCGGCGAAGGAGGCGTGGCACCTACCGTACCAACTCAAATATCTCTAAAGGGGTGCATGGGAGTGATATGAAAATTGGTATGGAGGTTAACGATACCAGTGCCAAACTCACGGTAAAAATTGGGAGTTGTCGAAAAAGGGGGCGTGGCACCTACCATACGAATCTTAAATTTTCAGGCTGAATATGTTCAAAATATTTAATAATAGGAGTCCAAACATTGGTATGGAGATAAACAATGAAAATAACCTATGTACTCACAGAAAAAACAGGAGATATCGGAAAAGGGGGCGTGGCACCTGCCATACATATTCATCTTTCAAGGCTGAAAATCACTAAAATGCACATGATAATTGGTATGGGGGTATACGATATCAAAACCATTTTTTTATTAAACATAAGGGACTTCGGGAGGAGGGTTGGACCCAAACGAAACTTCTCAAAAATTGTTTGAACGGGGAAAAAAAAACAATTCTTTGATTTCGAATCAGTCTAATGTACAACATTATCAACAAGCTATTGGTAGTGGTTGAAAGCGTTGAAATTGCCTTAATTAAAGAAAAACAAGGTGAGGAAATAAAACAAGTCGTAAATTGAAAATTATGCACTACGCTCCACCACTTTTGTACATCACTATAAGGTTTTTCTTTTTACATTTATTTATCTTTTTTTTCAGCAATATTTGTTTCCATATTTCATTATGGAGATTTAAACTTATATAAAGGAAAGTGCAAAAGTGAAAATAGTTATCCCGTACTCATTTATGCTGCAGTTTTTCTTTCATGTGAAATACATAAAAAATGCGCCTAGGTTAATGGAAAGTATGGTATTAAAATGTATCTTAAAAATACAATATGTGTAGATGTGTGTGTAGATGTATGTGTGTATACTTATAGTTAAGAAGCAAGCATACTTACACACACATGCAGTTGAAGTAAAGTGAAAAAATTATTTTAATGCCATGCAACATTAAATGAAAATATTTGTTTTTAAGAGAGGTGGCGAGGATAAAGAGAAATTAATGGTTAAAGCATACCAATGCTTTTTCTACAGTTTACACTTCCACTTTGCAAAGTAAATAAAACAACAGAGCAAAATGTGAATACTTAAGTAAAATTTAATAGCTGCACTGGAACGTAAAGCTCATAAAAAAACAAGTACACGGTTAAAAATGTGGCATGCCACAAGAGACTCGGTTTTTTTTACGTATCTTGACTAAGCTGGTAGTGAGTATAAATAAATAACGGAGTTTATTTTAAAACAGAAAAATGTATCTTAGTTTTCACCACAGACCTTTAAGCAATATTCTGAGAAAAAAGTTTCTCAGCTCGCTGCAATACTTCGTTAGTGATGTGCGTACAAACATAAAAAAATGAAAGGCAAAGAATTTTTTAATTGCGTGATGTTGATCTCAAAGACGCACCCTTATGCCTATTGTAACAGGCATCGGCTTGATATAATTTTGCTTTGATCAGTATACAAAATATTTGAGCCTACTTTTGTGGCCACTACTGTAGGATGCAGGAAAACATAGTTTCCAAGTATTAAAAAATAATAGAACAATAACAATTTTCATTATACGAGTAAAAGAAAAATTATTATTAGTGGCCTTCATAGACATAACACTTGAGGGGATTTTTTTTTAATTTGAATTTTAGGCCAAAAACCTTATTGTAGTTATTTAAGCTTTCTAGTCGAGCTCGATTAGTTTAACACAAAATTGATCAATTTTGATGACAAAAAATATTTAAAAAGTCTTTTTACATTAAAATTTTAGGAAAAAAATTGTTCAGTTATCGCAATGCTGTAATTTTGTGATGTTTTCTAAAAAAAGTTCGAATGTTGTTTTTTTAAATTTATTAACCAACTCGATTAGAAAGTTAAAAAAAAAAAAAAATTTTTTTATCAAAATTCAAGGATTCTTATCTAAGAAAAAAAAAAACGAAAAAAATTTGATATCTTTGAATGTATCGGAAGTACAATACAAACAAGTTTGAGTGCAAAATTTAATGGCAAATTCGAATTTTTTTCGATCTTGGAAAAGTTAAAATTTTCTGAAACTAGTAAATTTAAAAAAAATTCTAATTAACTAATTAAACTCGAGTAGAAAGTTGAAAAATCGAAAAAAAAATATGTTTTTGATTATAATTCTAGAATTCTTCTCTAAAAAAAAAAACAAACAAAAATTTGATATCTTTGGATGTATCGGTAGTACAATACAAACAAATTTGAGTGGCGAATTTAAATTTTTTCCTTTTTGAAATTTTCTGAAACTAGTAATTTAAAAACAAATTCATTTTTTTTAATTTAGAAATTAAAATAAATTTAATATATGTATATTTTTGTAAGTTTTGTGAGCTCTAGACCAGTTAATAATAGTTCTTAGTTAATTATAATTTTCAATTTTTTTTTTAAAACCAACAACAAAATAAATTTTAATAATTTTTTTTTAATTTTAATATTTATTTTTTTTTAGCCGACTAACGACGGTAGTTAAACTAGAGACACCGCATGAAATGAGACATTAAAAAAAAAGTATACCAAAAACAAAATATACAATAACAATATATGTACAGTTATACTCATACAATTAAGCCACTGTACTGAAAAATAATACTTCACAGAAAAATTCATTGAATTTATTTTGCAGTTTTAATCTCTTGCATGCAAAAATATTTTGTTATCTTTGCAATGTTTATAGAAGTGGACGAAATCCCGTTTAATTTTGTCGTTTCCGAAAATTTTGAAGTTTATTCGCTTTTCATTGGTTTTTCCGTGCTCACATAATTAAGCCATTTTAGAAAATACTGTGATTTGAAGACAAGATGAGGTCATTTACTAAAAAAAATATTTAAGTTCATTCAACCAAACTGTTCTCAAGGAGATTATTTCAAAAAAATTAAGTAAATGGCCAAAAATAAAGGTTCAACTACATACGAAAGAAATGTATGGGAGAGTTTCCAGAAGTGTAAGAAAAGTATGTAAAGTAACAGAAATTTTAGGATTTCATAGAGGAGGAATGTGAAGCGCAATACAGTTTTATCAAAAACATAAAACCTTTGCCGATTTACCCCGAAAGTTACCGAGAAACATGACCCGAACGACGATCAGCTAATAGTTCGCTCGGGTATACTGGATCCTTTCAAGACATACACGGAAATATGGACAAATATAGAACAGTTTTATAATATAAAAATATTGTCCAAAACAGTCCCCGGGTGATGGGCGGAAAAATCTTTGAATAGACGTATCGAACGACGGTAACCAAATGCTTCCAAAAAAACATCAACCGGAGACTAGGCTTTGCTCGAAAGAATAACCAAAAAGATGGAGAATTCTTAAATTTAATCGTATCGATTAAGTTTCATGTGTTTGGAAATAATAGTAGACCTTATGTCAGACGTCCGCCATTACAGGAACTGAACCCCATGTACACGCAAAAAGCCATTTAAACATGGTAGCTCGCCGGTGATGGCATAGGGATGCTTCACCCCATGTGGAGTAGGTCCTATAGCACCAATTGAAAGGAAACCTTCGGGCGAAATATACGAAGATATTATAGCGAACCACTCAGAAGGAAATAACTCTGGAAATCTCTCGCTTTCTTTGATTTTCCAGTAAGATAACGACTCCAAACCGTGTTCTAGGGTTGTTGAGAGCTGGATTGAAACCAACAGTATCAAATTTCCCGAGCGTCTCGCGCCAAGTCCGGACTTAAACAAGATCAAAAATCTAAGAGACATTATTAAAAGTCCAGTCGGGGGAAGAAAACCCCGAAATAAGACTACTTTTTGGGAAATCGTAAAGAAAGAATTTGAAACATTACTTCGGCCCAATGAAGGCCACCTGTGGCTACCACGAATAACCGCAGAAAAGAAGTTATCTCCAAAAATTGGTTCTCCAACTAAGCATTAGTTTAAATAAGGTATATTTTGAGAAAAAAACCTGAATTTTTTGGCATTAATCGGAGTTTTTCACAGATGGCTTAATTATATGAGCACAAAAATTCATACCTACGAAGGTTAAATCTCCTATTGTACGAACATTTTAATTTTAACACATGAAATCTGTAGGCACATTGAATTTGTATGCATTTCCTTTAATATTTTTGTACAATTTAATTTTGTTCAATTCCAAAAATTGCGAAAAAAAAAATTTGTATATTTTGCCGTTCGTATGGCTTAATTGTATGAGCACAAGTGTATATCAAAACAATATATGTATTTATACAATACCAATTATGCATTAACATAGCTCTGCTTTATTTCGTACTTACATATGTGCATATGTCTTTTTGATACAAAAAAAAGGTAATTAAGTAAAACATTCAAATAAAACACATTGCTAAATAAACGTACGTCTTTCAGCCAACCACAACTTTACCTGTTAATGTCATCTACTTAAGGTTGTTGTATTTGTACATAAATCCCAATGACAGGGCTACAAAGCTTTAATTATTTAGTTGCTATGTATGTATGTGTCTAGTTATACTATATGGATATACATAAGTATGCATGTAAATGGCAAAGTTCAAGGCTACGAGCAAGAAAACGCTACAAAAACTTACGAACAATTTAACTTAATTTGCACTCTACGGCGAACGGAGCTTATTACTTATCTGCGAATAGCGCTTAAGTGAGTGTAAGATTGGGCATGAAATTTATTGAAAATGGTCTGGTGGAAAGAATGGAATAAAAATGTGCGAATAATTGCTTGTCTAATTGAAATGGAAGTGGGAGAAATTTGTGATAGCAAAAAAAAATTCGCGTTGGTTTTCAGATTTTCAAGACTATGCGCCTCTCAAAACTTAACTTTTTTGTAGATGTACACGAAGTTTGAAATACAAATGTATAAGACGGACTCTTGGATGAGAAATATATGGGAAAATATTGAAATTGATGTTTACCATTATTACTGGGAAATTTTTAATTTTAGCGTGCAATAGCCCTGCGAAAAATATTGCGCAAGCTTCACCTGCTGCCAAATAGGAACGTGAACTTTCAAGGGAGACAAGAGTTACGTCGGCCCAACTTCGATCCAGCTACTCTAACATATTAAACTCTTAGCTATCCATACTGAACCCTGAAGATTTTGATCATAATGCTAAGTAAGAACAGTGACTACTAGGTTGAGATTCCATTGTAGACCACCTTCATATAGTTTTTCTACAACAACCTACTATGTACTCTGTGCAGTAGCCTTCCTTCTGCTCAGTCCATCGCGCTTTCCAAAATTCTATGAAATAAAACAAAGCAAATTTACATTGGACTAAGTTTGGCTTACTGTGTACACATTACAATTGTTGAATTTGTTTAACTTTCTGAGTGAATGAGTGAATGGCGACTGACCTTCAAATGAAATTCAAGGTCCCTTTGTTATAACGTTTAATATTTGAATGCATTTTTGTTGTTTCGTAGCTATTTAAAGTGAAGCGGTTGTAATACCAAATAAACAAATTAAAAGTAAACGAAATTTTGGCAAAAGCTTGCATTTCAATTATGTAGAATAAGAGGAAGCGAGTAGTAAGTTATGTTTTTCTGTAATCGACTCTTTTCATCACCCTACCAGTGTAGCCAATATATTTATGTACCTAAGCAAGCTAAAATAAGCCTGCCTATCCAATTGTCTACGATTCTCTCCCAATTATATTAACTAGAACATGAATAAGCATGCATTTCCATGTTATGTATGTATGTATGTATTTATGTTAAGCACATGCGATACAGAAATTACTTAGATACTCTTGCAACAGAAAGAAAAAAGTGAAGTATACGCCATGTCAACCAGACTAATTGAAAATCTGGAAGAAAAATAAACAGAAGAACGGTGTTTAAGTAGCTGGAGCAGCATGAGAGTTTGTACGTGGTTGGGGGATAATTAGGCACGATAACATACACATGCAAAATGCTAGATAATTGAAAGAAAAGTAGGATGGGGAAAACGGCATGTAGGACACATAGGTACATATGTGGGTGTATTAGGGTGACCCATTTTTAGCAAAATTTTTTTCTATATTTTTTTCTAAGTGAAAATCAAATTCTTGCCAGAAAATAAAAAGGAAGGCATCAAGTCAACAGTTTTGACTTTAAAAATTGATATTGGATTGAAATTTTTTATTTTTGACTTTAAAAATGGGTGTCGGATTAAAATTTTTATTTTTACTTGAAATATTTATTTTTTGTTTTCGATTTGAGATATAGAATTCAGTTTTTAATTTTTATTTTTTAAAGACAGATTTTTCTTTTATTTTTAAATTGAAAATAGAAGTCAGATTTAAGTTTCAGATATTTATTTTTGATTCGACTTGAAAAATAGGAGTCTGGGCTAATTTTCATTTTTAATTTGAAATAGAGAATGTAGATTTAAATTTTTATTTTTGTATTGAAAATAGAAGGCAGATTTAAATTTTTATTTTTGACTTGAAAAATAGAACCCAGTTTTTAATTTTTATTTTTGAATTGGAAGTAACTAGAAGTTAGATTTTTATTTTTATTTTCGCCTGGAAATATAATCCAGTTTTTATTTTTTAGTTTTGAATTTAAATTGAAGTCAGATTTTAATTTTTATTTTTGACTTGAAATATAGAATTCAGATTTTTATTTTTATTTTTAAATTGAAATATAGAAGTCAGATTTTTGTTTTTATTATCGACTTGAAAAATAGGAATCAGTTCTTAATTTTTATTTTTTATTTGAAATATAGAATTCAGATTTTTATTTTTATTTTTAAATTGAAAATAGAAGTCAGATTTTAATTTTTATTTTTAATTTGAAATATAGAATTCAGATTTTTATTTTTTAATTGAAAATTGAAGTCAGATTTTAATCTTTATTTTTGACTTGAAATATGGAATTCAGATTTTTATTTTTATTTTTAAATTGAAATATAAAAGTCAGATTTTTGTTTTTATTTTCGACTTGAAAAATAGGAATCACTTCTTAATTTTTATTTTTGAATTAAAAATATAAGTCAGATTCTAATTTTCATTTTTGATTTGACTGATAAGAAAGTGATTTTAATTTTTATTTTTAACTTAAGAAAAACCGCACCTGAAAAGTAAACACCCTAATGCACATGTGATATACTTTTTCCATGAGTTTTTCATCCTCCTAAGTAAAAGCTTTTACAGTGAGTTCATGTTTCTTTTACGAACTGATTTTTATCACTCTGCAATTTTCTGCACATACTTTTTACTTGGAAAATTTTATAAAAATATTTCTATAGAAAAACTTGTTCATGTATATGTAAGCTTTAAATTACATGTACTTATGTAAAAAAGTGTGTGAGCTTAGTATTTTAATTGCTTATTTTGCCGCGCACACTGAGCAAAAACAACACAAAAAAATGTGGTGACTTCATTAAAAATCTGTGTAGTGACAGAAAGCAAAGAGTATAAAAGCATTAAAATGAGAGAAAGCGAGTTGAAGATTGATGGTAATACCAGCGACAAGTCGTTGGTGTAGTAACTACTTTGACATAAACACACAAATGTGGAGTATTAAAGTGGCTCATGGCAAATTAGTGTAACGACACAAACAAACAAACAAACAAAAAAACAATTAGAGGGGAAGAAGAAGAGCAAGAAAAATAGTTGCAAAACACGCCAGATAAGCGAAGATAACTTGAATGTGAAAACGTTTTACAATTCCATATAACTACGTGTTTGGTGTCTGTTAGCGGGTGCGGAGATTAAGTCCGTTTATGTTTTTGTACGCGCTCATAGCATAAGAGAAAATTAAAAGCGGGAGTAGGGCAAGTGCGTGCGGCATGAGTAAAAGTAGAGGGCAAAGCCGTGTGCAGAATGGTTGAATTGAGATGGGCCATATTTTTAATGCGCTCCTCCTATTTTTTGTTGTTTTTTTGTTGTTTATTTTTGATTTCTTTTGTACCACAATTTTAAAGCGAAAATTCGCTATTGCCCTTTACTCCTTCATGCTCACATACAAAACATGCTCACGCTAAAACAGACAGACAGACATATATGCCGGCATGTTTCGCTTGTCATTTTGCTTGGCAGACGCGTCTACAATACTTCAGCTTGCGTGACAGGCCTATTTACGTGTTCGCTTTAGGGTGTTTCGTTTCGGTTTTGTGTTTTATTTTGTGCAAAACTCCAAAGTTTAGTGTGTCACGTACGTACAGACGTGGTTGACAACTGTCTTACATTTTTACTCCTGCTGAATGCTAAATGCGTACTAGCATTAGCAGAATATATTTGAGGCTTAACGTAAAAGCAATTATATATATTACGAGCACAAAAAAGTAATAAACCAAAATTATGCAGCAAAAGTAATAAAGATAAAATTAGAAATCCGAAATTAGCGTGAACTAAATCTGTTTGGAAACCACGATTTCAAGTTATTTTAGGTAATAAATTGACTAAAAAAATGTATTTATTTTTTAGTTGTTATTTTATGGTTGAGATTTATTTTTTTTTTTTCGCTAAAAACTTGAAATCTTAATTAAATTTTTGTTTTTGACTCTAAAAGTAGATACCAAACTTTAAGCTTTTTTTTTAATTAAAAATTAAAGTCAGACTTTAGTTCTTGTTTTTAGATTAAAAAATGGAAGTTTGATTTTAAATTTTTTTTTTGGCTTGAAAATTTGGAAGCTGAATTCTTTTTTTGTTGACTTGCAGAACATGAGTGAAAATTTTAATTATTCTTTTTCGTTGAAAAATTAAAGTCAGAATTAGAATTTTTTGACATAAAAAAATTGAATCAGCCTTCAATTAAATATAATTTTTGCCTTGAAAGGTAGGAGTCTTAAAAATTGTATTTTTAACTTTTTGTGAATTAAAAATAAAAATCAATAATTTCTATTTTTGCTATGAAATCTGGTGGTCGATTCTTCCTTTTTGGCTTAAAAAAGTCGCATTCAAATAAAAAATTATGATTTCCGAATTAAACTTGCCACTGAAAGTCGGTTTTCAAATTTTGAAAGCAAATTTTAACTTTCAAAATAAAATGCAGCTTTTAGTTTTAATTGCTGAGTTCATTTCCATTTGAGACCCAGAAAAAAGTAAAGCAAAGTAAAAATTTTTCTTTTATATTTTCATTAAAATTTTTTTTGTTTAGAAATAAAAATGAAATTTTGAAACAAAAAAAAATTTTTGGTTTTTAATTTTCAAAAATAAAGTCATATATTAGTGTATAGTCACTTGCAAATAGTAGCAATTTTTTTTTTTAAATATTTTTGATGATTTTTATAGCCTTTTATGTAAATATTTAAAGTAGTTTTATGAGCTCAAGGCCGTTGCGCAAAATTATAGAACACAATGTTTTTATATGTTTGTCGATATTTCGGTTTTATTCTAAAACCATCATCAGGAACATACATATGAATATGTTTGATCGACAATAATATACATAAAAATAAAATTCAAATTCGAGTCGTTAAATGACAAACTTTTCCTAGCAACTAGAAGTCAAATTACAATTTTTATTTTCCAATTACGTTTTTTAGTTTTACTTAAAATAATAACAAAAAAAAAAAAAAATACAAAATTTCTAATTTTTATAAGCTTTTGAAAAAAACCTCCTTTTAATAATTTCAGAATATCTTAAGATGTATAATGAAAAAAATCTTAATCGAAAATTTGACGGTGAACTTTAAACTTTTCAATTTTGGTAAATCGAAAATTTTCTAAAATTACTATTAAAAAGTGAAATTCAAATTTTTATTTTCAGGAACGATTTTTAGTTTTACTGAAAAAATAAAAATTTCTTATTTTAACTTCTATGGTTGAGTTAAATATAAAAAAACTAAAAAAAAAATTAATGCCTAAAGATTTTTTTTAAGACAGTAAAACTTTTATTTGACCCTCATTTAAATTTCATTCGACATTTTATTGACGTTAATATATACGTTATTACGTTATATTTAATACGTGAAATGCCAAACTTTTGCTTAGTAACAAGAAGTAAAATAAAAATTTTGACCTTCCAATTATGATTTTTACTTAAAATTATAACAACAAATTTCTAATTTTAACTTCTATTTTTGAGTAAAATCATAAGTTTTGTAAATTTAAATTTAAAAAATTAAAAAAAAAATGAAAATGAATGTCTCAAGATTTTTTTAAAACAGAAAAACTTTTATTTGAGCTTTAATGACTGCCATTTAAAGTTAATTCCACGTTTTATTACTACCAACGTTATGATTAAAATAATGCAATCTGTAGTACCATAATGCGCCTCTACGTTTGCCAGAACATAATAAAAATAATTACCTTTAAAAATTCTATTATCTAAGCCAAACACGCACATGAAAGCGTATAAGCCCATATAATTTAAATAATTTACATTCAAAAAGTCATAAAATCTACACATTCGACTCTTATCATTTGTTCTAAGTAAGTAAGCATTTAGTAGGATATAAACTTTCCAGACTGATTCAGCTAATAATTACACATACATATGTATGTACATATGTACGAGTATGTACAGCGCGTAGAAGCCATTCATGTTGCAGATGTTTTTAATTTCAGTTGCCCTGCAGTTCGTATGAATAATTCAAACATTTTACGCATACGTTCCATCCGCGTATTTAATTATTTCATATTACAACTCATACAACACCTGGCACACATTACACATAAGTACATACATACATCTCGTTATACTCGTACACGAACATGCTTTTGTCGCAAAGTTAGATACAACATTTTTATTACGAGTTAGTCAAAACATTTGCATGAATAACATATGCAAATTACTCGAACAACTTTACACGCTAACTTTATAACGAATTCAAATTTGTTTAAAATATGGAACATCTAAATAAGTTGCTCATACGCCACGTAACACTTCAAATGAGATTCACTTTAATCTGCTGATTTGTTGATGCCATTAAAAGTGAAACATTTGTGGAGTGTTTGTGATGCACAATTTAAAATGGAATTAAGTGTAAAAGTTGAGAAAAGTAAAGTAAAATTTTGGACTAAACTTTTGTTGTACTGTAGCTCTAATTTAGATTAAAATATTCTGAAATGCCAGAGGTGTTTTTTTTTTTAATTGATTTTTTAACCTTCTCTAAAAAATATTTATTTTTTAAATTCTAGTCTATGAGTTTTTTAATTTTATTCCACCAAAAATATTTTTTTTAACTCTGGTCGAATTAGTTTTTTGTTTAAAATAAATTAAATTTAAAGTCAAAACTAAACAATTTAGATAGCTTAAATATTTTTTTTTATTTTTGTATTCTGCTAGCCCCACACAAAATTTTCTGAATATTTTTTAGATATATCCGCAGTAAAACCGAAAAAATTTGTGTCCAAAATTTGAATTTTGAAAAGTGTGAGTTTTTGAAACAACAAAATTTTTAATAATTTCAAAATATCTTTATATAATGCAAAAACTTTTAATCCAAAATTTTTAAATTTTGGTAAATAGGAAATTTTCAAAAATTAGAATTTTTAAAATTTTTGTTTCAAGTTATTTCTTTCATACCTATAAAAGTGCCAAGGTTTATTTTTTTTTGATTATAAAAGTTTTCGAAGTATTGAAAAAATTAACGGGTAACAAAAGCGGAAAAAATCTTGAATTTGGTAAATTTTGAAAAAAAAAAGTTTTTTTCTGAAAGGACTTTTTTTGTGATAAAAGGAAATGTGGTGATTTCATTTGAAATATAAATAAAATATAATATAAATAAATAAAAAAAAAATTTATTTAGATGTGTTAATAGAGCCAACTTGGGTTGCCACCTAATCCGATTATAGCTTTACTTTTACTATCTCTCGAAAGGGCTGAACCATTGGAATGAACTTTTGAATGCAGGTAATATTTTAAATATGAAGCCTTCCTTTTTCAAAAGTTTTCACCTAAAATATTTCTACAGTGCTGCCACCTATCTGAAACTAAAAAAAATCAAATCCGATATGCCAACATTGGTGAAAAAGGAAAGTTGTTTTACGAGTATGTGAGTAAAAATATTTGGAGGTAAATTTAACTCCCAGGGTTGCCACTTAATACTTTTATTTTGGTAAATTTTGCTGGCTCGAGGTCTGTTTTATATTTTTATATTTTGCACATCGACTGTTATCACCTAAACTAGTCCAAAAATGCATCCAAAGCAGTGTCCCACATTTTAAGCTGTTCTACTTTAAGGTTACCACTTAAGTTGTTTTTACAATGCTGCCATCTATCTGCGATTATCATAAAATCCAAATAATGTGTGCCAAACTGTTAGATGAACGAAGTCCTTGACAACATCAAAATTATGGCTGCCAACAGTTGCATGGTTGCCAAAGAAACAAAAGCCGCACAAGGCAATCAAAAACCAATATACCCTACGACCCATGTTCAGCTGAGTATAATAACTTGAAATAAATTGTGAGCCCGACTGAGTTTATTTACTAGACTGAATGTAATTGCGGGCTAAAGTTCAACGCTTCTTTAAATAGTTACCACAACTGACAGTCGACAATCAACATAAATACTTTCATCTAATCGTACATACATATTTACAAACACAAGAAGATTAATGAAGGCAACAGCCGCTGTATGGTATGCATGTGTGTGTGTGCGTGTGTGTGTGTTTGAGCTAAAGAAAAGTCAAAATAAGGCGCAAGAGATTGAAAGAAAGTGATTTTTCACATGCGAATTTATTAAATTACTTACCATAAGTTTTCAGAAAAGAGTTAATTAAATTACCCTAAAAATAATGAAGCAATAAATAAATTTAGAAAGCCCCTTTTTGAGACTGAACCTTCTCCCCGTACGACCAAATATATAATTTTTTATTTTGGGAATTTTAGATAGCTTCGGTACACATATTAGCTAATTTATCTATTTTAATTAAATTTTGCAAAATCTGGCAACTCGGCATTTAAAGTGACTAGATTTAAATAAGGCAGCTAGGTTCATAGCAGGTAGCCTATATAAAATATTCAATAGAAATGTGCTAAGCCATTTTCGAAGCAATGGCGGATATGCAAAAAAAATAATATATAAGGTGGCAACCCTATGTGGTGACCATATTTAGGAATATTTTTGTTGAAATGATTTTGGTTTTAAGCTAAGCGGGGACACGCAAAACAAGACTTTGGCTCATGATTTTCATGTTGAACTTATGTTGGTATTAAAAAAAAATGCAGATACTTGGCAATGCTGAAAATTTTCAAAAAACGTGGCAACGCTGCAGCACTTAAGTAGGTGAGCTCTGGTTTTTCGTATCTAAATTCCATAGTTCTTTAACAACAAAAGCCGTGAAAATTTGCGTTGTTAGAGATTTGTAAAGCTTACGTCACAACTATCCTTCGTCTCTATTATATAAAATCAAGAGCATATTAAATTTCGCTCATTCACTTATTCTATTTTATTTTATTTTCAAAGCACAACCGATGATATCAGCATTAGTTTGAAGCAGCACAATAAAATTTCCATTGCTGGCTTTATTTTGACCAAACCGAGGACGACTCACATGCAAAGTAAAATGATGCGCCATTGTGAGTGTATGGAAATTCGTGCAGAATTTCCCAGTATTTTCTTTGCTCATCGGAAGCTGGAGAGCTGGAGATACCAAAATTACTCTCATAGAATTTTCGACGTGCTCCTTTTTTGTTGATGCTTTATTAGTTTTGTGAAATGTTATTTCATTTCACGTATACACACATACACATACATACAGACATACATACATACATATGAACGACCAAACAAACATGAAAGCATAGCATTCTCAATGCTAGTTTTTCATTTAGCATATTTGCCAAATAAGCGACCTGCATTTACGCATATTTGGGTGGTGGCAATTTATTTGTTTGCATAGCCAAGCAGTGAAATAGCAAAGTATTGAGAAAGAAACTTTTATTTCGACTAGCACTTTTTGACTGCCAACACTGGTTCTAAAAGTAGCAGGACTATATCTAAAAAAACACTTTCTACTCGTAGTGTCGAATGGGCGAAATACCTTTGAATGTTTTTATTTCGCTTTTTGATGTGTGCTGAATCAGGGTTTCGGGCCGAATCTTTGCATATTTATTTGTTACAGTGGGCTAAGTATTTCCTGTAGGCGTACTTTAATTATGCTAGCGGAAGTTCTCATGAGCTCATTTACAATTTCTATATAATTTTTCTAATACACATACATACTTTTACGGAAGTAAGGTTGTTTCGGTAGCAATAAATTTTAAGAAACCTGCATTTCCTCTTCTTCCTTTGCTAAGTGACTTTGTGTCCTACAATGGTAATTTGATAAATATGTATGTCGGAATTAATAAAGAACGTAAACACTGTTCAAATGTGAGTTCATGTTGATAAAATAAAATAAAATAAAATATAATGAAATAAAATAAAATAAAATAAAATAAAATAAAATAAAATAAAATAAAATATAATGAAATAAAATAAAATAAAATAAAATAAAATAAAATAAAATAAAATAAAATAAAATAAAATAAAATAAAATAAAATAAAATAAAATAAAATAAAATAAAATAAAATAAAATAAAATAAAATAAAATAAAATAAAGTTAAATAAAATAAAATGAAATGAAATGAAATGAAATAAAATAAAAATAAAATAAAATAAAATAAAATAAAATGAAATGAAATGAAATGAAATAAATCTCAACCACTGTACCATCTCCAGTTTATATAACTAGAGGTCGCCCCGTTCGCCCAAATTGGACGAAAATCTAAATTGTATCTCGGTTTTTACCTAATATTTCTCAACTGTGACATGTAAACAAAAAATCTATACGATTCTGCAAACCAGACGTTCAATACTAACATTTTGATATAGGTTTGACCGTAATACGTGTTGTTTTTCCCCTTCAAAAAGGGATAACAACGTGATTTTCCTTACCGTATTCATATATAGATACCAGTAGGACCTGGCAGACGTTGTTCTGTCCAAATTTAGGGAAAAATTCGTACTATAAATAAAGAAATTTTGAATATTTCGGTCACTGTTCCGCTTCCTAGGAAAAAAGAAGGCCCGAATTTTAACAAAAGTAAAGGACTACTTTTGTGTCAAAATTTGAGGAAAATCGCGCCATAAACAAAAAAAGTTTGGAATGTTTCGGTCCCTGGACCACTTCCCGGAATAATGAAAAATAGTTAATGGCCGATTCTCAGACCTACTAAATACGTTCACAAAATTTCATGAGAATCGGTCAAGCCGTTTCGGAGGAGTATGGGAACGAAAACTGTGATACGAGAATTTTATATACATATGTACATAAATATAATATATATTTATAAGATATAATATATGCTGGGCATATGAAAGTTAAATCCAATTGCAACTGGGTATTATAACTAAAGTAAAAAAAAAAATTGTATATGTCTATTTCTGTGGCCAATTGTCATTGATGATTTCCGTTAACAACCTTAATATGTCCATAAGGAATTTGTTAGTCATCTGATCACCACGAAACATAAAAACAAAAAAAAAAACAATATTGAATATCGACAGCGAAGACAGAGCTGAGTGATTTGTTAAACTTGTGTTGTGTCAATTATTTTTAGAAATTTTGTGTTGAATTGTTGAACCAAAACCGTAGAAAAAACTAAACACAAACTGGCAGGCAATCAAAAACAATGCCAATATCAATGACAGAGCAATTGGGCAGCTGTTTGGAGGCTGATTGGGTGATAAATCAAATGTTTTTTCTTGTGTTTTTTTTTAGGTAAAAACAATTTATGTAAGTATTAAGGTAATAATAAATACACATTCATGTGCTTACAAATTTTTTTTTTGATCCTGAGGTATCAAATCACGGAGTGCTTTAGTATACATATGTGCACATACTTGTAGTTCTTCTTCAATTGCTCAAGCTTTGTTGTTTTTTTTTAGTATTTTACAAAGCATTTTTGAGTTCTTTGCTTTTGTTGTTATTATTTGTTTGTGTTTCGCAAATAAAACAAGATTGTAACTATACTCATATGAATGTATCGATTGCGCCCATTGATTTTGTAATCTCTATCAATTTGTTTTGTGCACAAATATTTATTTTAATATTATTTGTTTGCGTAGCCAATGTATTTGATTACTTCTCTTTCGTTTATAATTAACTGCTGACTTAACCAAGACAGTAGTTCAATTCTAATTTTACACACGCACACATTTTATCGAAACTGTTAATTAAAGGATCATTGATGAAACTGTGAGTGGGCTTGCTTATTATCAAAATGCTGACCATCACAAACAAAATTTGCTGTTCAATCAGATTCTGCTTAGTCACAGCCTGGGTAATTACGTGTTTCTAAACAAAAAACAAATAAAAATATAAATAAGTTGAAAGCTCTTTTTGATGACAAGTTTTTTGAATATGAAAAATTATGAATTATTTACATTCAAAATCAAAATCTTTATACAACTCACTTTTCTGAATAATTAAAAAAATTTTAAAGAGTAAATAGCAAATTAACCTTTTTAATTTCCTGATTAAATAATTTGTATACAATTGATCAAAGTCTAAAAGAAAAATATATCATTTTGATTAATCGTTAATATTTTTGTGATTAAATCATTAGTCAAGTTCGGATTGATTAGCATGCTTTAAATAAGTTAATTAAGTAAGGTAGTCAAAGTCTTTTGGAGCTATGCACATTCGATTTTAATGCAATTAATGTAAAATTAAATGAAAAATTAATTATTTTGATTAATCGATACTAATTCCTTGAACATAAATTAAACAAGTAAACAAGTCTGAGTCTTTGGGAGCTACATTTTATTTGAATTCAATTGAGCAAAAATTAAAAGCAAAAGGAATAGTGTTGATTTTTGGACAATGCTTCCATTTGCTATTATTGTTTATTTAAAAGAAAAGTAAAATAAACAAATAAGCAAGTCAATGTCTTTGGGAGCTACATATAATATGAATGTAATTAATCAAAGATTAAAATGAAAATTAGCTATTTATATTAATCGATACCTATTACGTGATTAATTATAAGAAAAATCGTGGTTTGATTATAAAAATAGCAAGGCCAAAAAGAAAATTAATCAAATAGTAAATTCTATTGGGCTTATTCTTAATCTAGGCACTCCAGTATTCTCCAAAAATTTAAATTTTTTAATTCTGAGTGTGAGCTGAGTTCAAAAGCTCTAGTTACGAACTAGTATCACTTCGTACTATTTCGTTGTTCCACTGTTATTTGGTTGTATCCACGCACTTCAGAATCAATATCAATTACACATCTTTGATTGCCTTTTTTGGCCCTGCCAATTTTTGTGTGTGGTGAGCTACTTGTGAAGATATTGGTATGTTCCTTTCAGCCATTTTACGACTTCTTGAGCACTCGAACAAGTCAATTGTCGTTTGTTGAGTGGCGCAATGTTAAAACTCTTAACAATCAAAGAGCCAAATTTTCTCGTGCCAGCTGAAATCTATCATTTTCCGTTGATTTATGGCTATGTGAGCTTTAGTATTATTCGAAGTCGTATCGTGAATCGAGGATTTCGTGGTATGAGAAATGGGTGTTTCCCAAAAATTCAAAAATATTGGTTGTTAGTTTTTTTTGGAAACCATTTACTCTGTATAAACAATTTTAAAAATTAAAAAAAAAAATTTTTTGCTGAGCCCGAAATATATATTTTCTCAGTTTACCTAAACTGCTTGCTTTGCAATGTTCTTTAGTAACTTTATCGCTTTAAAACTTAACTCTGCAGTAAAAGTTTGAGCTTTTGTTAAACTGCCCGTTTGATTTCGCCAGCAGTTTATTACAAATTACTTTTAAAAAAACAAAATAATTTTTTATTTATTGCGGGATATCAAGCAATATGTCAAGTAACTGGTGCATACTGCAGCCAAATCCACACATACATATACCCCGTAGGAAAATCTTAAGTTCTGAACTGACTCGCTGGTAGTGTTAGAGGAACCAAATTATTAAAAATAAAAAAGATAACAATTTTTATACAATTTTTCTAGAATAATTAATATTCGTGGCTTCAAAATTGTCTATTAAGAAATAAATATTTTCCGTTCAGTACACTGTGAGAAAAATATAAAAAGTTATTGCGTTGGTATCTAAATTTTGTTTTTCTTTTCAATTAAAAACTTTGAATAACTAGCAAAAACATTTTAAAAATTTAAAAAATAAAAATAATTTTCATAGAAATTTTCAGAAAAATTATTATTCTTAACTTCTAAATTTTCTTACAAATTATATATATTTTAGTACAGAAAATCGCAAAGAACAACAAAAACAATAATAATTTGCATACAAATTTTTTTAGAAAAGTTATTGTAAATATTTTTATAAACTTCGTTAGTATCTAACTTTTGTTTTTCTATTCAAATAAAAAATTTAAATCATTACCAAAACTTTTTGAAAATTAAAAAAAATAATAATTTTTATACAAATTTTCAGAAAAATTATTATTTGTAACCTCTACATTTTCTTATAAAAAAATAAAATATTTTTCAGTACATAAAAACAATAACAATTTTCATAAAAAAATGTATTTATTGTTATTGGCTTTTAACTTTTCCTATAAATATTTATTTGTCGGTGAAAGACATTCAGAAATGATTTTTTTAATGCCTATTGATGGGCTCTAACTAATGAAAATATAACTACTTTTGTACTAGTTTCTATTTAACACTTTAGGGAAAGTTATGATTGGGAATCTGGCCTCACTGGCTACGCTTACTCACTCCCTAACACCCACTAATTCTAGCATAATCGCATTTTCTGCAGTGTACTTAGTTTCCTACAGGGCACTTACATATGCTTACACACACAAATACAACATTTGCTGTGGGAGCAACAACATTTGAGTGAATTGCGCAACAACACTCGGGTTAGCGGAAATAGCTTTTATTGTTCAAGGAATGATGTTGTTTCCAGTACAATAAATGTATTATTATTGTTGTTGTTATTGTTGTTGTGCAATGCATTGTCGTCGTTGACCAACGTAGAAAGACACAGCAAGCAGCAGCAATGCATTCATTCATAGTTGGATACATTCAACGTGGAAAATACAGCTGATAAAGAATGGAAAGTGTTGAAGTGAAAACAAAGAAATAAAATAAAAACAACAAAATACAAAAAAAAAAAATACAAAAGAGAAAAGAGAAAAGAAGAAAACACTTAGAACAACAGCTGGAAATGCATTTTGTAGCAACGAACAAAAGACTTTTTAAATGGAACAAAATAACACAAAAGCAACCGTACGATGAGTGTGCAAGCGTAAAGAAATCGAGCAAACGAGTTTATGCGAACAAGCGATATGTAGAGTGACAGTCAATGAAAAGCGATATATTCTTAAAAAGTATGTAAGCTCGTTTAACGACAAGCTACTTGGTTATACGCCTGCCATGTAAAGCAGACATCAGCTAAGGAGGTGATGTGTAGTTCGTTCCAGTTTAAGGAGAAGCAAGCTTGGACTTACTAACAAAAAAAAAAAAAAAATGGTATGGGTGTGGCATGAACAAAGGCGTTAATGGTTTAATTCAACACATTTTACAACAATAAATGAAAGATTCTTAAGTCTTATAGTACATATGTATGTGTCACCCTTTTATTTTCAAGTGAAAGTGTTCGGTGTGCTGCAATCTTTAAAACGTTTAAGTTGGGTGGAAATGAGTTGCAGTGCGTTTGGTAAAGGGCTACCACATAATCTATGGAATAGATTGATATACAAAAATTTGAGTGTTCAAAGAACTTCTTCAGCACCACATGGCTTATTCTATTAGTTAGGGCGTTTGCAACTTGGCTCATCCTTCTCCCAGAAGTCTGAGACGCCTTAATTGGCATCTAAATAGAAAGTGATGAATCGACTCCTCTTCCTCCGAATCCTGACAGCTTCTACATAAGAAACGTGTTGGCATGAGCCATGACCGATGCTTTTTTTGTCTAAACATGGTCATATGGATCATAGGACTTGGCAGTCATTCCGGTTGGTTTATAGTTGTTTTAAAAAAATGCTTTTCGATTTACCACAGCAGATTTCACAATGGCTGTCGCATGGAGTTGTCTCCCTTGGAACTCTTCCCCACCATTTCATCAGGACCATACGATAATCCAGGAGTTATCCCATATTCTTTTACCGCTATCGATGATTCTGAAGCATGCATCAGCTCAGGTCTGATTTGACGATAGAGCACTTCTCAATTGCCCACTCAGCCAAAATGCCGGGTTGACACTAATTTCGGTATAAATCGACGAAGTCCCAATTCAAAATTAGAACTATCAACAGTGACGTGATCGTCTCGGCCTCAACGGAAATGGTCTTTCGTGGATAATTCACGCCCTCAGCCTAACACCCCGATGTGATGGGAATTAGCTTGCCACTGCAGCTTATGAGCCAACAAAAGCATAATTTCACAGGAATTAATCAACTTCGTTGGCAAGCAAGTTGGTTTTCATTGGCGCTTAAGACCGGTGGATCAAATACTTTCGTTAGTTAAAAGCCACTTTCGATGGACCGAAAATCAAATCGATGTGCTTTAATTTGGTTGTGTTTCTAGGAACGAGCAAAGCGATGTTCATAAGTGGCTATACATACCTTCAAGTGAGAATACTCCTCGTTATTACAACTGTGCGCTGTTGTAAGTGGGTTTCTTGTTGACGGCTGAACAACCTGCTGTATTTCGCCTTGCAATTGGTAGTGCCAAACATGCGACGGTCGTCATGGACCACGTAAAAATACAAAACGGCATGGGATGGATATTAGGATGATCCTTTTTCTTTACTCTTTTGTTAGCAAGCCTCCTCTAGAAATGTTCGCCAGATCGTTCAATATGAATGTATTCCCCCATTCACACACACAAATAACGCTCACCCTAATGTATGTATGTCTATACACTACATTCTGCTTACTTTGTTCCCAGCTTTACCAATGGATACCTCCAGTCTTGCACTACTTTGACTTTGTTGTGGTTTTGGCTGATTTTAGCTTAACTTGTAGTCGATGCACTAAATATGCACAACTCGATGTTGGTTGTAGCTGTGTCCATAACCACATCAATGCGCACCGCAACACTCTTTCAAAAGTAAAGTAAAGCAAACGTTTGGAGTTGCTTTTGGGATTATCATTTTGGGTGATTTGACTACAGCGCCAAGCAACAACGATGCAATTGGCTGATACTACAGCGCATCTGCGAATTGGGGGGGGGCACACAAATATTGTTCACATATGAAGTTTGCTTATGGTTTTGTTTTGTTGTTTTTGTTTTTTCCTTTCGTTAAAATCACATTCATTTTCTAGTTTGCAATGCAAGAGCTCTTGCAAAAAGCATATCATACTGTTAGTTGTTGGTGTGAATTTACTTTGTTTTGAGCTAAGCAGTAAATTTTGATGCGAAGTACAGTGGGTTAGATTGATAGAGAAAGTTCAAAAAATTTTATCAGTAAAAAATAGTTTTTGGTTATTAAATGTTTAATTTTGTTCTTCAAAAAAAATTTTCAGGGTTGGTTTTCGATGTTTTCGGTTTCGGTTTTTTATATCTTCCTCAAAGGTAGTTTTGGTCTTCCCTTCGTTCTTCAAAATTAGTTTTGGGCTTGGTTTTGCTTTTTGTTCTTGAATTAAATTCCGGTTTTGGTTTCGTTGGAAGAAATAAATTTCGGTCTCATTATTGAAAATATTGTTCGGCTTCGGTTGTGTTTGTTTCGGTTTTGCCTCTTTCATCGTTCTTTAAAAAAAGTCTCGGTTGTATCTCTCCCATCAAAGATTTTCGGTTTTTGACTTCTAATTTTTTTGTCAAAAATAAATCTAAAAATTTAGCTTCTCAACCACTGACCACAGCGAAGATGTCGAGTAGCGAGAAGGAATGTTATTCTACCAGCAACGTCTCTTTCACTTCTTATGTCATTTAGCCCACAGTGCAAGCTTTTCCTTTGACTAAATTTATGCTGTTTGCGTACGATATTTGTTTGGCTACAACGTGCACTCGTAGATTCTAAATAATAAAATGTTTATCAATGCAAACGTACTCATGCCAATGTAAATATGTTTATGTATATATGTAATTTTAAAAGTCCTTTAAAATATGTATATAAATATCATATATAGCCACAAGCTTTTTCATACAGTCTCTACTCATTCGAAAATAGTAGAAAAATTTCTATCCACTGCGGGGCATAAATAGAGGCAGCAATATTAACCAGAGACTAAGTCAATTCAAAATGTAAATATACAAACTGAGCGATTGAGGAAATGTGGAATGAATTTGGATGAAGTAAGAAGAAGAAGAAATTTAAAATTAAAAATCAGCGACCACGTCTGAGGAGAATGCTTTTTGATTCATGCGATATCATATCATAGCTAAACATCATAAGTGATATTACTAAAAGTGCAAAAATGCCAAATGGCTTTATTTTACATTTATTTTGAAAGCCATGTTGACTTCTTCATTTCACTTTCGTTCCGTTTTTAATTACGTAATAAACTTTTTAAAGCGCTCATTTGCTTTGTACATATATCCACCGTAAAAAAGTATTAAAATGAGTTTAAATTTAAAAGTGCGCCTACCTCATCCCCTAGGAGCACAATCATAAAAAATTTTATGTGTAGGTTATTACAATGAAAGAACAAGAAAAAGCGAAGAAATTGCCACATAAAATCATCTACGAACTGATAATGATATGTTGGGGGAGTTGCCTAAGTGCATGTATTATCTCATTTATGATGCTATAACTCAGGTGAACGCCAAATTATGAGCGCTGTCGTTGAGGTGTGGCGAATAGCTCTTGTGGTGAGTAGCAAATGAGTAGGGCGGTATAGCAACAGAGGACGCTTCCCTAACTTGCAGCTTGAACTAAAGCACATCGTTTATACGACGAGCAGCAGAACCTTTTTTTTATGATTTTAACACTTTCTCTTTGTTTTCAAATAATGTCACATCACGTCTTAAAATATCACGTCAGCTCGTGTTATGCGATATCAACTGATGTAACATTTTAATTACAACAGATATGATATTAGAAGTATATTAAACATCGTAAATGTGACGTCAGCCCAAGCTAAGAAACATCGGTTGATATCTTAAAATTCTGTAAATATTGTTGTTATTGAAAGATTTTTAGAGGCGTGAACTAATGCAAAATCGTAATTAAATCACATCTGATCAGCTGATGTAAGCATGTCAGACCAATTGATACGATATTACAATTTAGATAACCATTTGCATATCAAACCATGTCAAAAAAAAGAACAAAATCATATCACATCACATCTTCAAACATCGACCATGTCACATCACCTCGAGTTATGCGACATTTGAATTATATCACATATGATGTTAGAAGTATATTAGAATACCTAATGCCTTAATAAAATTTAGATAATCATTTGAATAACAAATCATGTCACATCACGTCTTAAAACATAGACCATGTGACGTCAGCCAGAGCTATAGGATATCGATTGATATCACATCACTGCCTTAAATGCAGATATTGTCTGAACATATCATCATCAACATCTGAGCATCTGGTATAAGCATATCAGACCAAGTAACAAAATAACACAATTTGTCGTTGCTTCCGTTCTTTGGGCTTCTTGAAGATTTCTCGTGCTTTAATTTCCCAAACGAAGTCCTTTTCCGCTGGGGTTGCCAAAACAATATTAAAAAGCGCTACGAGGCAGATGATATAATTTTTTAATAAACAACAGCGAGGTCGACACACATGAAAAGTCAAAGAATTAAAAAATTATACTTCCAACTTCAGAAAAGGGTTGCCACAGAAAAAGCTGAAAAGAAATATGAAATTATATACAAAAGCAAAATGTCATAAATATGTTTAAAAGCATGCACCAATGCTTCTACGAGCCGCCAGCAACAACAACAAAAAAATGCCGAAAACAGCATCTTGGCTGAAGGCTAGAGACTTGGCGCTGTGCGCATAGTAGCAAAGAACACGACGTCAATCCGTTTGTGTTGATGTTGGCGAAAATGTAACATTTATGAGTAGCTTCCGCTTTTATGTGCGACTGTTGTGTGCGTGTGTGTGAGTGTGTTGGCGCTGGAGTCATCTTACTTCAAATATACAACAAATATGTATGCAGCAAGCAAAAGCTGCCAACCGTCCAAGTCCTACTTAATAGCGTCGCTGTCAACATGGCTATTGGTGATGATGGTGGTGGTGGGGTTATAGTGGCGCTTGTAGGTTGGTTAGTTGACTCGAGGATTCAAACATGACGACAGATGCCAACTTAACTGTGAATGGCAACAAAAAGTTATGCTGTCAGCAAATTTATATGCTTTCGAATTGTAAGACTTAACAGCCCAAGCAATGTGTATGCGAGCTCATAGAAGGCACATTTCTGTTGTTGTTTTTCTTATGAGCAATGCAAATATGTTTATTTTACGAGTTTGCCTCGAGTACAAGTAGACGGTAAACAGATCAAGTGTAAACCCAGTTGGGAAAAAAATGAGGAGGGTGTACTAGTTTGTTGTAACACCAAGATGGTGATCACATCATTTCATAACATCATTTACCTACATGAATTCCTATCACATCACATCATGTTATATGACATCCACCATATATCATATCAACAGAAATCAAAAGAGACAAATGAGATGAAAACTGGAAAGATTAAATTGTTTAAATAATATTAAAATATCATATCTTAAACATGATTTCATATGCCTTAAGCATCATCGGTTGAAATTAAATATGTACATCACATTCCGATAAATCAAAAATTCATATGACATCACTTCGAATACAGTGCCACAGATGGCTTTTTTTTTAGTAATAATAGCAGCTAGATACAAATCAAAGCGCCTAAAAACGAATAAAATCAAATCGATTGATATCACGTCACATCTGAATTACATCATATCTGAAGATATGATTTGATATCATATCACGCGTCTAAAAATTTACAGCAAAAACATTTTTTATAGGCATCCACCAATTTAAATTACATCACATCTGTGCATATGATATATGAATATGACCCACAATTTGGATAGTGATGTCATATCACATCTCAAATCATCAACCATGTCACGTCACCTCAAGTTATGCGACATCGATTGATATCATATCACAATCCTGAAATAACATACTGTCTGAGCATACCATTTCGAAGCACTTTTTAGAGTCAACGACCTGAGCATAAAAATAAAACCAAACGACACGATATCACAACTTGGATTCGAATCATGTCACATCATATCGCAAGACATTGAGGATGTCACATCACCTCTGGATGGTCAGCCTGTTGTTCTGTAGAATATCACCTCCTCCTCCACCTGTGTAAATACCTAGTTTATACTTAAGTCTCGATGCTTCTTTGTAGAATTCTCAAGACCGATGATTCGTCTAGTCTCAGTAGTATTTCCACTATCTTGTATTCTCACCACATGGTTATCATACATGCGCGTGAAACTATGTATGTATGTACATTAGAGTGGGTCAATGTTTTTCTTGACAAAGCGGTTATCAAAACCGTAAACTACGATGAATTCTAAGAAAATTTGCCCAAGAAACCATGCCTCTAAAATGAAAATCGAGCTTCCGGTTTTTAACGAAACACTTTCGTATATTATCAAAAAAACAAAAAAAAAAAAAGTTTCTCGTTAAAAACCGGAAGCTCCATTTTGATTTTAGACCCATGGTTTCTTGGGCAAATTTTCTTAGAATTCATCGTAGTTTACGATTTTGATAACCGCTTGGTGCATTTTTTTTGGCTCCATACAAATTGACCCACCCTAATGTACATGTATAGCCCAGAGCTGCAGGCGCAATGTTACTTTATAATTTTTTTACATTCTCCTTTTTATTTCGTATTTCTTTTAAACCCAAATTGTCAAGAATCTGCATAAAAAGTTCATTAAAAGCGTAAGGATTCGACAGCGACGAAAGCTACCAAAGCACACAAGCAGCTCATGCCCAGCAGCAGCAAACACAAGTTCACACACATATTCCCATACATATGTAGCAGCAAAGCAGTCAAAACGTCCAAAATGCCATGCATGGCGGCGACAGTTAGCCTCCTTTTTTGCTTGGCTCAGAAGCTGTCTCGTTGACTGCGTGAGTAGCATGGATTAAGGTTCATAAAATATGAAATTAAAGAAGCGAAAAATAGTGCCAAAGACGTGCAACATTTTGTTTTTAAATAAAGTTACTTACATATACACAGGCATTGCGTTCACATGTGAAAGATTTGCAGTAAATGTATCGAGCCCTGTGCGCAAAAAAGACGTAAGAGCCAAAAAGTAAATTGTTCAGGAGACGGTTTTTTTTGAATATCTTTGCATCCAGTACATATATTGTCATGAAATTTGGTGAGTAACTTTATTTGGCTCTCATTTATATAATGCAAAAATATAATTTTAATATTCGTAGCATAAGGGTAGTTTTTGGCTCATACGTCTTTTTTGCCTGCACAAAATAAAGCTACTTTCTGATGATTTGGCTGTTACGTCAAACATTTTTTTCAACAAATGTTAATTTTTTTTATTTAACACTTCAGATTACTTATGTATATATTTAAATATACATATACATATTTAAAAAAAAATCGCAATAAAATTCAAAGCAAATTAGTATTTAACCAATTATTCACATTAATTTCAAAAAAAAAAAAAGACGTATCAGCCACTGCTTGCTCACTAAAAACTTAAAACAAACAAAAATGGCACTTACGGCTAAATTGCTTTTGCTCTAAATTCGTAACGGTGCTTTTTATGGCGCTGAAACTTTGAGGGATGGTGCGTGTGATGATAAATTATCAATTTTTATAAAAAAACCGAAATCGAAAATCATGGCTCTTACGTCTTTTTTGCGCATAGGGCTCGGTATGTTAGCTGAAATTGTAGTAAATTAACGAATATACAAAGGATAACGTGGATGAATGCGACTAAGGGAAAGACAAGTAATGTTATACTAACATCTTCTGATGAGTCTAAAAATAATACTGGGCAACAAAAATATGAAATCAGATGCAACGTTTGCAAAAATATCAAAGAATATTTTTTGCAAAAAGTATTCTAAAACAATTTTGGATTCAACTTTTTATGCTTTAAGAATTTTCGAATGATTTTCCTGTCTATACGAGAATACAGATACATATACAAAAAAAAAAACCAAAACACATCCGCCATCCATAAAAAAAAAATAAAAACGTAAAAAAAAAAAATTTTTTAAATTTATTTGCAAATGACACCATTGCCGTTGTTCTGTCAGTGGGCAAAAGAAAATGTTTTTGTGATAATTTTCTGCTACTTTTTGTCAAATTTGAAAAAAAATTTAACATATATGTATGTATTTTTTAATTTTTTTTCTCAATTTAAATAAACAATTGTTTTTATTATAAAATAATTTTGTATTCGATTTTAGAAAAAATATAAAAAATTAATATAATTATTATTATAATAACTTCATTTCCTCACTGATTGATGCAGAATTCAAAACACAGATACAAATATTTAAAAAAAGGGAAAAAATTAAAAAAAAAGCATATAAAAAAAATAAAAAAAAAACCAAATAAAAATTTACTAGGTACTTATTGAAAAAATTTACTACCAATTGACAACATTGGTATAGTTCTGTCTGTTTTTTAGTTTTGTCTCAAATTGAATATATTGTTTTATAAAAAAAATAATTATTTAATAATGAAGTATTCAAAACAAAAAATACAAATTTTAACAAAAACAAAAAAAAAATTGAAAAGAAGTAAACATCGCACCAAAAAAAAAAATTTTTTTTTTTAAAATAGTAAAAAATTTACTAAATATCGAAAAATAAATCTAAAAATCGCACCATTGCCGTTGTTCAATAAGCGAAAAAAAAATTATTATCATGCTTTTTTTAATGTTGTCTCAAATTTAATAAAAATATTTTTTTATAAAATAATTATTTATATTTGATTCTTAACTTTTGGAATTTCAACTGACCTCAAGCCGGCAAGGACAAATAGTTAAAAACAGAAAGGCAGCAAAAAAAATTTTTTATAAAATAAATAATAATAATTTTATTTTTTGATGTAGAAATTAAAACGGTAGATAAAAATTATTTTTTAATTTTATTTGAATAGTTTTAAACAAAAACATGCATACAAAAAAAGTGCTAGAAACCATCTTGCAGACTGCCTAAAAAAAGTTTTGCTGCCAAGTTATTTCTCACTGTGTAAGTGGTTAAGATAATCAAGAGAATATTCATACATCACAACCCCCCTGCTGAATGTCAACCGATTAATTACTAATTTTCATCTGATTATATGAAAAAGTGCTCACAATTCAAACTCACCATAAAATATGCTTTTCGCTACAAATTCACAGTTTTAGTGCCACATTTCGACTCACTGCAGCAATGAGCGGAATATTTGCAAAACGACTTCGTAAACGAATTTCAAGATTTATACTCAAATGCACGCTGGCGTCTTCCATCATCTTCGGACTTATACCATTTAAATACGACAAGAAACAACAACGTTTTGTCTCAACGAAATCAATAATAATCTATAATGTTTTTATAAATATTTTCTTCGCGCTTATTATGTGTGTTGTTGTAACGATATATCCGGCATTTAATAACATATTCAATACAGCTGATCCGCTTGCTACAGTGCTCAAAACGCTTACAATTTGGTTAAGTATTTTTATAATACTCCTTACATGGTGGCTTAATTGGACGAGTCGTGAAGAATTGAAAAATTTATTAAATGAATTCGCTACAATTGAGACCAATTACTGTTACTGCCGTTATGCAAATTTGTGCAATGACTGTCCTATCTTTGATTATTATGTGATTTGGAAAGGTTTTGGCATTTTGTTGCAAAATTTATCATTCTTGTGCAACACTGTTAGAAGTGCTGAACCGATAATTTTTTTATTCACGTGTCTTTTGATCGTACTCACGAATGTGGTATTCTTTGCTTGGGCCCATTTCTATTTTGCTGCCTTGTTTACTTATCGATTTATTTGGGTTTTAAATAAGCGTCTCGAAGCTATGCATCTTAGTGATGTTCAATTTGGTGCGCTCGAAATCGATAACATGGCATATATTTATAGACGTTTAATACGTTTATGTCAACGTTACACGCGTATGCAACAATACCAGCTGTTGCTGTTAATTTTCTCAATAACAATTTGTAATATTGGAGTGCTCTTTTATGTCCGTCTACTTTGGAGTGGTAAAGTGGCTGAAATGAATATGCTGAATGTGTTTGAGGAGCTGCATGTTTTTCATGTAAATATTATCGATTTTTGGCTGACGATTACAATTTGTGAATTGGTATTGGTGACATCGCGTAAAACTTTGACGTTATTGCGTGCGTTTAATGAGAGCACTGAGTTGCCGTTGGCTGTGGAACGGAGTGTTAGTATACAAATGCGTAGTTATTGTGAGCTCTTAAAAGTTAGAACATTTTTTTTATTTGTTATTTTTCATTGCAGTTGGAATGTTTCGCGCTCGTTGCCAGCAATGAAAGATTAAGTTTCCATTTATGTGGTTTATTTGAGGTTAACCATATGACGGGACTAATAATATTACAAGCAATGATCTTATACTTAATTTATTTAGTACAATTTTACCATGAAAATTTGTAAACGAAAAAAATATTCAAAACAAATCCGAGGACAACGCTGTCAAAAATGAAAAATGCTGGATAAAGTAATATTAAAAAAAGCTAATTTATTTTTGTTAATTCTTGTTAGCTAGTAGTTATGTGTATATTTAATGCTCATCTCTTACAAATATGTATATAGATTCTGTATTAACCCTGCAAATCAGCTAGATGTGACTGTTTGTTTACGTAGCGTTGTCATTGGCCGTGAGCATGTTGTTGTTGCCGAATCAGTAACAGTTGTCGGTGCGACCATTTTTTCTTCTTGTCTGCGCCCTCACCCTGTTCGACAGGCTGTTTCATTCGTAAACAAAAATCGATTTTAATACAAATTTCTTACACCGCTCAGCTGGCAAGAATATGTAGGTTCAACAAAAATGGGCACAAAAACTGTAAATGAGGTCTTGTCTGGGACCACCCTAAATGTCGAACTACGTTTTCAGTAAAATCGGGGCTGCTCTTTTTCGCGAAATATCCCACTTTAACCCTTTAGGAGCTTCAAAACTATATATTTGACCAAGAAATCATATCAAAAATAGCTTTTGTATGTTTGTTCGTGTAGGTGGTTTCTATGTATAACTCACATAAATTGACAAAAGTCACAGTTTTTTTTTTTTTAAATTGCAAAACTACCTACTATTAAATAAAATTAATTTTTCGTTATGATATAATTTGTTAATGTTCAAGTTGACTGACATCTAGAGAGTGATTTTTCTCCTTTCCCAGCACAGTATTTTGAAAATTATGCGATATTTCAGGATTAATAAAAAATTTCAGTGGATAAATAAAAAAATGCCCATAAAAAAATGGAAAACTCGATTTTTCTCGGGATGGGAATCAGCTTGGATTTTCGTTACAACGTTTCGTAAAATGTCCTTAAAACTTCCCCAAAGACCGTTTTCGTCGTGATTTTTCCACCAAAATAATTCGCTTTAAGCACACTGTGCCATGTGGACAGTTCTCAGCTAGCTTTATGTTTAGGTAGATCGATTAACGGGTTTCAATATTTTAAAGTGTCTGTAGTAACATACTTTAATAAATGATGGAAAGCGAAATAAAAAGTTTGTAGTCTGTTTTGCATACTATTTATCGATTTGCTTGTAGGGAAGTGTATAGCCAGTTAAACAAATTAATTAAACTAACAAAAGCTTTTATCAGATGTCAACATTGCTAAATGGTTAATGCTCATTAATAAACTCACACAAAACCGAATGAAAATAGCAAACATGCTTACACCAACGACATCATTTCATTAGTTGTTGCAATTAACGAGCCAACCTTAGATCGCACCGCAATGAGCGCAAGTCCCTTTATTCGTGTACGTAAACGAATCGCAGGAGTTATACTCAGACTTTCATTTCTGTCTTCTATAGTTTTCGGTCTGTTACCATTTAAATACGACTTGCGTCAACGTCGCTTCATCTCATCGAAACCGATCATCATATATAACGTGTTTATAAATATTATTTTCGGTGTAATTTTGGTGGTTAGTGTGCCAGTATTTAGTACGGTCAAAAGCACTTTTAATACCGGCGATCCACTCTCTGAACTATTGAATCGTCTCAACATTTTACTTGGACTCTTTACAATAATCACCACATGGTGGATTAATTTGACATGCCATAAACAATTGAAATATTTGTTTAATGAATTCGCAACTATAGAGAGCGTCTACTTCAGCCGTTATAAAAATTTGTTGGATGAATGCCACACATTTGATTGTTATGTGATTTGGAGAGGAAGTGCAATTTTACTACAAAATTTCTCTTTTATCGCTAGTCTCGCATTTTCCAAAAATACTGACTTTGTATTTGTAGTGCTCATGTCTTTTATTACTGTGCTTGTCAATGTTATGTTTCTTGCTTTGGCCCATTTTTATTACGCTGTGCTACTTACTTATCGCTTTGTTTGGGTTTTGAACAGACGTCTGCAGACACTGACAATTAGTGATGTGGGTTGGCATCAGCGTCGTCTCTGGGAGTTGGAAATCGATAACATTGCATATATTTATATACGTTTAATACGTTTATGTAAGCGCTATACAGACATACATCAATGCCCATTGTTACTGATTATAGGGTCCCTCACAATTTGTAATATTCAGAGTTTGTTTCATGTTCGCCTACTTTGGAGTACTAAGGTGGCTAAGTTTAATGAGATTAGTCTACCTACGCTGCTGCAAATTTTTGTTGTAAATATTATGGATTTTTGGCTGATTATAAGAGTATGTGAATTGTTGTTGGTAACGGCACGCAGAACGTTGGAGTTGTTACGTAGCTTTAGTGCGAAAAGTGATCTGCCGCCACCCATGGAGCGAAGTGTTTGTATTCATATTGCTTTTTATTCGAAATAACTTATTTTGACTTAACTTTAATATTTTTTCCACTTTTTATAGGTAGATTGCTTTGCCATGATTAGCAGCACTGAGAGATTACGTTTTCATTTATGTGGTCTATTTGACATTAATCACTTGACGGGCCTAAATATTTTGCAAACTATGATTTTATACTGTATTTATTTGGTTCAATACTACCATGAGAATTTATGAAATGCTAAAAACAGTGAAATAAAATACATACTCAAAGATGTTTCAAAAACCTTTCTCTTTAGTCTGATGTTGCCTCTAATTAAATATATTAACCAATTTTACTTTGAGTAGCATACTCATAGGAGTTAAAAGACATCTGGAAATATTTAGACATACATAATATCTATAGGTCTCGACATAGGACCTGCAAAAAAGTTGAGCAGTTCAACACATATTGTATAGAGATCAGAGCTGGCTAAGTCACATCGTTCTTTGTGACTCATCCCGTACTGATCCTTGACTAATCACATATCATGCAGATCAAATAACAAGTTTAAGGAGTGGCGGCAAAAATCAAATATTTATTTTATTTTGTTTTATTTTATTTTATTTTATTTTATTTTATTTTATTTTATTTTTTTAATTTCATTTCATTTCATTTCATTTCATTTCATTTCATTTAATTTAATTTAATTTAATTTAATTTAATTTAATTTAATTTAATTTAATTTAATTTGATTTAATTTAATTTAATTTAATTTAATTTAATTTAATTAAATTTATTTTATTTTATTTTATTTTATTTTATTTCATTTTATTTTATTTTATTTTATTTTATTTTATTTTATTTTATTTTATTTTATTTTATTTTATTTTATTTTATTCTATGTTATTTTATTTTATTTTATTCTATTTTATTTTATTTTATTTTATTTTATTTTATTTTATTTTATTTTATTTTATTTCATTTTAGTTTATTTTATTTTATTTTATTTTATTTTATTTTATTTTATTCTATGTTATTTTATTTTATTTTATTTCATTTTTTTATTTTATTTTATTTTATTTTTTTACTTTATTGTATTTTATTTTATTTTATTTTATTTTATTTCATTTTATTTTATTTTATTTTATTTTATTTTATTTTATTTTATTTTATTTTATTTTATTTTATTTTATTTTATTTTATTTTATTTTATTTTATTTTATTCTATTTTATTTTATTTTATTTTATTTTATTTTATTTTATTATATTCTATTTTATTTTATTTTATTTTATTTTATTTTATTTTATTATATTTTATTTTATTTTATTTTATTTTATTTTATTTTATTTTATTTTATTTTATTATTTTATTATTTTTTTATTTTATTTTATTTTATTTTATTTTATTTTATTTTATTTTATTTTATTTTAAACCAAACATGCTCAAGGGGGCAGAGATGTATTTACACATCAATAATGCACCACTCTTTGTAAAATGCCATACAATGGATAGCACTAACTAAACTAATTAATTATTCTAACAAACGTTTTTATCAGATGTAAACATTGCTAATTGGTTCATGCTTATCAAAAAGTTTAAAAAACCGAACGAAAATAGCAAACATGCTTGCACCAACGACATCATTTCATTAGTTGTTGCAATTAACGAGCCAACCTTAAATCGCACCGCAATGAGTGCAAGTCCCTTTATTCGTGTACGCAAACGAATCGCAGGAGTTATACTCAGACTTTCATTACTGTCTTCTATAGTTTTCGGTCTGTTACCATTTAAATATGACTTGCGTCAACGTCGCTTCATCTCATCGAAACCGATCATCATATATAATGTGTTTATAAATATTATATTCGGTGTAATTTTGGTGGTTAGTGTGCCAGTATTTAGTACTGTCAAAGCCTCATCCACTGATCCACTCGCTGCATTATTGAATCGCCTCAACATTTTACTTGGACTCGTTACAATAATCACCACATGGTGGATTACCTTGACATGTCGCAAACAATTGAAATATTTATTTAATGAACTCGCAATTATAGAGAGCATCTATTTCCGCCGTTATATAAATTTGATTGATGAGTGCCACACCTTTGATTGTTATGTGATTTGGAAAGGAAGTGCAATTTTACTGCAAAATTTGTCGTTTTTTGCTGGTCTCGAATTTTCCAAAAATAGTGATGCCATATATCTAGTACTCCTGTGCTTATTTACATTGCTTGCGAATGTTATATTTCTTGCTTTGGCGCATTTTTATTACGCGGTGCTACTTACTTATCGCTTTGTTTGGGTGTTAAACAGACGTCTGCATACACTGACAATTAGTGATGTGGGTTGGCATCAGCGTCGTCTCTGGGAGTTGGAAATCGATAACATTGCATATATTTATATACGTTTAATACGTTTATGTAAGCGTTATACAGATATGCATCAATATCAATTATTGTTGTTAATAGCTACCCTGACAATTAGTAATATTCAGATGTTGTTTCATGTTCGCCTACTTTGGAGTACTAAGGTGACTGAATTGAATAAGATTAGTCTACCTACGCTGCTGCAAATTTTTGTTGTAAATATTATGGATTTTTGGCTCATAATAAGAGTTTGTGAATTGTTGTTGGTAACGGCACGCAGAACGTTGGAGTTGTTACGCAGCTTCAGTGCGAAAAGTGATCTGCCGCCAACCATGGAGCGAAGTGTTTGTATTTTATCGCATTTCATTGGAATTTATTTATGTTGTTTTTTCACTCTTTACAGTTAGATTGCTTTGCCATGATTAGCAGCACTGAGAGATTGCGTTTCCATTTATGTGGTCTATTTGACATTAATCACTTGACGGGCCTAAATATTTTGCAAACCATGATTTTATATTGTATTTATTTGGTGCAATACTACCATAAAAAATTATAAAATGATAATAGAATAAAATGTAATAATAATAATTTGGTCCCATGCATGTTGAGTTTCTGAATGATTTTTTACTTCCTCGATTGTGTCATCTTCATGTCATATCGATTTGCTACTTTCTCATTCGAATTGCCTCTATCAAATGACTCAATTTCTAAATATAACGAAACCATCCGAACCGCTTTTTTGTCCTTCCACAAAACACTAAGCCATATGCAGAATTCACTTATTCTATTGTCAAGCCAAGCGTTTTCTTTGCTAAAGCATTTTCCTTCCTGATTCATCAAATGTTCGGCTGCATTGGACTAATTTCGTTTGGCGCGTAGTCTTCAGAAGCAAAATAATTTTCATTCGATTCAATGAATTTATGGATTTCTTTTCTTTGTTGACAAACGGCAACATTGCCTTGAGGCGCTCTCACCGGTTAGCGGGTTAAAGTAGAAAAAGGTAGTAGATCTATCAGTTTAGTCGCAGAAGTCCGAACACTGATGACTTGCTTTACTATACTATACATGCTTCATGTGTGACATATTTCAACTAACTATCTGCAATTGTTTTTTAAATTAATTAAATATTATCAAGATCTTATACTTTATGTACATATGTACAAACTCTTCCTAAGTAAGCGCTCAGTCCTCATTCAGCGCTAAAAATGCATAGCCAACAAGAACGTCGCCGAATCTTCGCGCATTTCATACAACGCATCGTTTTCAGATATTCCTTTCTCTGCGGATTATTACCATTTAAATGCGATCAGAGAACGTCACATTTTCGAGCTTCAAAAGCGGCGCTAGCTTACAGCATCACGGTAAATTCGTGCATTTACATTTGGGTCGTACTACACTGGCCCGATATGTCAAACTATATATTCTTCAAGAGCAAACCATTCATCTTTCAGCTCGAACTGGTCACCACATATGCGTCGAGTTGTGTGTATGTGTTTGTAATATTAAGCACTTGGATTAGTAGTAAAAATTTATTACGTTTTTATAAGGAAATGGCAATGTTGAGGAGATTATGTCTAACCAAAGCTTTCATACGCAATTTCGAATGTGATTTAAATGAAAAACGCATTATTTTCAAGTTTTGCGTTTTAATATTCGAAAATGCATTTTTCAATATACTCATGGCATATGTAAGTTTTCGAAAGGAATGGCATTATTTTTTTATATTATTCTTGATCACAGTGTTGCTGAATGAATTGAATTGTGTTGAGAATCAATTCTTTTATAATATTTTGTTGTTATATCATATAATAACGGCGTTAAATCGGCAAATACAAAGCTACTCCATGGTATGGATGCAGCAGCAGCAATCATCACAACAACAACAACACGAACGTCAATTAATTGCTAACAAATTAAATGAAATATTCGGCATTTATATACGTTCAATGAAGTTAGCTGCGCGCCTCATCATCGCCTATGAATATCAAATATTTGCATTGCTTCTCTTAAAGTTGAGTATAGCGGTGCAGGGTTTCTTCTATATTTGCATCATTGTTGGCGGTAAAGATTTTCTTATTTGTCTTCTTGATATATTATTTTATCTACAAATGTCAATGACTAAATTTATGGACTTTTGGTTGCTCATAACTGCGTGTCAAACGTTGATTAATGCGCAAGAAGAAACTAAAGTTTTATTGCGTATATTTGATAGATTCGATAATTTGGATGTGGAAATGTCAAGAGATGTGAGTAATTGTGTTTAGCTGTATTGGCATTTTCATTAAAATATTTTTTAAAATTTTTTTTTTTTAGCTCAACACTTTCTCAACATTTTGCGCCATACATCGTTTTCGCTTTCCATTATGTGGCATGATCGAGTTGAATTTCTTTGCAGCGCGCAAATTACACACCTCAATGATGACTGCTTTAATATGGTTGTTGCAATACGATTTGAGTAATTATATTTGAGGAGTATGAGGAGAAACTAAGTTTTGTTGTGTTTCTGTCTTAAAATTGTATGCTATTAACAAAAAAGTTGAGATCATTTTAACTCAATTTCAATGTATCGTTCTAATAGTACAGCCTTCACTGTAACTTTTGTCAAGCTATGTATGTATGTATGCCTACAAACATACTGTTCGAAAGAAAGTTTGTTCGCTTTCGAGTGATTCGTAATCTGTATGTTCGAGCAGCACATATTCGAATTCGATTGTAGGAAATTTGTTATCTACTCTATGTTTCGAAAACCAATGTAAAAATGGTCGAATATTCGAAAATTCTTTCCGACAGCTTTTTGGGAAAATAATAAAATATTTAGTTGAGGAATTGTTGTTGGAGAAGTGTCCGAATGTTTCATGTGGTTGTGAATTGATTTTGGAGAAAATTAGAAAAATCAAAAATTACTACGAAATTCACAGCGATGGCATGAGATTACATGTGCCAAAGTGCCCTCCCCCCAAAACATTTTATCAGTGCGGTTCGGTTATGACTCGCGTATCTTCTCCAGCATTAAGTTTTGTACCGATATCTTGAATATTGAATATAATTGAAATTTTTATTTGTTGATTATTTAAAAACGCACATCCCGCTGGTATTAATTTGTTGAAACAAATTCCCATTAGAATTAACTATTTATATTATCTTCTATATCATGCTTGGAACCTAGCGCACTACGGTTTGTTTGCGATATTTAAAAAATTTATCGATAGTAGTATCGAATTCTAAAACCCAATAGCCCATAATCATAGTCAAATTTAACTAAAGTTTTATCTACTTAAACATGATTCTAAAATGAACATTATTCCATATCTGTAATAGACAAATAAAAATACATTTTAACATCATGGTTTGTGTCTATGGTTGTGCTTGTTACATTGCTTAGAACAAACTTGAGTTTAGCTTTTTCTGCTTATTACAAGAAATATGCTATGGCTTGTGAATAAAATAGTTGACACAGGGTGATCTTGCAAAATATAAAATAAATTTATTCATACCACCAATCAATTTAATTTTTTCATAAGGGTAGCCTGTTACACTCATTTTAGCTAAAATCTTTGTTTAATATGAGCAACATTTTAAAGGTATTTTTATGTAAAGTAAAGATTTTAATTAAGTTAAGCCCCAACTTGGTCCCTCCAGAGAAGTGGCCGTATCTCTCATTCCAATTTTCTAAACTATATAGAGCCTATGCTATACCCAGAGAACACAAGAATATGTTGTGAAAATTTCATAAAGATCGGTTGAGTACTTTGGGCTTTTGTAAATGACAGCCAGTAAGTTGTAGTTATTTGAGTACTATCGATAATTAATAAAAACTATCGATAACTTATTCCTCACTAGGTACATCTAAATTTGAAACTCCAAGCAGTTTCTCACTAACAACAAACAGCTGCAGTTTAACTAATAATTTGTTCCAGCAAAGGTGCAAACGCCATGATATGGTCGCGATATCGTGCCACGCTGGCACTATTCCTCTACAACGCCACAATTTGGTTATCCATTGCTTGCGGCATATTGCCCTTCAGTTTTGATACAAAAAAGCAAAAATTAATACGTTCAAAACCATGTATTGTCTATAGTGTTGTCATCAATTTAATAACGATACGTCTAACATGCTACGAAATGATAGACTTCCATGATGAAGACTTGGAATTGATGAATTTAAGTTTTCTAAAAGTCATGGATTTGTTAGATAAAATTACAAGAACAGCACATATATATACCGTATTTCTTATTATCATATTTAATTGGTTGAAATATAATACGGTTTTTGCTATTTACAATGAATTTGCAGCGCTTAATCAAATTTATTATTTAAAATATAAAGCTTTGAAGGAAAGTTGTGCCATTTTTGATTATTTTCTAATCTTAAAAGTTTTTGTTATTTTAATAAAAAATGCTTCAACCGCATTCATTCATTCAGATTTGAATGAAATAAATAACTTTACTTTAATCTCAACCGTTTGTGAAATATTTTTAAATACCATAATTTATTTAATTTTACTACGTTTTTATAAATTTGTCATCAACACACATCGTTACATTTGGATATTACACGAACGTTTGACATGCATAGTAGCTGCGCGTTGTATGTCATGCGGTGACAAATCGAATAAAGAATTAATCGAAATTGCCGGCATTTACCTACGCGTATTGAGGTTATGTAAAAGTTTTGGTCAACTTTATGGTCAACCATTATTGCTTAGTATTGTCATAATGATATACGCAATGGTGCAAACTTTATTTTTTTTGCGAATAATGAGCTTTAATACGTTTTATACGTTATCGTTTTGGGAATTCACTGGATTTGCTCAAGACGTTGTAATGGCGGTAATTGATTTTTGGCTTACCGTTTCCGCTTGTGAATTGCTGTTGAACATTGCAAGCGATATGGCACAAACGTTAAGACATTTTAATGATATCGCACATTTGGATGTGGAGCTTGAAAGAAATGTGAGTTTAAAAAAAAAAGAGAACTGGGTTTAAGAAACAAAATACGCCATTTCAATCTTTAAACAAATCTGTAGTATAGTTTCGGATAAAAATTTAATTACAAACAAAAAAAAAATAAAAATTTAAAAAATATTTAAAATGAAAAACACCCAAAGCACGGCACGAAAAAACATGACCTAAATTAAAAATGTCACACAAAAAAAAAACTTTGGAATTTTTTTGCTTCCATAAAACGGTGTGCAATTTTCTGCAATGTAAACAAATTTTGTCCTGAAGAAAATTTTTTTTCAATTTTATCTTAGAAATGTACGCGAAATTTGAAGAAATTTTAATAAAACTAAAAACCTGCCCATCACTAAGTTGTAAAAATTTGGAAAAAAAATTGGAAATTTGATACATTTTTTTTTAGTTTCCGCAAAAAAAAAATCCAGCGCGGCCTAAATTTTTTTTGGGAAAAAAATTCCCCCCCTTCAAATTTAATGGCCTAAAAATTCTGAAAAAAATGGAAATTTGTTAAATTTTTTGGAATTTTTTTTGAGTTTCACCGAATTTTTAAAACAAAATTTACAGCAAAGACCTAAATTTTTAATTTTTTTTTTGGGGAAAAAATCCTTCATTTCGCAATTGTGGAATAGAAAAGAACGTAGTTTTTATTGAAAAATTTCAAATAAATTTTGTGATTACGAATGAACAAATTAAAATTTTTTTTTTGCATTCACCTAATTCATAAATAAAATTTCCGTGGGTGTTATTGCATAGCACCCGCTCTCTATAATTACATTGCCCAACTCTGTGTGTAACAAAGTTGTTTCTTTATAATAAATTTTCTTATTGCTTTGTTTATTACAGCTGGAAATTCTAGCCGGAGTATGCCGTAGTGATCCACCACAAATTAGTTTATGCAGTTTGGTTATTTTGAATCATGCGAATGGATGGAAAGCTTTGATGACGACACTTTTATATGTTATTTACTTATTGCAATTTAGTTACCGTGATCTTTGGATTACATTTCGTACATAATTTTTTGGTTTGTTTTGAAAGATATGAAAAAATAGAATAAAACTCACTTTGAAATGTGTTTAAAATTTACGTATGTACCGTAAGATAATCGTGAAAGATGTTTCGACTTCCATTACATTCACAATTATCAGCAGCACTGAAACGGCGTCGGTAGCCATTTTTTATTTTTGACCCACTAAATAGAATGCCAATCTTTCACTGACTTGCCGCTGATTATCCTTTAGGTATCAGCACAATAAATCGTTAATTCGGTTGATGTTATATCCTCTTAATAGCGGGTGTCAATCAAACATTTATGAATACATTTTGAGGCCATTGCAACTTTCAACGTGCATTAAAAATGTGACTAAGTGAGCTGTCAAAGTTAAAACATGCGTCAAATTGTAATTACAGTGTTATTAATTGATATCATCAACTGTATTGCTAAGTGTTCTAGGCACAACCCATCATTTTTTCTTTTTCAGTGCACTTCAAAGCATTCTCGCGCACAGAACAAACGCAACAAGTTTGAGTATGTGGTGGACGCGTTGCCGCACCAGCTTAGCGCATTCAATTTACAACGCCACATTTTGGTGCTCAATTGCGCTTGGAGTGTTACCATACAGTTATAATGCCAAACTACAAAGGCCAGTGCCATCAAAACTGTGTTTCATCTATAATTTGTGCGTGAACGCATTAACCGTGGGTGTTTCAACATTTTCATATCCTGCCGATGATGATTTGGATTTGAGTTTATTTCAAGATAATTGGCTAATGAGAGAATTAACACGAATTTTAATTATAATTAATTTAATAACGCTCATCGTCATTGTGATTTATAATTGGCGTGAATATTATGCCGTTTTGGCTATCTTCGAAGAATTTGCAATTGTGGAAAGTATTTACTATGCTAAACATGGCGTACTAAAACGCGAATGTCACACTTTTGACAATTATATCATACTGAAAGGTCTGGCAACGCTATTACAAAACATTTCATTCGTTTTCCTTTTAATGGGCGAGATTGCAGAAATGAGCACATTTATGATGATGGTTTTAACTTTTGCATTGATTTTAGGAAATGTCATTTTCTTCATTTTAATGCATTTTTATAATTTTGTTATAACCACTTACCGTTATATTTGGATATTGCGCGCCCGCTTGGAATGCATAGCTCTGTGTTATACGACAAGCATCGACGATCGTCTCAACCAAGAAGCAGCACATGAAATACAATCAATCATTGATATTTATTTGCGTTTATTGAATGTTTGCAAACGTTTCTGTGAAATTTATGGCAGCCAATTGTTACTCAGCATCGTTTCTTTAATGTGTGCGAATATTGAATCGTTGTTTTATACGCGCATTCTATGGATCGCCAATGTCGAAGAGTTCAATGCGCCGGAAATATTTTATAGTCTTCAAGGTGTGGTAATTAATATTTTTGATTTCTGGCTTACAATCTCGGTGTGTGAATTAGTGTCATCAATTGCGCGCGATATGGCTCAGACGCTGAAATGGTTCAACGATGCAGCGCGTGTTGATGTCCAGCTGGAGAGAAATGTGAGTACCGATCGTTTGAAATGAGAACGCAAAAGCACGGATGCGACCTAGAGTCGGAGAATTCGACTACTCAACAATCGATTTTTCTTTGTTAAAGATAAATCGATTTTCCAATGTTAATGTCGATCGTTGAAATGAAAACGCAAAAGCATCGATTTTTTGTTAGAGATTAATCGAATTTTCCAACTTTATATATTCATCAGTTTTAAGTATGAAAAATGGCTGTTCGATGTTTTAGTAAAAACAAGCTATGAATAATTTAATCACCGAGTGGTACATCACCCTATCTGAGAATACTATTCAATAACGCTCTGCTTAAAGTTTTATTCAAAAACGCTTGATTTTAGGATGGTATTCAAAAACGCCTATTCGCAATGAAAATATAAGATATTTTTGCAACTAAGGTGGCGCGTTTTTGAATACAATTTTTAAATGAAGCGTTATTGCAATAGGGTGATCTTCCGCTCAGCCGGCGAAAAGACTGAGATTTTATAGACAACATTTATTTTCTTTCTTACAGTTGGAAATTCTTGCTGCCGTTTGTCGAAACAATATCCCAAATTTTCGTCTATGCGGATTAATCAATTTGAATCATCAAAGTGGAATGAAAACTTTGCTGACCATGATTTTGTATTTGATATATTTAGTGCAAGCTAGCTATAATGATTTGTAAGATTTTTATGCTTATAAATATGTATATATGTAAATAGGTTTAGTCTTACCCTAGCACTATCGGTATCAGTATCTCTATACCTTTCACTATTAGAAAAAACTGCTTGTAAATTGAAATTGAATCAATTTTTAGCTCGGCTGAAACCTTTCTGTATCAAAAGCGGAAACAGGGCGTTGCTAAAAAAAATTTTTTTTTTGTAAGATCGAACGTTCTTCAGCCATATTTTGAAATATGATGATCTTCGTAAAACAATAAAAACATAGAAATAAATCTTCAACCAATTTTATTATTTTTATTTTGTAATTTTGAGGTTAGCTATTAAAATCGTTATCTGTAAAAATCTAATTAATCACCCTGTATAATTCATAAAAAAGTTTTCAATTGAAATTAAATACATAAGCAAGTGTGCTCAGCGCAATAAATTCCATATATCCATTAGCAGGTGTTATAATATTAACGTCATTTATCAGCATAAACTATCGGCTGCGTGTTGAGCGCTAAAAATGCCTAATTAACAATAAGTCCCTGCAGTATAACGGGGAACTCGTGCGCGCAAGCTGCAACCGTTACAATGTGGGCGCATTATCGTGCAACGCTGGCGCTATTTCTTTTCAATGCCACCATTTGGTTATCCATCGCTTGCGGCATTTTGCCATTTAACTACAATGCGAAAAAACAAATTCTATTTCGTTCCAAAGCATGCATTGTCTATAGCGTAATAATCAATTTAATTATAATTCGTATAACATTCTATAAGCTCAACCAATTTTTTGTGCCACAATTGAGCGTTAATGATTCTGGTTTTGTTAAAGTTTTTGATGTTCTATACAATGCTACGGTATTAACGAATATGTATACGATATTTCTTATCGTATTTTATAATTGGTTTAAATATAAAACTGTGCTTCGTATTTATAATGAATTTGCTGCTATTAACCGATTATGTTATATAAAACATGGTGATTTAAAGAAAAAGTGTGCAATTTCCGATTATTATATTATTTTGAAAATTCTAACAATTTGCCTACGTAACTATTCAATGGCCAAAGAATTTTTAAATAATTTATATGAAGTAAATACATTTGATTATTTCACAGTTGTCTGTGATATTTTTTTAACAAATATACATTTCTTAATTTTGTTACGTTTTTACAAAATGACTATAGCCACTTACCGTTATATTTGGATACTACACACACGCTTGACATATATTGCCGAGCGTGGTATTTTGTGCGCCGAAATCAAAGAAATTACTGGCATTTATCTGCGTTTATTAAAGTTGTGTGGCATTTTTGGTAAATTGTATGGTCAACCAATATTGTTTGCCATTGCCTTAATGATGTTTGAAATCATGGAAACCATATTTTTCATACATATATTAATGGGTAAAGCATTTTTCTTTTTAACATTTTGGGAAGCTTTTGTATTCATTGATGCCGCTGTATTGGGTGTATTTGATTTTTGGCTCACCATTTCTGTTTGCGAATTGGTGTTGGGCATTGCGCGGGATATGGCGCAGTCGTTGCGTTGGTTTAACGATTTTACGCATACGAATGTCGAGTTCGAAAGAGATGTAAGTATGAAGCGATAATATGTGAGTTGATGCGTATCAGGATCATTTGTTTAGAAAAAAGATTATCAAGTATGGTCTGTAAAAGCTTGCGGTTGATGAACTTCAACGTTTTGGTTCTCATCGAAACATCGATGACTATAATTTTCTGCATTTTCCGTTCACAAATTTCCAGATTTTGAAATCAATTGGAGAATTAATCCGTTCTTCAGCAAAACCGAACTTTTTGGATATGAAAATATTCTTGCTTCACTACTTGAAAGAGTGTTGGTTTTCGACTTGAATTCCCTCTAACTTCACATTTTACTTTCTGTTGAGAATTTCACTAGTTATTACAACACAATGCTTGATGTAATATAACATTTTAAATACGACCTTTCGTCACACAAATATATACATATATATTTTTATTTCCTTCCTTTTGCAAATTTTTCCTTAAAATTTTTGTTCGCTTACGTGTTCTGCTAAATTCTTTATGTCAGTGTGACAGAGTATAAAAGTGTTGCCATGTTTAAAAATTTCGGGTGTATTCTTTGATGGAATTCCAATGGTTTTCAAACTGTTATCAAACGTTGGACAAAAAATGGCCAACCTAAGGGGAGAATGAAAATGAATCACGTTTTCAGTTCGATTCTTATTTGCAATGTCCATTAATGATAGTCGTTGCTTATTACGAGTTTTGCTTGAAATCTTTACCTATCTTGAAATTACATTTAAAAAGCTTGATCAATCATAGCGGTATTAAACAGAGATTAAGCCAAATTTTCACTACATTTTCCAAATACCACACACTTTAACCACAAATAAATTACATTTACTTACTGCTGAATGTGAACTCTGAAAATTGTTATAAAATATTTTTCATTAATTTATACTTTCAGTTGGAAATTCTAGCTGCCGTTTGCCGCCACAATCAGCCGGAATTTAGTGTCTGCAGTTTGTTCAAGTTAAATCATGCAAACGGATTGAATGCTTTATTAACAGCGATTTTATATGTTATTTATTTAGTGCAAAATAGTTATGAGTAAATTTAAATTTTATATTTGTATAAATGTTTATGTTCTTTTTTTTATAATCCCTATCTTTAATTTGAAAAATTAATTTCTCAATGCTGAGATTACCCAGGTATTAAGAGTTCTTCTTTTGTCTTATTTTATCCAATAATCCCAATAGATTTCCGAATAAGATGAAATTGAAATCAAACTCAACTTCATGAAATGCATAAGACAACAGTTAGACTTGCCAATTACCCATGCCAAAATTGTAAATTCCTTTTTCCAGCTGTAATGAAGATGGTGAAATATTTGTAAATAAAAAATAAATTCGAATATCAAAAGCCTCTTAAGACGTGCTGCATTGAAGCGTATTCGTTAGGGTATTAAGTGTTTTGGCAACACTTTCTTTCATTGCTTCAACGTTGAGCGTATTAAAAGCTGTAAAATAAAAACTGGCAGCTCAATAAGGATAAGAACGCTTTGCAATCGTTATATATTTTCTTAATTTTACAACATACCATTTGCACCGACAACGAACAGGTAAATAACTAAGCTACGGTGTTTGGTTTTCATTCATTCGTTTCTACGATATTTGCTTTATTTCACTTCGCAATTCACAGCACAACGTTTGAAGGTATGAAACACCCTGATGTTATTGGCCATTACAACTTGTACTATTTTCGCTTGTCCGCCTATGCGAAATGTCCATTTATAAGGCAAGCAAGATATACGAGCGCTAGGTGGCAGCACACAAGCAGGTATGAAGGTATTTGTGCTGCATGGAACCGAGTACTTGAAGAAAAAGAACATGTGGATAAGTTTGTTATTGACCCCATTTTTTTTTGGGTCCCCATTTTGCAAATTCTTTTTTTTTCCTATTTTGAGGAACCCTAGAACTTTTTGAAATTCCCATTTTTGGTCCATTCCAAAAAAGAATTGGCAAAAATTTTCATTTATTTAGGGCGCAATTCTCTATCACGAAAAGAACATTCGTTTCGTCTCAGAGACGAATCGTTCGCCTGTTTGTAATATTCAAGATGATCGAAGAGAGAATACGCTTGCTAGACCAAATCGTTAGGAGACGAATCGTTCGTCTGAGCTTTCGCTCGCAATACAGAATAATGTTTCATAGTTAAACGAAAGCATTATACATCTTGAACTATTTCTTAACCCATTATTTGCTATAAACCAATTCATCTTGGAACCGTTTCTCACAAAACCGGTTTTGAAATCGGTTCTGATCGTTCCTCAATAGTAAACATGTACCATAGCATTAGGCGCAACAACAGCAAGTTGCATATAGAAGTGTGTTCATGAAAGCGCACAAATATTCAAACAAACATTAATTTTATTGTCGACGTTGTAATTCGCTTCTGTTGTAATGAAAATTCTTGTTCACTTCAATTGGCAACGACTATAAATCGAGAATTTTCTATTTTACAGCAAATATTTTTGCAAAGAGTCCAAGCGTTTGAGGAGACAAAATAGCACAAATATCAGGGTAAGAGGGAATCTAGGCAATAAAAAGAGCAAAAGGACACATTTTTATAAATAAGTAACAGTAATTTGAGCATTGCTTGAAGCATAAGGTGAATTCAATTGAAAAGAAGAGAAGCCCGGCACGTGAGTAAAATTTTAACCGCATAGATGGAATTATAATAAAATTGATAAGAGGCAAGCTTGCCTTCAAGAAGTGACTGTAAAGACGCCAGAGTTTATAAGGATGGGTACAAATGAACTGTGATGCTTGGGCTGTGATACTCTTATAATAGCTAATGGTCCCAACAATACGTAGGCTCGTGCTAACTGAAATCAGAGAGGTCTCCCATCACAAAATAAAAAAAAACATCGCAAATTTCTTTGCCAAACCAAAAGGTCAAGAGATATCATAATAAAAACTACCACACACGCTACTAAAGTTTTGCCGCAAAAATGTGTTCGCCCAGACTTAATGCGCTTGGTTTCATAGACACTTGTTTTTCGAGAGCTGAGCAGCAAATCTTCACACATCTATGGTCATTTGAAAGTACAATCAAACATCACACACTCTTGTGTTTTTTTTTTTATTTTGCTCTAATCACATTTAGCTCATCCTTAGTGCTTTGTGAATTCTACATTCAAACCACATTCATGTGGCACATGAAACTTTTACAATCGTCACAATCTTCATACAAATTGACGAATATAAAACTACCTTGAAAATCATTCACCTTCAAGCTAGACATGGCGGCTTTATTTGACACCTATGTAGGTAAAAAAACTAGCATGCTAGCATATGTTCGTACACCTGTCTGTACCACCTTTGTGAGTTCTTTTCTCTCTTTGTGAAGCCTTATTCAAAAGCACTATGGAGGTTTCAAGGAAACTTAAGAAGTTTCTTGTAAAAAAATGCAGAATGATGGAGAAAAGGTGAAAGAACAGATAGTTAACAAGTAGAATTCCGACGAAATTGTAACACATAACACACATCAGGTGACTGGAGAGGTGTGGCACCCACACACTTTTCAAATTCAATATGCCATTTTTTTTGTACTCTAGAAACATGTAAAATGTAAAAACTCGAATGGAAGTGCTATTGATGGTATGAGAAAAGCCTTGAAGATTTACTTTGAACTTTCATTATGAGGTGTATACTGCATTGTCGGACTTACATACGTACATATGTACTATATCATTGTGAATACCCAATAAGAATTTTTGTTCTCATTTGAGATGAAATACGTTTTCGAATTTCCAACGTTGATTTTTAACTTCAGATCAATTGCAGAACAATAAACTCTCCAGCAAAAGAGAATATTTTTGATATAAAAATATTTCTTATTTCCCCACTTGAAAAAGTATTTTTTTCCAGCTTGAGTTCCACTCATATTTTTCAAGTGAAATCAAACTTTACATTTTACTTTTTTGCTAAGCATTTCACTTATTATTAAAACAAAATAGTTGATATGTTATATTATTATCTATACTCACTATTTTTCTTTCCTTTATTTTAAAGTTTTTGTTCGCTGCTGTTTTGATTAATTTGATTAGCATAAAAGAAAAAAAATTGTATAAAATTCCAAATCGTTCTCCACTAAAGTCAAAGCGGTCAGCTGCCTCTGTTGTATCACTCAAGTTGTTTAGCCCATACTACATACAATACTTTCTGTATTTTAGAAACACCTTAATCCACTTCCATATTTTTTCCAGCATTTCTAATCTATACATACCTACTAACTTTTTAATAATAAAATCAAAATTTTTACAAGCCGCAAGTTTACTTTTACAAATTTCGTTTGAAATTTGTTTTCATTGCACAGCTGATTGTTGACATGACTTTTAGTGTTGCCACATTTACATACATACATACTAATTTATGTAAAAGTAAAAGTGGTAATTGGTTTGTGGGTTCCTTAGCATGATTTAAATGATCCGTTTTTTTTTCATCTTTTAGGAAGGTTAGGTTAGGTTGTGCTGGCAGGCCAACGCAGTGGCCTCACATAGACGCATGGCGTCCGTAGTGCTACCAGAATCATCTTTTAGGATACTTGGCAAACTTTTATGTGTGTAAAAATCTAGGCAAATGGCAACACTGATAAGAATGTACATACATATATGAACAGCGTGATATTTGGCTTTTACGTATGCCAGATGCATAAAGAGAGAATTATGTACACGAGCACAAATAGCTGCTTATAGTCTGAGCCAAACGCAGTTTATGGTCTTTAGACGGACTTTCGATAATAAATGCAAGTTTGTACGTCATGTTTGGTAGCATGGAGCATGTAAGAATTTTTTGGCAGCCAACAGATATGCTGTCCGTAAACATAATGACCAAGTATGTTCTAAGCATGTTTCATTTGACACGTAAGCGAAGATATGTGAAAGTAGAAGTCGACAACCAATCTCAAGAGCATCCATAACATTGTAGGTGAGTTGAAACTTAATAAAAAGACAATCTGGTAAGCCGCATGAATTTCCATACGAATATTATACTTTAAGCTATCACTCTCAGCGGTGTATTAACAAAAAACTCATTTCAGATCAAATCCGTGTTCGAATTTAATTTTAATTGGAGCAAGAGAGAAAATTTTTGAGATGAAAATATTTTCCACTAAAAAAAATGTTGGATTCCTACTTGAATTTTATCAAAATTTTTCAACTGAAAACAACACTATATTTTAGTTCTTTATCATACAATATAATATTATGAATACTACCTTTTGTCACATAAATAATTATCTTTTTATTTCTTTCCTTTTTCTAATGTTTGCAAAAAGTTTTTCATTCGCTCACGTGTTTCGGTTAATGTTTGCTCTCTGATATGACATACGAGTGCTGCCATGTGTAAAAATTGCAGATGCACTTTCAAAATGAACTCCGCTGGTTTTCAAACTGCAAACAAAACTGTGGAAAAAGTTTTAATAACCAACTAGAGAAACATTTTGGAAATCTCATTGAAAAGCTAGACATTAAACTTCACTTTGTGATTGCAACGGCGACGAAGCACCTTGCAAATACACAACAAAAATTTTATCTGGAACCGCTTCCATCTATCATCTTTCGAACGTATTGTGTATATTTTTAAGACTTTCACTTTTATTTTTAACCACGATTTTTTTAACTTTTATTTATGTAACGAAATTATATTATTGTTATCTTCAGATCACTGTCATCGTTTTGACATACATATACTTTACATATACACAAATATCCACATCCTGTTGAATTAACAAAACTTAAAATGCACTTCAGGCAATTTACTAAAGCTTCATTGCTTATGACAGCCAGACAAAACTATTTAAACATTCTAAGTGCAGTTGAGTTTAAGACCAAAATTGTGTAAAACCAAGAAAATAATTGATAAGCAAATGATTCGTAAGTATGGTGAATAATAACAAAATTGTCTTTGTTTTATCTTGTCGGTGTCAGTGTGGATAAATTTTGCGGTAATTCAATAACTGACCATAAATGTCACAGTCTTTGTTACGAAACACTTAAAGCTACTTATTTTTTGACAGCATTTTACTTGCCCTTTGTATGAGAATGTCCACTGCTTTATGTGTAAATAAATCATATTGGATGTAATATTTAGTTATACAAAATAATCTTAAGTGGAATAATTTGTAGATACTTTGAACAATAGATAAATCAATTTTGAAAAGACATTGTTAAGCAATTAAACGATAATAACAAGCTGATAAAAGCTAAAAGTCAACTAATGCTTTATATTATAACTGCCATATCTATGAAAGCTGAACAAGTAAAAGTGCGTAGAAAAGTTTGAGGAATGTACTGACAAAAAACATAATAGCTACAGAACAAGAAAGTTTATTTTATATGAACCAGATGTCCAGCTGCTATTTCGAACGATATTTACTTAAAGTTTTGACTTAAGGAAACTACTAGGAAATCTGTTCTCGTATTGTACTTTTGTACTGCAAATTCGTTTGAAACGCATTTCTGATCAAATCAGTCCAGAACTTGAGACCAAATGGAGAAACATTCCATTCTTCAGCAAAAGAGAACATTTCGGGTATGCAAATATTTCCGCACTTGAAAAAGTACTGGAGTACCTACAAACAGGAAAATATTCACCAAACATTGTGCAAGTCTTCCTTTTTGCAGCATCTTGTTTCCACATTTTGATTCCTAGAGTCGAGTGACTATATTAAATAAGTTCTAGCCTTTTTAAATTCTGCTCTTTAAACTGCGTTTAGTTAACTAAATAGTTTGATATCTTAGTATCTAACGACAATAGCGCCAAGTTTTCTCGGAAACAACGCTTGACTTCCTACACAATGTGAGCCACCATTTAACCTCAATTTTATGTCAACACTACTTTGTCATTATTTTGTAAGAAAATAAAAAAGAAAATCAAATATAATTTTGTAGTAAGAAAGTGAGATGAAGTTTTGTCGGTGCTTCCTTTATTCTATCTTACTTTCTCATCAAAAAAATGAAAACTTTGGCTCTGGTTGTTGACAACGACAACTGCCTTTCATGTAATTGACGCTTGTACAAGTACACAAAAGTTGGTGCATGCGGTGGTTGAATTATTTTGTTGCAGTTCTCCTTTGTTCTTTTTGCACTTGGGTGCGCTGTGGACGTTTCCTATTAAGAATTTTTCTTAAAACATGAATTTTGTTAAAACATAGATTTTTAACAATCTCGAAATACATTCTCCATTCCAAAAGGAAACAATTTTGATATGAAAATATTCTTATTTCTTCACTTGAAACTGAAAACATTGGATTCGTTCGCTCAAGTGTTTCGATTAATTTCTAATGTCATATATGACAGAAGATACGAGTGCTGCCATGTGTAAAAATTGCAGATGAATTTTCAAAATGAATTCCGATGGTTTTCAATTTGAAATAAAAATTTGAAAAAAAAAATGTTCTTCCTCAACCTTTTTCTACCTTATACAAGGAGGGAATGTGAAGTTTCCACTGGTCATACCAAATAGTTCCCGTAACAGTCGGGCATCAGCCGCAAAAGAGTACTGATACTTTCGACAAACTACGGTAAGTGTTTTGTCGCTTAAAAAACAACAACATAAATCAGGCTCAGATTCATATCTCTCCTTCAGGGTACAAGATTATTTTGAATTAAAGTTCACTCACACTTGTTCATCACATTTATCCACTTTGGACGATGGACTCATAAAGCTTACAAAAACACTTAAAATTAATGTATGAAGTCACTCACATTTTATGATAAGAATGATGGTTTGCTACAGGTGCTATCCACAAAGCAAAATAATAAAAAGTGGGAAACTATTTTCGTGGAAACTATAACCAAAGGCAAAAAAGGAATAATGAGCAAAGATTGAAAAATAAAAGCAACCTTTTAAAATAACAATATAAACCCAAGCAGAAATGGTAAGGTAAGATTTAACAAATTCCATTCAATCTAATACTCCCTTTACATTGTAAGAATAATGCAAACCCATTGCAAAATTTGCTCCATGACACAGATTCACATTTAGGCGAGGTTCTCTTCATTTGTTTTTAGCAGCCTTGAAACTCGGTGAGAATCTATTTGGGGCGGTTTACTCAGGATGTGCATGGATGCAATGTACTGTTATACTGTTGTCGTAATTCGTGAAATGTTTTTTAAAGCTACATTTGGTGCTAAGCAAAGTGGATGGTTATTCATTACACAAGTGCATCTACCTATCCGTTTTTTTATACATACAAGGTGCCCCAATATTAATAACAAAGTTGTAAGAATAGCCTATTCTCCGTGTATTTGTTATTCCATGCGCTTGTTCCAGGTGACCAGGGCAGTAGTCAGAATTTTTTTCGGAATTTACTTAAAAGTCCTTTAATAAAAATAATTCATATCAAATATTACACAAACAATAAAACAGAAGTGTACTTCAATTGAAGTATGTAAATGTAATTTTTTTAAATGTTTTGAAGTTTATTTTAAAATAAGTTAGAAAAATCTATACTTTACCTAGACCCTGGCTAGATTTTCCCTACGAGAGACAACTGTGCGTGACGCATTCCCGGGCTTTGGGCTGTTAAGCACGTGTTTTCCAATTTAAATTTATAAAAACTTGCAAGCAAGAGAACTGTTATTTTTTGTGTTGGTTAATAACTCAAAGTTTGAAGTTTTTGTTGTTGTTTTGCTATGTTACGATCAGCTGTTTCTTTCTTGCAAAACGTCACTCAGTAAAATCTCACCAGCAAAAACTTGCAATTTTCTCTCACTATAAAATATGTATGAAAATGCGCTCTCTTCATACAAGTTTTTTGTGTGGCCGAACACTATTCAGTAAAATTTTGATTTTAATTCCTAAAAGCTTTAAGCTCGCCGAACAGGTCGTTATAGAGTAAATATGAGTTTCACAGAGCCCCCTTGAAGCATCCAAAAGTGGAGGTGTTATTTAATGAATTTCATAGCTGCACTTTCTGCTAAGCGAATGATGTAACGTAGGAAATGTCAACTTCAATCTCAATTGTCAACCTTTTTAAAGCACCCTGTAAGCAGCTTGGAACTTTAGTTTCCTTTATATTTTTCAACACCTTAGTGCCAGGTGCAAAAGTTTAAGTTTACTTTTACCAAAACTTCTACAAGTTATGAGTGGCACGAAAAGAAATGAGTAAACTCTACAGACTTCTATAGTACAAAGTGTAGCACATGCTGTTACTTTCACACATCCATACATATCTATGTGTGATCTTACTTGCAATCCACTCACATAAAATGTGCACGTGTAATACAGTTAAACCAAGCGTAAAAATAGGTTTTCTTTCTTTTTATTAATATTTAAGTTGCTGTCAATGTCTCAACAGTAGTGACATTAAGTTTTTCATTACGTTTGTTTTTTTTTGTCAGATTAATAAGTTTTCGGGGTCATGTTGGAAACAACTGTTGCTAAAGTACATCTTTCGTTGTGGTTTACTGAAGTAAGCACAAACAGCTTTTCATATTAATCATAATAATTCTAAAAACTTTTATATGAAAAAATACGTATGTATGTATGTATGTTTGTGTATGTGCTTAACATGAAAGATTGGCAAACGTTTGTCCTTAAGCACCTTTTAAGAAAGTTCTTTTCGAAAGAAAATATAAAAGTTATATCTACAAATTATATTTTTAGGGTGGAACAAAAAAAATCGATATTCTTTTTTCGGCGGGTATAAGAAAAATGAATTTGCCTGCCGCGTTCTTATGGTAGTGAACCGGAGATAGATACAAAAATTTACATGCAAATGCAACAATTACAACTTGAGCCAGATAAATCCACATAGAACTCTGGTTCACGCTGCGTTTAATTGGCTTTTTTGTGTCAACTTGGCAGCACTTGCCCATTAAATGTCATAATTGAAACACATACAAATAATTAAAAGAAATTAGTCAATTAACTTAATCAAAAGTTGCAAACATAATATATTAATAAACTTACTTCAAATAATTGTTCTTCCATGGTTTTATTTAATTTTAAATTATTTTCACTTATGTTCACCCTCTGTTTGTTTGTTTCCCTTCTTCGGGCTGTGACGTTTTCTGTCGTGACGTTTCTGTCAGTGCTGCCAACTCACATAACCATGAACCGAACTCAAGGCAAATTAAACAAGGTAGAATTGACAACTGAAATATTTTTTTTTGTAGGAGTTCTTACTTCAAAAAAAATAAACCAACGAATTTACCCTTACTGGCCCACGTACAATATTTGGGCCCCATACAATTTTTGTATTAAAAAGTTAAACCGCATTTGCAAATATCACAATATTATTAATATAGAAATTCATAAACTATCTAATAAGCTCACTTTTGCCACCAAGTGCTACTTTGGAGTCTACCTCTTTAAAGACCTTGACCGCAAAGAACAAGCATACATATGTATATATTAGTATAGCAACGATTTGGGTCACTGTTTACGACTATCATCAAATTCTAAAAAATGTTGTGAGGAGTACCAAAGTCACTTTTCGGTTCAAATGAAAATCGGCCTCCGGAGAATAAATACTGTTGTTATTTTGAAAAATATTTGCAAAAATCCAAAGAACTAATCGGAGGCGTTGTCTATAGCTATTGTGTGAATTACATCTTTAGTTGCTGACTATTGTCCACGATTTAAAAAAATAACGCGATCCCGTCTTCTTGGTACAGAAATTGTTTCATTCGTTTCCAAATATCTTGCAAACTACTCAAAAAATTGATCTCGTAATCGGATTATAATTTATGGGTACTGGGCGCGTCTATTGATACCTCTCCCGGCAATTTTTGGACGTGTTTTAGCACTCGGTTGCAGGCGTAAACAATTACCATGATTTGGTATTTCTCAAATAAAAATAACGAACTGATAAAAATGAAAAATTTTAAATCGAACGGGTTAAAATTTTTTTTCATTTGACGTTAAAACTCCTACAGCAAAGAGAGAACTGTCAAGTTCGCTATTACTTTGTTTAATATACTTTGACCGAACTGTTCCCGTGAGAATTGAGCGTGAGCCAGAGCGACAACTACCAGAAGAATGTGGCTATAGTCATACTAAAAAAAGAGTTTAGCTAAAATGAAAAGTAAAAGGGTGCCCTTATGAAAAAAAATTAAATTGGTTGGTGGTATGATGAAATTTTTTGTTTTGCAAGGTCACTCTGTACCCACTATTTTATTCACAAACCATAGCATATTTCTGGTAATAAGCCAAAAAGCCAAACTCAAGTTTTGAGTAAACGAGTTTACAAGCACAACCATAGACACAAACCACTTTTCAAGTTTTTGCAATAAAACCATTGTTCTTTAATTAAAATTGTACGCTTTGCAAAATTTTAGTTCTGACCGCCTTAATTAGGGCATAATTACTTTAGAAAAAAAAAAATTTGTATTTATTAAAGGTCCAGGATAATAATTTTTTTTCGACATCCTAACCGAAAAAAAATGTTTAAGTGGCAACCCTACCATACACAGTGCAGTCATATGCAAAAGCCCCTATCTTCTTGCATGTATGTAGGTTAATTGCCAGGCTAAATATCTACAACGAACATCTGCTGCCTGCTGGAAACCCATTGACACAAAGTGCAAACAAAGTACGTGCATGGATAAGCTAAACGTCAAGTTAAGTCACTTCGTTTAGTTTAGAGTTTGCATAATACGCATCTCCCTTATCTGACCTTATTGAAATCAGCTGCCGCAAATGTGCTTCATTAACTAATTAATGCATAAACATACATACTCACATGGGTATGTATGTAGACAGGCATACATCACAGATGCGAGATGATGTTGACTATTCTATTGTATATATTTAACTATCCATGACATCGGATGTAAGCGTGGATGGTGTGCATAAGTACCGCATCTTAGATATGCGGTTAAACCAGTAATTTTCATACTTCGTAGGATTATTGATGAGCTCTGCATAAACACTTAACTGCGTTTAAGAAGCACTGGTCAACAAGTAAAATTCGTAATAATTCGCTCCAGCGTTGACAGCAAAATATTATTCGATCAAAAAGTTCGATAGCGATGATCAACTCATAAAACAAATTCGAAGCTCCATGCTCGATAACTAGCAAGATGGAACGTGGAATGCAGCGCATAATAACGGTCTTCTCTGAATGCACATGCGAGACTAATTCGTTTAGGCTAAGGATATTAGAAGCCAAATAAAAACAAATAAATTTCCTTCTTCTTCTTCTTTTTATTGCATAACAAATTCTTGCGTTATAATTTTCAGTTTAAATCACATAAAAAGTCAACAATAACAAAATGTAAGTTAAAAACAAACAAAATTACTTCAAGTGGAAATAAATTTATGTAAATAATTTTTGCAATAATGTCGATTACATTGAAGTGCTTAACTTCCGCGTAGCTTCCTCTGTTATACGACTAAAAACATAACTCATATTCAAGTTTGATACAGATAGACTTTCAATATTTAATTGAAATGAATTGGCGCGTAAATTTCTATAAATTATTGGCATTGTTGTACTCTTAATTGGTATGAAATATTGCATAACGGCGCCTTCCACACTAAAAATGAAAAGAAAATGTGTCTTTTAGTATTTATTTTATTTCATTTCATTTCATTTCATTTCATTTTATTTTATTTTATTTTATTTCAATTTATTTTGTTTTTTACTTTATTTTATTTTTCATATCAATTTTTCCACAAAATCGGATATAATAATTAAAAACCAATTATTATTGTTCACTGGTCTCGAGCTTTTATTTTATTTTATTTCATTTCATTTCATTTCATTTTATTTCATTTCATTTCATTTTATTTTATTTTATTTTATTTTATTTTATTTTATTTTATTTTATCTTGTTTTATTTTATTTTATTTTATTTTATTTTATTTTATTTTATTTTGTTTTATTTTATGTTATCTTGTTTTATTTTATTTTATTTTATTTTGTTTTATTTTATTTTATCTTGTTTTATTTTATTTTATTTTATTTTATTTTATTTTATTTCAATTTATTTTGTTTTTTACTTTATTTTATTTTTCATATCAATTTTTCCACAAAATCGGATATAATAATTAAAAACCAATTATTATTGTTCACTGGTCTCATTTCATTTCATTTCATTTCATTTCATTTCATTTCATTTCATTTCATTTCATTTCATTTCATTTCATTTCATTTTATTTTATTTTATTTTATTTTATTTTATTTTATTTTATTTTATCTTGTTTTATTTTATTTTATTTTATTTTATTTTATTTTATTTTATTTTATTTTATTTTATTTTATTTTATTTTATTTTATTTTATTTTATTTTATTTTGTTTTATTTTATTTTATCTTGTTTTATTTTATTTTATTTTATTTTGTTTTATTTTATTTTATCTTGTTTTATTTCATTTTATTTTATTTTATTTTATTTCAATTTATTTTGTTTTTTACTTTATTTTATTTTTCATATCAATTTTTCCACAAAATCGGATATAATAATTAAAAACCAATTATTATTGTTCACTGGTCTCGAGCTTTTATTTTATTTTATTTCATTTCATTTCATTTCATTTTATTTCATTTCATTTCATTTTATTTTATTTTATTTTATTTTATTTTATTTTATTTTATTTTATTTTATTTTATTTTATCTTGTTTTATTTTATTTTATTTTATTTTATTTTATTTTATTTTATTTTGTTTTATTTTATGTTATCTTGTTTTATTTTATTTTATTTTATTTTGTTTTATTTTATTTTATCTTGTTTTATTTTATTTTATTTTATTTTATTTTATTTTATTTCAATTTATTTTGTTTTTTACTTTATTTTATTTTTCATATCAATTTTTCCACAAAATCGGATATAATAATTAAAAACCAATTATTATTGTTCACTGGTCTCATTTCATTTCATTTCATTTCATTTCATTTCATTTCATTTCATTTCATTTCATTTCATTTCATTTCATTTCATTTTATTTTATTTTATTTTATTTTATTTTATTTTATTTTATTTTATCTTGTTTTATTTTATTTTATTTTATTTTATTTTATTTTATTTTATTTTATTTTATTTTATTTTATTTTATTTTGTTTTATTTTAATTTATCTTGTTTTATTTTATTTTATTTTATTTTGTTTTATTTTATTTTATCTTGTTTTATTTCATTTTATTTTATTTTATTTTATTTCAGTTTATTTTGTTTTTTACTTTATTTTATTTTTCATATCAATTTTTCCACAAAATCGGATATAATAATTAAAAACCAATTATTATTGTTCACTGGTCTCGAGCTTTTATTTTATTTTATTTCATTTCATTTCATTTCATTTCATTTCATTTCATTTTATTTTATTTTATTTTATTTTATTTTATTTTATTTTATTTTATTTTATTTTATCTTGTTTTATTTTATTTTATTTTATTTTATTTTATTTTGTTTTATTTTATTTTATCTTGTTTTATTTTATTTTATTTTATTTTGTTTTATTTTATTTTATCTTGTTTTATTTTATTTTATTTTATTTTATTTTTGTTTATTTTATTTTATTTTATGTTATTGTTGGAATCTGGCAATATCGCAGCAACGTTCATCTTCTTATGATCTGTCATTCTGTCTATATACATACACATTTTATTCTTTGTACTCATTCTTACTTACTTCTGAATAAACCACCGGCAAGAACGGATTTATAAAAGCGTGCGTTTTATTAGGTTATGGGCCCAGAAGTTTCCATGCAATTTTGAAGTCATAAATCTATATAAAAAGTAATCCAGAATGGCGAACTCATCTTTATATACCATAGACAAACTCGATGTGTCGAATTATGAAACGTGGACAGTGCAAATGCGTAGTGTACTAATCCACGGTGGTCTTTGGAAAGTACTGACTGAGGTGAAGCCTACAAGTGCGGATGACCTAGCGGTGTGGACCATAAAGGACGAGAAGGCGTTAGCTACCATCATACTCAGCGTAAAATCCAATCAACTAAGCTATATTAAAAATTGCAAGTCGTCGGCAGAAGCGTGGCTGAAATTAAAAGAGGTGTACAAGCCGCAAGGGCCAATACAAAAGGTATCATTGTACAAACAACTTTTAAGCAAGCGTATGCAAGAAGAAGAAAATCCACAGGAATTTATCAACGCATTTACTGAGATCGCAGACAAGCTAACGGAGACGGGAATTACTATCCAGGATGATTTGCTAAGTATAATTCTCTTATCAAGCTTACCCAAATCATACGATAACTTTGTCATAGCTATGGAAACGCGAGATAGTTTACCTGCATTCAGCGCATTAAAGATAAAGCTCTTAGAAGAGGGGGAACGGCGCAAACGGCAGCAGGAACCGGCAGAAGTGAGCACGCAGCAAGCATTTATAGCTACCGAAAAAACATACAAGAAAACACAGGGTGAACAAAAAGTCACGAGAACGCAAAATAAATCCAATTTCAAATGCTTCGCATGTGGAAAAAGAGGACATTTCGCAAATAAATGCAAAGAAAAACGAAATTCCAGAGAAACAGCAATGAATGTCATCGCAATGACAAACATGCAAAACAAATTCGATGATACATGCTGGTACACGGACAGTGGCGCAACGTCACACATGTGCAATAACAGATCAATGTTTATAAAGTACGAACAATGTGTTGAAAAGATTTGGCTAGCATCAAACACTGCAATTACAGCAATAGGCAAGGGGGACGTATTGTTAAAAACAAAACAGAGAACACTTCGCTTGCAGAATGTGTTGTACTCGCCTGAGTTGAAAGCAAACTTCGTATCAATTAGCAAAGCAGTAGAACATGGTATGTCAATAAATTTCGAAAGAGAGCAAGCACGTATAATCGACAGGTATGGTGAAATTATTTTAACAGCGTTAAAAAGGCACAATTTGTATGTTGTGGAAATGAAACAAGAGAGTTTGTATGCATTGAGCAGCAACGAAATTTGGCACAACCGGTTTGGCCATCTAAATTATCAAAGCTTATGTAAATTGAAGAAAGATGATATGGTTCGCGGTATTCAATTTTCTAATCAAAGCAAAAAGTTCGTAAATTGTAACACTTGTATGTTGAGTAAAATACATACATTACCTTTCCCAAAAGAGTCTGAGCGAAAATCTGAGATGTTATTAGAGTTGGTACACTCGGATGTGTATGGCCCAATAAATATAAAATCTGTGGGAGGTTCACGTTATTTTGTAACTCTAATTGATGACAAATCCAGATTTATACATGTTTATTTTTTAAAAGCGAAAAGCGAGGTTTTGGATAAATTTAAAATATTCAAAGCGTATGTAGAACGTCAGACAGGTTGCAAAATAAAGGCGCTAAGGAGCGACAATGGCAGGGAATATGTTAACAATGAATTTGATGAGTTTTTGAGACAGCACGGTATACATCACGAATTGACAGTTCCTCACACACCACAGCAGAACGGTGTGGCAGAGAGGGCGAATCGTACGCTCGTCGAGATGGCACGAAGCATGATTTTACATAGCAAAGTTCAGCAGAACTTATGGGCAGAAGCCATATCAACAGCAGCATACTTGAGGAACAGATGTCCAACAAAATGTTTAGCAAACGTAACGCCATATGAAGTTTGGTTTAATAGAAAACCTGCAGTCGGACATTTGAAAACATTTGGCGCAGTCGCGGTCGGATTAAATAAAACACCGCATGGTAAATTCGAAGCTAAAGGTAAACAATTTATTATGGTAGGATACTCTTTAGAGAGCAAAGCATATCGTTTGTACGACAAAGAATCGCATAAAATAGTAATAAAAAGAGATGTAATTTTTAATGAGAGCGAAATTGGGCAAAGCAAAGACTGCCATGATAGCAATGCAATAGACTTGTTAAAATTCTTTGTCGAGGAGGAGAATGCAAACACAAATGTAGATTCGAAAAATGAAAATATAGAAGTGGAAAGCGATAGTTCAGTGTATGACAGTGCAGACGAGGCAAATTTAAGCGAATCTGATAGAGAAAACGGAATTGAAGATAAAAATCTTAAAGCAGGTAGAGGTAGACCGAAGTTTGTGCGAACTGGTTTGCCTGGACGACCTAAAAAACAATATAATTTGATAAACAGTATGGTAAATGAAGCAATACCATCAAGTGTAAATGAAGCGTTATCAAGTACGAATCGTGATTTTTGGTATAATGCTATGAAAGACGAATTTGCAGCATTGAACAAAAATGAAACATGGGTATATGTTGACTTGCCGCCTGGCAAGAACGCAATTAAAAATAGATGGGTATTTACACTCAAACGTAATAAAAACGGCGATATTGAACGATACAAGGCACGGCTTGTGGCTAAGGGGTGCGAGCAGAAATTTGGTATTGACTATAGAGAAACGTTCTCACCTGTTGTGCGTTACAGCACGATTCGCATGATTTTAGCAATTGCTGTAGAAGAAAAAATGCATTTGCATCAGCTTGATGTTAGTACTGCATACTTAAACGGTGTCTTAGAGGACGAAATATATATGCAACAACCGGAATATTTTGTAGATGAAAAACAACCAGAAAAGGTTTTGAAATTGCAAAAGGCAATTTACGGCTTGAAGCAGTCCGGTAGGCAGTGGAATTTTAAGCTAGATGGTGTATTAAAACAAATCGGTTTTAAAGCATGCGACAACGAACCATGCTTGTATTATATGAATGATGAAAATGAATTGATTCTCATTGCCGTGTACGTGGATGACATTTTAGTCGCTTGTAAAAGCAAATCTTTATTGCTAAAAATAAAAGCTCTTATTTCTGAAGAATTCGAAGTAGTTGATAAAGGTGTGATGCAACACTTCTTAGGAATAGAGATTGAACGCAGTGGCGAATTAGGTGACATCGCGCTTAGTCACAAACAATATATCAAAGACTTATTGAAGTCATATAATATGGAAGAATGTAAACCTAAGGCAGTACCCTTGGAAGCTGGTTACCAAACTGTGTGTAATGATGACTGCGAAAAGGCAGACGCTAAGCAATATCAATCGTTGATAGGTGCACTTATGCACTTGGGTTTAACAACAAGGCCTGATATATTACATTCTGTTTCAAAATTATCGCAGAGAAACAAAAATCCTCACATTGAGCACATGACTGCTGCTAAACATATTTTACGTTATTTAAAAGGTACTTTAAATTTTAAACTTTTATATCGTGCAGGTGGCAGCTGTATCGAAGGCTTTGTCGATGCGGATTGGGGAAGTGATCCTCAAGACCGAAAATCATATACTGGTTTCGTATTCTTTTACGGAAAATGTGCTATATCGTGGGAGTCAAGGAAGCAAATCACAATAGCCTTGAGCAGCACAGAGGCTGAATATATAGCGGCATCAAATGCAGCTAAAGAAGCAGTTTATTTGCAGCGCCTCTTGAATGAGATAGGTTTTTCGAAAGGTGATCCAATTATTTTACATATCGACAACCAAGGTGCACAGAAACTGGCAACTAATCCTGTGTACCACAACCGAACAAAACATATCGATGTTCGTTATCATCATATAAGAGGATTGGTTAATGATCAAGTAATCACATTATCATATTGTCCTACGGATCAGATGACAGCTGACATATTCACGAAGAATCTTCCTGGGACAAAGCATAAGAAATTTACAACTGAAATGAATATCTTTTGATTTGATAAGAGAAGATTCACATTGAGGAGGAGTGTTGGAATCTGGCAATATCGCAGCAACGTTCATCTTCTTATGATCTGTCATTCTGTCTATATACATACACATTTTATTCTTTGTACTCATTCTTACTTACTTCTGAATAAACCACCGGCAAGAACGGATTTATAAAAGCGTGCGTTTTATTAGTTATTTTATTTTATTTTATTTTATTTTATTTTATTTTATTTTATTTTATTTTATTTTATTTTTTTTTTATTTTATCTTGTTTTATTTTATTTTATTTTATTTTATTTTTGTTTATTTTATTTTATTTTATGTTATTTTATTTTATTTTATTTTATTTTATTTTATTTTATTTTATTTTATTTTATTTTATTTTATTTTATTTTATTTTATTTTATTTTATTTTATTTTATTTTATTTTATTTTATTTTATTTTATTTTATTTTATTTTATTTTATTTTATTTTATTTTATTTTATTTTATTTTATTTTATTTTATTTTATTTTATTTTATTTTATTTTATTTTATTTTATTTTATTTTATTTTATTTTATTTTATTTAATTTAATTTAATTTAATTTTATTTTATTTTATTTTATTTTATTTTATTTTATTTTATTTTATTTTATTTTATTTTATTTTATTTTATTTTATTTTATTTTATTTTATTTTATTGTATTTTATTTTATTTTATTTTATCTTATTTTATTTTATTTTATTTTATTTTATTTTATCTTATTTTATTTTTTTTTATTTTATTTTATTTTATTTTATTTCTATTTATTTATTTAGTTTCATATCACATTTTTATTAATATATTTCATAAAAAGCTCGATGTAAAATGATCTCAAAGTAAAATGTGGCCGATACTTACACCAATTGTGAACTTGGAAATGTTTTCTCCATAAATGCAGTCAAACGAAAGAATACTTTTGGTAGTACGCCTTGCGGCGTTTGTACGGCTTTTTTCATGCGCATCAATATAACATAACCTTCGCCATTAGCAGATGATATTTCGCTCGGTCGTCCAATGTGCATAAATTGTCCATCTTTCATTACAACAATTTTATTACATATAATTTCGGTGTAACAATTATTAACCGATGTAATGACCAGCGATGTTCTAACTTTGTGAAAAAGACTTGATACTAAACGATACAATTGACGACGACCATGCGGATCTACGCTCCAAGTATAATTACCGATACATAGCAGTGCAGGTTTTTTTAGTATGGCAATTGTATAGGACACTCGCTCTTTAATGCCGGTGCTACATTTGCGCAAACGAGTATATAATTGTGTATAGAAGCCGAAGTTTTTCGCAAAATTTTCACAAATTTCATTGATTTCATTGCGCTCATAGCCATATAAAATACAAAACATTTTCAAAGCTTGATAGCACGTCATCTCACCCATGACACAATTTACAGCTGGTACAAAACCAATATGTGATCTAGCTTTATCAGGATTCTCTGTCATCGATACGCTATTGATGTAGACACGTCCAAAGCTGGGACTAGGTTTGCCGGCAAGAATATTTAGCAGTGCATTTGTGTAATTACAATTAGTGCCGATAATGCCTAATGTTTCTCCACTGAAAAGGGATTGAAGTCAAGCATCGTATTATTTCTACGAATATACGCTGAAGGAAACATAAAGTAACTCAAAGTACTAGTGTATGGTCACTAATGGTCAATGATCCAGAGCCCGAAAAAAATTAAATCGTGCAAGTTAAAATTATAAAAAAACTTACGGTTTTAAGGTAAACGATACTCGATCTACCAAAATTTTTCTATTTTTGATTAATCCCAAATTCTGACAAATTGCTGTATAGTAATAGCGCATTCGCGGTTTCATTGATTGTACGTGAATCATTTCGGCTGTCACATCATCTACCTCATATGAATCGCTGGCATGTCGACGTTTGTGTTCATCCAAAGCTCGGTCGCTAATTGAAGTAATATAACGAGAAGCGATAAATTCATAAGATATACCAAATATAAAGTTAAAACCAATAATTCTGGATAAAACAGTTGACTCTTTGTGACGTATATCGGCTATAGCATTGTATACTTACTAATTGTCGGGGGGAACTTCACGTCTAAAGAAACCACGACATTCATATATGCAAAGTCCAATGGCGCCATAAGCAACAACCAGCCCTAGGTACATTGCGTCTTTGTCAAAATCACTTTGATTTTCTGTTTTGGAAACGAGCTCTAGTGATTTGAAAATTTTCTTTCATTAAATTTTAAATGTAACAACACACCACCGTCTATCCTTGCAACTTACCACAACAATTTGGAGTTTTTTCACAAAACTCTAAACTAATGGATATCATTCTAATCATTTCGTCTTCACACAAACGTTGTCGTATATTAAGATTATATGTATTTGACATGCCCGTGCAAAATGAGTATAATGGTATGAAACGTGGTAGCATTGATAGAAATGTATTGTCTTCCACTATCTCATGATGAAGCGCTATAAAGAATGATATGCCGGTGGAATGTAATGTTGTCAAGAATAAAAATGCACGATGACTACTTTTGAAAAACAAGCTAAGCGCTAAATTTGTCATGGATAGAGCGGTAGCTACGAGCAGTAGTAGGCAGAAACCCCATCCTGTAAATGTGTACAAAAATATTTATTGATAACAATTGTGTCAGTATTTAATATTGGTAATAAATTTTGTAACGTTATCCATTCCTTCAAGTTTTCGCAAGGACAATGTATAACTTACTTAAACCATCAACGGGAAAGTAGACTGGAGGCAATAAGAAATAACATGCGCAAATTGAAACCAGCATAACAACCATATGTTTGCAAATATCCAAGACACACAGGCATATCCAGTGATTGTAACCGGTCAAACCAGCTATACGCTGTAAATTATGAAATCCGCTCGTCCGTTCAGCTACACAAACCAAAACTCGTATGCTCGTCAAATAGCATAGAATAAACGACATATGTATTGCCAATGTAGAGCCCATATTAAATGAAACTTGAGATAATTCACTAACGGCGACTTTATTCTCAGCTGGTAAAAGCTCAAGTTCAACATCGATTGTATAATCAGCTGTGCTATAGTGTCTGTAAGAAAGTAGTAAAATTGTTGCATCAACCATGTTTCGTTTATTTTAATTAACGAAACGAAATTATTACGATAAAATGATTGGGGTTTTTCGGTAAGCGGTGTTACAATGCATTCTTGCTACATATCTTTATCTACTAATGTTTTGAGTCACTTTTTATGCTATTGTAAACATCGCTAATATACATATACATAGCATACTTACCGTAATATGGCATTATATACCAGATTCATAACCAACGGTGCAACATGCGGTAAATATCCATTGAACCAGGCAGTTAAGTGATTTTGTACCGTTAAACCGAATAATATTTTAAAATGTAAATTGGTATATTGACTTTTACGCTCATCATTGAAAATATAATCAACAATTGGCATGCCCTTAACATCAATTGTTTTTGTATGACTATTTTTCCAATATATATTTTGCTTATAACCATCAATAAATCGTTTCAAATTAGGATTCATTTCTGTACGTATACATAGCAAATTTTGTGCATCACGATAATCGCCAACTTCAAAATGCAGTGATGGTAATGCTTCCATACGCGGTGTCATCCATATAGCACAATATATAAGAACAACAACTGGCATACCTATTAATACTGGTATCAGAGTTTTGTGTGACCAATAGAATATAAGATGTTTATAAAATAATGCAGTCCATTGATTGATCAACTTTTGGAATGCATTCATTTCGTAATTTATACGTCGCTTTAGAAACACTAATTCATCATTATCCTCATGCATGATACTAAGGCCATTTAAAATACGAAAAAATCGTTTGCGATCATCATAAGCGGTACGCTCAGCGCCCAATTTGCAAAACAATTCTTCAATAGGTGTTTCGAAAATTGATATATTGATTATATTTAGTTGTTCCCTTTTAGCTTCTAACTTTTGTAGAATCGCTTCAAAGATTTCAATATCACTAGATTCGATGTGATATGTTATTTCTCTACCGATTTGTGATGCCGGTACTATGTCGGGTAAAACTTCGTTAACGACTTTAGTCACTTCTTCTACTATACAATCATCACCTCTACTGATTAGCTATGTTTCAAAAAAAATATATAAAAATAAATTGTTTTAATATGTGAAAATACGTTTTAGTATATAGTTTAGTTATGGTTCATGTTCTCGCGAGTATAAAGGCGCCGTAAATGGAATGCGAAATAAGCGGACATATTTTTTTTGTGCGTTATACAGATATCGTGTTTTATTAATTGTTGCTCTGTAATTCTATTCGAATCAAAATTTGTTCGTTTTCGAGTGATTGGTACTCTGTAAAAAATTTTCGTATATAACGAGTCCGTTGTTCGAGTTCCATTCTGTTCCCTTCGTATTTCATTTATTGCCATTTCGATTATGGAAAATTTGTTACTCGCTAATTAGAAAATTCCATTCGACAAAATTTTAGCAAACAGAAAACTACAAAAATATATTTTCTTATGATTATAATAACCGATTGAAGAACGTTTGGTAAAAAATTTCAAAAATTTGGCACCAAAATTTTTTAATATAGATATGTACTTATAAAAAGTATAATTTTATTCAATAGAAAACTAAAAAAAAAAATTAAAAATTACTTGTGCGAGGAATTGCATTAGAACTATGCTATTGGATTTGTTCCTCCGTAGACGAAACTCGGTGCAATGGAGTTACCTAGATTCAAAACATGCGGCATATATTTCATTGAAATAGCGGATCAGATAAACGTCAATGCATTAGGCTTGAAGTGGCGATAATTTAAAAATCGATAGTTCCAAATGATTACAAAAACAAAATTCAAAAAAATCTATAACAATATCGAATTTCTACAACACACTTTTCAATTATATTCCATTACTTCTTATTTTCAATAATCGTGAAAAATTGTGATACCTTGGTAAAACGGTTTCTTCTTTTACTCACCATATGACAACCAAAACAATAGAGCGATTTAAGAAACTGTCCAGTGCCGGTGCACTTAACACGTCCTTGTCCCAAAATTATGATATTATCCGCATGAAATTCCAATTCAACACTTAAATTTGTCGATGCCAATATTACACGTCCAAATTTCTCCTTTTCCAATAATTTCCAAATAAGCTCATAATCACGCACATCCAATTTCAATGCAATATCATCAAGTAAAACAATTTTACTACCACCAATCAGAGCGCAAGCTACAGCCAATTTGGCACGTTGACCACAAGTCAAATCCTCAGTACGTACATATTTATCACAATCCAATTCTAATGCTTCCAAATATTTTTTCATTTCTTTTTTCAATTCCAATGGATTAACACCTTTCATGCGTCCAAAGAACATTAATTGATGTTTAACATTTAAATTGAAGAAGAGCAACGAATCATTCAAACAAACACCCGTAAAATCACGTGACATGCCATAGAGTTTACTATCGCTGCTTACGTTGCAAACAACTTTGCCTGATTTTGGTCTTTTTATGCCGGCTAAAACTTGTATTAATGTTGTCTTGCCGCTACCATTATGACCCATTAGCATTGTTATTTCATCCTCATATAAACTGAATGATACTTCATCCAAGATGAGTTTATTACCACGTTCCACCGATACGGAAATCACTTCCATTGCTGATGGTTTATAATTGGCTCGTACTTCGAGTATAATTGTTTTTGAATAACGTGTTGAATTATCTGAACCTATGCGCTCATTCGCATCACGTTTAAATAGTTTAATTAGTTTATATATAATTTTTTCAATTTTTGTCACACAAATACCAATTAATGCCTGTACTATGCTGACAAAACACATAATTAAGGCGTAGGTGCCAACGCTATAATTTTTGCTAGATAAATCAGCACGTTTGAAGAAATTATGCCAATGTAAACCTTCATTATTTTCCAAATGATAAATACTTTGCATGGCAAAACCTAAAGCAGAATTGCCAAATAATGATGCAAACGGATGTAGTGTTTCGGTTAGAGGAGTTGATGATTCGATGCTCGAAGCAAATGGTAAATAAAAAAGTATCCAGAAAATTGGTGCTGCACAAATGGCCACCTTTGTTTTGCGAAAGAATTTCGACATCATATAACAAAAACTGAGCACAAATATATTGAAAGCGGTGAAAAGTGCATATAAACAGGTAAATGGGACATTGTTGAAGACAGCAAAACCATGATTCCAAGGTATCTGAAAGAGAAATACCAAGAAAAATATTAAAAACGATGGAGAAAATTAGACCAAAGATGATCTTACATAACGAGCTGTATTTAATCTATTTGAGCGCTAAATCTAATAAAATTTGTATTTTAAGTTGTAATCGAGACCCGCCCCTTCTTTATCAAATCTACCACCTTTTCAGTCATACCACTCACTCACGCTTAACATTATTTCGCCCTGCTTCCACCCTGTCTCACACCGTCGAGGAATTATTCTCTTCTCTTATTGATAAGTGACTAGTGAAAATATGAACCGTTTAACTATTTCGCTAACGCTACAAAATACGTATCCGAACCCGACTATTACGACGAGTCAAACAACAACGACGAGTTATACAACTTACCCTTAGAACCAATAACAAAACTAACGAGCTGGTCGACATTGCTGCCAGTGTAAAAACAAACCAGCTATAAAATTGTATAAATGGAGTCACGTCCAAAATAGCCAGCATAGAATCCAACCCTTTCTCTCTTTCAATAACCAGAGTCTGTATATAAGAGAGAAAGAAAAAACATGAAATTTATTAGTGTATCAAGTCAACGGAGCTTAACGCAAATAAATGAGTTAGAGGCGCGCTTAACTAAATATGCTGCTAATTGGTCCGTTGTTTCAAACGATTTTCAATTATAATAGATTTAAATTGAAAACATTAAGCGACAGATAAGAATACCCAAATTAATTAAGGCGCTAATTATGTGAAGCAACGTGTTCCATAAAAATTTGGTGTTTTTTTTTTTATATAATAAGGCCCTTAACTAACATTTCACATACTCACCTTTAGTAAATACAAAACTGTTGTCATATAACCAAATACTAGCAACATTGACATACGCATCAGCATAACTTCTGAAAGTGGATCATAATAATGTTCCGCCACGGGAAATTTCCTTAAAAAGACCTCCTCTGTACGATTGCGTGCAGTAACTAAATCAATAAATGCTTCCGATATTTCTTTTTGTAACATAATAAATCCTTCATCAATATATGTCATATATCCATTTGTATGTTGTTCTCGTCGTGGTATTGCATATAAATTTCTCGTATCCCAAGTTTCACCTATTCTCTGACCATATATACGCAGTTCACTCGGAAATATAAGCTTAAAGTGTAATTTTTGTGGATATGTGCCAACTTTAGTTGATGTTTCTGAATACCTATGCTGATCTATGAAACAAACACCAACTAAAAAGTATTCCTTCAACATTTTTTGACGAAGTTCCTGACAAGTTGAAAAATGTAACAATTCCACTTTTAATGATTTAGTCGCTCGTATCATAATCGCGGTGTTGACTTCATTAAATGATGCATAAGCGATTTGTAGGTGTGGTATGAACGGATTATGAGATGGACTAAGTTAAGGGGGGAGAAAGGAAAAAACAAAATTTAAAATAACTTACAATAAGAAATGTTTAAACTATAAATAGCAGCTATAGCAGAAGGTTTGTTGAGCGAGAAAGCTTGCAAGTAACACAAATAAAGAGAGCATCGTGTTAGAATATTTCTGTATAAATCTCAAATATGAAAAGTTAATGGCGCTTCGAGAGTAATCGGGAAAAAAGTTGAAATCAATAAAATAACAATTTTTTTTTAGCTCTAATTAGATTAGGTTATATACATTACTTACGTTCCATAATAGTTGTCCACAGTATCTTGACGATCCTTGATTGTTGTTAACAAATTGTTCCATGACTTTTCGAGATCACAAGCTGGATACGCTGTAGCAGTAATATGTTCAACTGGTATCTCGACGCGTATGATTATAACAATGAGACTCAAAATGGTGGGCATGTGCATTGCAAAGAGAAATTCCCAACGTCTATTCCAGTGTTTGCAACAATCCACCCACAACATCCATTTGAAACGTATCCAATGATAATTCGATGGCACTAAATCCTCATCACTACTATCGGAATGCGTTTCCATGATGAAGAATTTTTTTTTTTTTTTTTTAATACTTGAAAAGTCGATTCGCTGAAAATTGAATAGCAACAGCGAAAATTCGTAAGAAATTTTAATTGACACTTGAAGTTTATTTCGAATTATCTTTTGAATGTTGTAAAATACGAAAAGAAAAAACTCAGTGATGGAAAACAGTTGGCTGTTAACAAGTGGATAATGTCAATTTGTTTGCTTTGCTTGATTGAGGAGATGCTTGTATTTGTGGTTGATCTCACAGAAAATATCGGCGATGTATGAATTCTGCCACTGCCGCTTTAACCGAATATTTCTAGGTTCTTAACGTTTTAATGAATCTTCTATAAAGGGTGTAGTCCTAGCCAAACAGAGGAGTCCGCATCCCGCGCTTTGGTAGAATTCACTTAGTCATAACAATGAATTTGTACTATTGATTTTGTTGCCTAAATTATCGACTGAGCTATTCGTTAACTTAGCTATAACAATTCGGGCTTAGGATTTCCTCATCCCGAGACATAGCGTACGCTAAGTACTCAAATGACATATATTTTTACTATGAATATAATATTTACTTTTTTTACTTTTCGCTAATATAAAATAATTTGTTTTTTATTAAGCGACACTATATACCAATGTAGGAGACGTGACAGCACTGGACATCGGCAATGCAGTTGATAACGACACGATGGTCAAACTGACACTTGTATTCGCGTTTATTTGACAGACATTCGTCTATACTTGCAACACGCTGTATTTTGTTGCAATTCTCCCACGTCGATAATTCTGTTGGAATGGAGGAAATAAATAAGCATATTCGCCACATGTTTATAAGTATATGTAGTTTATTGTTTTTATTGTATAACATAACCAATTTCAGTCAACGCATAGCATTATTAAAAAAAGATATGCGACTTGCTTCTCCATTCTCACGGTTGTATCTTCTTGTAGCGTTCTCTTCTATGCGCCCAAATACGTAATTTAGGTCCATGCTGGTAATCAAAAATGTATCAATGTTCAACTTAAATAAATTCTCACGTAAATTTGTATAAATGTATGACAACGTTGAGCTTTGATGTGGAACATAATATTGCATAACGGTACCAACATTACTAAAATTAAAAAAAAAAAATAATACATATACAAACAATAATTATTTGTAAAATTTAAACAATAAAAAAGAAACAAAATTTGTCTAAAGACACCGTGGGTAGTGACATTAATTTTATAGGACAGTGGTCGATTCTGAGCGCAACTGTTAATTTTGTACGTGAAAGATAATGTAGCCGAAATTCGTAACCGTCGGTAGTGTAGTACAAACAAACATGGAACAATTGCTCAAAAGAGAACAAAATGAAAATGCATAACGAAACTTCGTGAACAAAATTTCTCTCCACAAAAAATATTAACAAAATATTTGAAACTATTTTGAAATGATTTTCAAATAATCTCTCGAACTGTTTCGCATTAATTCCGGAAATAATTAAGGTTTTGGTATTATTGGAATGAAGCAGAGAATATTTTTAATTTTTTGATATCAATATCAATTGTCTTGTTTTGAATTCGAAAATTTACGGGAAAGTTTTTTCTACCACTTCTGCGCCGAACTAAGATACATGGTGCACGATAATATTTTAATATCATTTTGAAACTAAATCTAAAAGATGTGCCCATCATTTCTTAGCCGTTTTCTTATAAATCCCGGGACTATCTACAGTATCATTTGGGGTGTAGGCCATGCAAATTTCGGGACCATTTCGGAATAGTTCTGGGTAATCATTTCAATACTGGTTGTGCGTTCATTTTAATAACATTTCGGTATTATTGCGCCGCTATTTAGAGTACTCATTTGAGTACTCATTGTACTCATACTCACAGTGCTTGTGATCCGGGAAATATTTCTTCCATAAATGCAGTCAAACGAAAGAATACTTTTGGTACAACGCCCTGCAATGTTTGTATATTCTTCTTCATGCGCATCGTTATAACATAACCGTCACTTAATTTAGGCGCTATTTTAGATGGATGACCAATATGTGTAAATTGCCCTTCCTTCATTATAACAATTCTATTACATATAATTTCGGTATAACAATTATAAACCGATGTAATAGCAATCGATGTGCCAACTGTTGCACATAAATTCACCAATAAACGACTCCATTGTCGTCGTCCGATCGGGTCTACACTCAAGATATAGTTATCGATACACAAAAGTGTTGGTTTCTTTAAAACTGCAATCGAATAGGAAATTCGATCTTTTATACCTGTACTACATTTTTTCAAGCGTGTATGATAATATGTATGGAAACCGAGGTTTTTCGACAAATTTTCACATATCTCCTCAATGTCATCACGTTCATAGCCATATAAAATACAAAATATTTTCAAAGCCTGATAGCATGTCATTTCGCCCATTATACCGCAAGAAGTTGGTACATGGCCAATCAGTTTTTTGGCTTTCTCATGATTTGATGTCATCGATATGCCATTGATATATAGACGACCAAAAGTTGGTCTATGTGAGCCCACTAGAAGATCAAGCAAAGCACGCGTGTTAACACAGTTGGTTCCAACGAGACCAAGTATGTCGCCACTAAAAAAGAAAATAAAGAATAACGTATTTTCATGTAGGTTAATCTAAATGCAGAGCTTTTATTCTGTAGTTTTATTAGAAATAAAATTTTCTGGCTATTCCTTGTTCGAGTTCCATTCTGTTCCTCACAGAGTTGATTTATCCTACTTTAGATTGTAGAAAATTTGGTATTCCATATTTCGAAAACATATGACAAAATGGTCGAAAGTTCGAATTCGAAGGGAACTGAATGGAACTCGAACAACGAGTAAATTCTACTCAAACATTTCTAACAGAGTACGAAACACCCGAAAGCGAACAAATTTTCTTTCGAATAGAATTATGGTGTAAGGGTCGAGATAAAAACTAATTTTACATAAGTGCGAGTGGTCTATGTACAAATATCGTTGAATTTCTTCTAAACTAGAATTTCCTCTCAAACAAAAATCGATTATGTACTTGACACAGAAATAACTGGCACTACGAAAACTTACCGCTCCATGATTAACGAAACTCGATCAACTAAAATTTTTCCATCTTGTATAAGACCCAAATTTTCACAAGTTGCATTACACGAATAGCGTTTCTGAGGTTTCATTGTTCGTACACGAATCATCTCCGCTGTCACATTATCCATTTCATTTGATTCGCTAGCATGCCGACGTATGTGTTCGTCTAGAGCTCGTTCGCTTTAAAAGAAATTGTTTAATAAAATTCCATCACTGGTTCTAGGTTGTCAAAACTTTACTACTTACTAATTGTCAATAGGTATTTCGGATTTGAAAAACCCACGGCATTCATACATAAAAATGGCAATCCAACTATTAATGATAATCAACCATAAGTACATTGCGTCTCTCTCGCCTCTTCCTTTGTCTGGATCTAAATGAGAATAGCGGTATTATTAGAGGTATTTACTATCTCCACAAAGTTTTTGAAACATCCAATAAAGAAGTCTTGATACAAATTATGATGGTTCAAAAACAAATAGATGCTAGAGCGTATCCAGTTTAAGGACTTAACTTGTCAGGGTTAAAAAAATTTTATTTTCATTTTTGTTTTCGTGTTTAGATCATTCTTATTAAAAGATATATTTTAGTAAGAAAAATAAGTGACAATTTTTTTACAAAATAATTAGGCACAAATTATATTTGAGGTTATAACAAAAATAAAGAATATTTCTGATTTTTTGTTTCGTACAGGATGTTTGCTGTAGATAATTTTGAATAAAAGCTAAAATTTTGCATCATAATGTGAATGTGACATGAGTTAACAATTTTAAAACAATATATTGTGCCTTGAAATCAAAGTTTATAAAGCAAAAAAGTAATTTTATTTGTTTTTACAGGGTGATCAAAAAACATTTTAATTTTTAAAATCTTCTACATTAAATATTCAATGAGAATGAGAATGCGTTAAACATTTTTTGATGGAACGCTCTAGTAAACACTTATACAAGTACAATTAATATATATGTACTTGTATATTAGTGCGGATCGGTTCCCATACAAAAAAAAAAAGTTTTCTAGTCCACCCCTAGGATTAAAAATATTTTGAAGGCGATCGTAAAAAAAAATTTTTTTTTTGCCACGCCCCCCCGATGGGCTATTTACTTTTTTTGACACTACGTCGCCATTTTAAGTCCGATTTTAATGAGCCGTACACCGTTGTTCATGGCTTGGAAGCCACCACAATTATTACCTTAATCATTTTCAAGAAAAAGTTTCACAGAATTTAAAGGCCTTTTCGCCACGCCCATCGGGGGGGCGTGGCAAAAAAAAAAAAATTTTTTTTTGGGATCGCCTTCAAAATATCTTTAATCCTAGGGGTGGACAGGACACACTTTTTTCGTCGATCCACCTTATTGTATATTAGACTGGGCCAAAAAAAATATATTTGGTCGCAAAAAATATTGATATTATTTTTCAGAATGCCAAAAAAGTGCTGAAAAGGTTTTCAACTAACATTACTCGCTTAGATATTTCAAGACTTACATATCTCATTTGTGCTTTAAAACTGTCAAGCCATGGAGCCAGCAAAACTACACTACTTATAGTCACGAATGTAGGAATTTAAATATGGTTTTTTGATTTCACATATTTTGCTTTGGATATTTGTCAAAACCGCCAAAATCAATGTGAATTAAAAATGTGCATTACAAAAATTTGAATTAATACTAAAGACTGAAACTTTAACAGTATCTTTCTTAATACAATACATTTTTTTTGGCACAGTCTAGTGTGTATAATGTCAATAAATTTTTGTTTAATTAAACCAGTTCAAGTTAAAGTACGATCTCAAAATTTGTTTGTTCAAAAACTTCTTTTCAACTTTCAAATTCTTAATGGTGTAACAACTCACCGCAACAATTCGGCAATATCTTACACTGTTCCGAAGCTACTGATAAATGGTTAACCATTTCGTCTTCACATAAAACTTTTCGAACATCTTCTTCATAAATATCCTTTAAGCCGATGCAAAAGTTATACAAAGGAAATATCCTTGGCATCATTGATATTGTTTTATCTTCCAAATCACCAAAGCATGCTATAAAAAAGTGTAGTCCCATGCATTGTAATGTTGTGATGAAAAAGTAAGCACGATGAGGGCTTTTGAAAAATAAACTGAGCAAATAATTTGTCGAATTGAGAGCAGCGCATAGCAGAAGTAGCAGTTTAATAAAGAAACCTGAAAAAAGTTGATACATTTTTAAGAAATGTTTTGAAGAAATTTTAACTAGTGAGTTTGAGCGGTTTGAGTTCAGGCTGAAGGGGTGATTTCGAGCAGCAAGGTTTGGTGGGAAAAGGGAAAGCAAGAAGAAAACTAAATTTGGGACAATGAAAGGAAAATAGAAATTTTGGATAATGGCGCCCTGTAAATAATACACTTTGGCGGAAAATTATTACTGACATCGTTTTATGAGGCTTTTAGTGTTCTACAAAACTATATGAAGCTTGAATAGTTTGGTAGTTTTAAAGCAAGCATGAAAGAAAACAAAGCGAGGAAAAAAACTGGTATGTTAAAATTTTTTTTTTTTTTTTAATTATTGTGTTGATACCCCGGCAAACGCCATAAATAAAACAACAAAAATATTTTTTTTTCTTGAAAATTTGTTTAAAGACGAGATAAATTTTAGCTTGAGATTTTTACAAGTTTAGAAAAATTGTCTGAATATCAAATAATTTAATTTTTTGGCCCAGTCTAGTGGAAAACAGTTCAATTGAGTTGTTTTTTTGTGGAAGAACATCCGATCTGAAATTTGAAACTTGTTTGTGTTACATACATAGCAAATGCAGTCTGTTCAATAAAGCTTTAACTCGAAATTTGTTTGCTAAACTTTCTCAGAATTTGTTTCAAAAACTTTACATAAATTCAAATTTTTAATTGCGTAGCCACTCACCGCAACAATTTGGCAATATCTTACACTGTTCCAAAGCTACAGATAAATGGTTAACCATTTCGTCTTCACATAAAACTTTTAGAACATTTCCTTCAAAAAACTTGTGGAAACCCATACAAAAGTTATACAAAGGAAATATTCTTGGAAGCAAATGAATTGCTTTATCTTCCAAATCACCATGGAATGCTACAAAAAATACCAGACCCACGCATTGTAGTGTTGTTATGAGTAAAAAAGCTCGATGGGATTTTTTGTAAAAGAATGTGAGCAAACAATTTGTCGAATTGAGAGCAGCGCATAGCAGAAGTAGCATTTTAAAAAAGTAACCTGAAAAAAATGCATAAATTTTAAAAAATGTATTGGAGTGGTTGTAGGAATTGAGTGTGAGCGCGAGACTGTATATGCGGGAGCCACTAAAGAGAAATTCTTCAAACATCGATTTTGACTAAGCGATAATTTTTGGCAGAACATGTAAAGAGGGATTGCAGTAGAAGCATATTTGTTTGTGTAATAAAAGGTAGTATTTATAATATATTATATTGCGCATTGTGCTTTAATGATTAGTGGATAGCCTGACAAAATGTATAAAAGTGAAGTTTGATTTCAGTTGGAAAATACTAATGGAATTCAAGTCGCCTTGCTGCAGAATTAAATGTTTTTAAACTCAGCTCAAGTTAAAAGTTGATATTGAAAATTGGAAATCGGATTTGATCTCTAGTAATTTTGGAATGTAGGTATTTCTCCCAAAAATGCTTATTGTTTTATTTATTAGTTTTACTAGAAGAGAATTTCAACGATGAGGAACTTGCAATATACTAGCACTACGTGTATTTCGTAAAAAGTTAACTGAAGCCCACTACCCGAAGATTCGATGGGGTCAAACAAATCGATCCATCCATACTTGGCAAGAGAGTGTAAATATAAGTTCATATATACATACCTATGACATAAGCTGACATATATTTATGAGGATATAATAACCATAGGGCTGCACTGCAAACCATCACCACAGGAAGGTATTTAATAAGATCAAATATGAATAGACCCATCCAATAATTAAAACTGCTAACACCAGCAAGACTTTGTAGATCCTTAAATCCGTTTGTGCGCTCTTCTACTAATATGAAAATTTGGAATGATACCAAGTAGCATGTAACAAATGATATACATAGACCCAACTTTGAGCCCGTATTGAATGCAACTTTCGATAATTCGTTAACGCTAACTTCTTCTTTCCAGGGTAACACTTCAAGTGATATATCCATGCGAGCTTCAGTACTCACAAAGGCTCTGTAAAGAAATAAATGTGAAGACTTAATAAAAGCACTCATGTATGTCGTTGGCTAATTGGAAGATCAGTTTGAAATAGATCGAAGAAAAAGAAAAATAATTGGGTTTACCATTAAATTTTTTAAGTTCATTATATTCTAAGAGCTAAATAATATTTTAAAAAGTTATTGCGATTTAAACGAGCTAGAAGTAATGCGATGCTGAAAAACTGTAATAACTCATAGCTCAGCCAAATTAAAACAACTTAAAAGGAATCATTCAAGACGTTCTTACTAATTAGAAATCGATTGATTAGACTTTTTAATTGGTAATGATTATTTTAATTGTGTTTAAGAAAAGGCAATTATAGATTGTTTACGATTAAAAAAAAAAATAAAAAACAATAAGAAAATCAAAAGTAAGTAAGGTAGTCAAAAAAAATAAAAGATAATCAAAATAATTTTTTTTCACTAACTTTGTTTATTTTTTTGATTATTCTGTTTATTTTTAATTAATTGGGAAATGATCATTAAAATAACAAAAAATAAAATATATTAAAAAATAAATATATTAAAAAAACAAAAAAATTTAAAAAAATATAGAAAGTAATCGTAATTAGGTAATCAAAAAAAAAAAAAGAAAAAAAAATTAGTCACAACATTTTTTTTATTTGTTTATTTTTGGTTATTCTGTTTTTTAATTGGTTGGAACAAAAAATTATTAAAAAATATAAACTATTCCAAAAAAAAAAAAATGTTAAAAAAAACCAAAGTTATCGAAACAATAAAAAATAGTCAAAAATAATTTTGTTGGATTCCTTTTAAGAAATAGTAAACAAAAAATATTTGAAAAATTAAAAATTATTTTTTTTATTACTTTTCATTATTTTTGAACATTTTTATTTATCGTAAAAAGTGGTGCTTTTTTTGATAATTTTTAATTAATTGGAAAATAATCATTACAAATTTAAAGAAATGTTAATCAATCATGCACTTTCAGGAAAATAGTCAATCGAACCAGTAAATACATTTTTTTTTCAGCGATCGTCAATTTGTTCTAGCTCAAGTAAGTCTTAATATTTTTATTTTCGAAATATTTTTCTATGAACCAGCCTAGTGTAAATAAATATACTATACCGTATGTAGCCATTGTATAAGAGATTCAGTGCGACCGGTGCAATATGCGGTAAGTATCCATTAAACCAGCCCACGATGTTGGTATCATGACTTGCTAGAGCAAGCATTGTTTTCAAGTTTAATATTCCATTTTCATTATTTCGTTGTTCGTTGTTAACGTAATTAATAATCGGTTCATCTTTAACTGTAATCATTTTAATATTGCTATTTTTCCAATATATATATTGTTTATAACCCTCTATATATTTTAATTCTGCATCACTTGCATCTTTATGTGAACTAATCAAATTTTTTGCATCATCATAATCGCCAATATCAAATTTTAATACTGCTCCATTGTTCACTTGTTCTGGCATAATAGTTATTGCAAAATAAACAATAAAAAATAGTGGTAAAAATATATATATTATTAAGATACTTTTGTGTACCCAATAGAATATGCCATATTTATAAAGTAAAGCAAACCACTGATTTACGATTTTTTGAAATTTACTCATTTGATGGTTTATACGTTTCTTTAAAAATACAAATTCATCATCTTCCTCCGATATCATGCTCAGACCATTAAATATTCTCATGAATTGTTTGCGATCGTCGTAGGCGGATCGTTCGGCGCCTAACTTACAAAACAATTCTTCAACAGGCGTTTCAATAACGATTATATTTAATATTTTTAGCCTTTTTTTATTCAATTCTAGTTCTTTTAGGATAGATTGCATGAACTTGATCTTACTACTCTCAATGGTATATGTCAGTTCTCTTCCAATTTCTGCAGATGGTGTTAGATCACGTATATATTTAGTAAAAATTTTTGTCACATTCTCGTTAGAAGATATTTCATCTTTGCAAATGAGCTATTTGGAAGCGAAAAAAAAAATGTATTAAGCAACATCAGTTAAGAATACTGAGGGACCAATATGTGGTTATATAAGTTTGCGCAAAATTGCATTCCATATAACTTTCTTTTACATGATAAAGACCACTAAACAACATACGAAATAGCTCCAAAAAATCCGAAAATATATTTAAGCGGTCTAGAAAACGTCCCGCAAAAAATCCCGAAATTATTCTGGAAAAATTCTAAATTGAACCCGAAAACAATCCAAAAAAAAAAAATAGTCCCGAAAACATTTTGAAGGGCTCCAAGAAATGTCTAAATAGTCCAAAAAACAAATCCCGAAAAGATTTTGAAAAAATCTGAAATTATACTAAAATAGTCTCGAAAATTTTCCCCAGTTGTTCCGGAAATAATTCCGAAATGGTCCCAAAAACATACATCCGAAAAAGTCGGAACATTTTCTCGAAAACATTTTTGAAGTTGTCTCGAAAAAGTCGTAAATACAATCACGGTATGATCCCAGCAAAGCCCGTAAATGATCCCGAAGCTTCACATTTGCTTTTCCTTCTAACCATTAAACCGCACGGCTCAACATTTTCTACTCAACGACAAACTTAAATATAATCACGCCATTACTTACCACATGACATCCAAAACAGTATATTGATTTCAAAAATTGCCCAGATCCAACGCATTTTAAACGACCTTGCCCCAAAATTACCAGATTATCTGCATGCATTTCCATAGCTAAACTTAAATTTGTTGTTGCCAATATAATACGTCCGAATTTTTCTGTTTCTAATAAATTCCAAACAAGTTCGTTATCGTACACATTCAACTTCAAAACAATATCATCGAGTAAAATAACTTTACTACCACCAATTAGGGCACAAGCTACAGCCAATTTGGTACGTTGGCCACATGTGAGGGAATCAGTAATCATATAGCGGCAATGTTTTAATTGCAATGCTTCCAAGTATTTCTCCATTTCTTTTTCCAATTCCGTCATTCCAAGACCTTTCACATGACCAAAGAACATTAGCTGCTGTCCAACGCTTAAGTTATGAAAGAGTAATGTATCACTAAAACAAACACCAATAAAATCGCTTGTCCCGGTCACAGATTCATTGTCGTTAGTGCCTGGATAAATTATTTTGCCCGATTGGTGTGTACGTATGCCGGCTAAGACTTGTATTAATGTTGTCTTCCCGCTACCATTATGACCCATTAGCATTGTTATCTCATCCTCATATAAACTAAATGAAATATCATCAAGTATGATTTCATTACCAGCAGTTACAGTTAGGGCAATCACTTCCAATGCTGATGGTTTATCATTTGCTCTTAATTCAAGTATGATAGTTTTTGAGTAACGTGTTGCAGTGCTGTCACGTGCTTCGTTTTTCCTATCTTTAATTTTTTGTATTAATTTTTTAAAAAATTTTTCAACCTTTGGTACAGAAATACCAATTACAGATTGTACAATACTTATGCCACACAAAATTAGCGTGTATGTGCCCACACTGTAGCCTTTCTGAGCCAAATCGGTAGATTGAAAGAAGTTAGACCAATGTAAACCTTCATCATTTTCTAAACTATTTATACGTTGTATTGCGAAACCGAATGCGGAGCTACCAAATAATGATATAAGCGGATGTAAAGTATGTCTTAGGTTTGATGTTGAGTCGACAGTTGAGGCGAATGGTAAATAAAAGAGCATCCAAAAAATCGGTGCTGCACTGACGGCCACTTTGGGCTTTCGGAAGAATTTCGATATCATATAACAAAAACTTAAAGCATATATATTGAAAGCAGTAAAAACAGTAAATAGGCAGGTGCAAGTGGCTCGGTTGAGCACAGCAAATCCGTTGTTGAATGGTATCTATAAAAATAAATTCAGAAATATATATAAGAGTAATAGGTGTATATACATATATATTTTGACTTATAAGTGCAAACGTATTGTCACAGCTATCTCATTTTTGTGTGCACCAACTTGAAAGAAGTAAATTACAAAAAAAAAAAAAAAATTTAGCATTGTTGTCGCATATATATATATATCTATATATATTTTCCAGCAAATGATAACATTTGTGATATGAAAATATTCTGATTTCTCCACTTGAAAGAGCAGTAGTCAATTCAAACTTGAATTCCATCAATATTTATCAACTACATATTTACTAAAATATTATACATAAATACTAACTTTTGTCACACAAATATTTATATCTTTTTATTTCTTTCCTTTTTTTATGTTTGACAATTTTTCGTTAGCTCACATGTAGCGATTAATTTTTGATGTCAAATATGACAGAAAGCACGCGTGCTGCCAAGTGTAAAAATTAAAGTTGCGCCTCTCAAAAAGGAGCTCCAATGGTTTTCAAAGAGAAATCGGACTTTGGGAAAAATATTCAACTCACAGTGGAGTGGGAAAGCACTTCGAAAATTTTGAAATTTTTTCAAACATCGAAAAAAGTTGGATTTATGCATACCGGAATTGAAAAATTCAACGAATTTATTATTTTGTAAGTGACGCAGCCGTACAAACTTTCATTTTATTCAATCAAAAGTTTTGACATTTTGGATTCAAAATCGTACCGCTAATAACTTCCTTACACATAAATATACATACATACAGTTAGTGTAATATACTTACCTTTAAAACTAATAATAAAACCAAGGAACCAACTGTCATTGAAAGGAATGTGAAAACGAACCAGCTATAAAATTGAATGAAGGGCGCCACATCCAAAATAGCCATCAAACCATCTAGTTTCTTTTCACGCTCAATAACAAGAGCCTAGAAATAAATATTTTATTAAAAGTTAAAAATGTTAAACAACAAATATTTGGGTATGTGCGATATGTTTTTACATATATCTATGAATGTCAGGAATCAAATTATTCCAAATATTAAAATCTACCGTAACATACCCTTAGCAAGTGTGCAACAGTGGTCATGTAACCCAATACCAACAACAATGACAAACGCATTTGTAATTCAACTGAAACTGGATCATAATAATGTTCCGTTGCGGAAAATTTTCGTAAAAAGAATTTTGTTCTTAATTTGCCTGCCATCAGCATTTGTATATATGTTTCCGATATAAGCTTTTGTAATAATATAAATCCTTCATCTATATAAGTCATAAATCCGTGTTTATGTTCATATAATTCTGGTGATTTATACAAGTTTGACGTATCCCAAGTTTCACCAATTTCTCTTCTGTAAATACGCAACTCGCTAGGAAATATAAGTCTTATATCAAATCTTCGTGTTTGCACCGCTATCTCTCTGTCTCTCTTGCCTTCTGAGAAACACACTCCAGCTAAATAATATTCGGTTGACATTTTCTCACGAAGCTCATTGCACGTTTTGAATTCTTTTCGTGTTATATTTCGCAGGCTCCAATATACTTGTGCCATAATTATATTGTTGAACGCAGTGTCTGGTGCATAACCAATTATAGTGCGTGGTGTAAATGGACTGTAAGTTGGACTGTAAAGAAGAAGAGAAAAGAAAATTAATAGAACTAGGGAAATATTAGAACTTGGGATATTCAGTTAATGAACTAAGTATTTTAATTGTACTAGTTGGTTAAGTGAGATAAACCTCTTTAGTGGCAAATTTGATATTTCAAGTCCATTTAAGTTATTTGAAAATACATGGCAACTCACTTCGCTGTCATACATAGACACAGCTGTTTGAATTTGGCGGTCACTTGCAAAATTTTATAATTTATCATATTTTTTAAATTTAGTAATTTACAGAGAAGAGTAAGTGCTTGTGTTATGTTCCTATTTACATGAAACTATCGAAAGTGAAATAAATTTTAATCATAAAGCCAGATGTGATATAAGGCCACTTTAACAAAATGTGTGTTGCAAAGAAAATGAAATGCAAGCAAATGAGTTGGACTAAGGGCCGTTTCCATCATCCACGGTTAACTGGCATTTTAATTGACGGAAATCGTTCGGTTAGCTGTCAGATAGTTTTAGGAGAAAATGCGTCAAAATTTCACACGTTAACACATCAATGAATCAATGAAGCATTTAACCAAATCTTAGTTCGGGAAAGATCCTTAAAGAGATAATTATGAATATTTCCCAACAATTTTATCTTAATAACTCAAAGTAGCTGACATCATCTTAAATAGCTAGTTCTCAATAGCAGCTGTCCTTGGAAATGTTGGCCCAGAAATATCCTCATTCCTCTACAAATGTCTTCTTCTTCTCAAAACTTTTGTAGTGTTCATCTCAGTCATGAAAAGCTTGTAAGGTATTCATTCAAATTAAGCTACTCACGTGCCAAAAAGTTTTGATATTATTCTATGACGATCATTTATGGTTTTCAACAATCTGTTCCATGAATCTTGCAGATCTATTCCAGGACTTGAGTTGGCTGTAATATATTCGACTGAGATCTCGACACGCAGCAGAATCACAATAAGACTCAAGATACTGGGCATGAGTATGGCAAGAAGAAATTGCCAACGTTTTCTCCAATGCCGACAACAGCCCAACCATATCATCCATTTGAAACGTATCCAATGATAGCCTGATGGAACATCTTCGACGTTATTCTCGTCTCGAATTTCCGCAGCACTCATTCTGTTTTTTTTTTTTTTTTTTTGTACACAAGCAATTCGTTTGAAAATGCAACAATTCCCTTTGAATTAAATATAAGCTAAAGAGAAAATATTTTGGTGTATGAAAAGAAATTATATTTTTACAAAATTTTTGTAAGTGACACTAACAAATTGAGTGTTGGAAAGTGTATTTCCAGCAAGTGGACTCCATTGTTCATAATCGAATTTATACCATTAATAGATAAGCTGAACCTTGGTTCTAAGTAAATATTTATTCTTAGCGTATGTTCCATGGCCTGCGGTTTCCACTTTCAAGAATAAATAACGAATATTTTCTTATGATTACTGGAACAGAAATTCATTTTACTGCACCCATTATTTAGAGCAAATACAAAAGGAACCAAACCAAACTCTCAACGCAAACGGTAAATTTCCTGCAAGCAATTCCTTGCAGCCCCCAACAGCGACAAAAATGAATGAAAACCTAACCGACGTGTAACCCAAATACGCGTGGCACAGAATAGAGGCAACGCGTTGGAAGTTGCGCTTCAAATAACATCAAAACGCCACAGATTTCCATTTCCGAATATTTCTATTTCTTCATTCCACTCCCAAATTTTTTTTGTTTTCTAAGGAAAAAGTTGCACAGAGGAGTCCACCAGCTAGTTTGGAAATTACTTCAAAAAATAAATCTACAAAAAACGTGCAGAACGCATACTCGCCCGTTCTTTAGTCGCTAAGCAACAGCGAACAAAATGAACGTCATCTCAATTTCAACGAAACCTGCAGAGAATACAACTCTTTTTACATTTCCTCTTTTTTTTGTTAATGTTGGTAGTAATACTCCAACATCGCAATCATGGCGGGTACTGACAACTTCTTTAATGCGAATAGTGTCAACCAATTTTTTGCATTTAAATAAAATGTTCCCTAAAATGTTATCGAGGGAGAAACATTTGATAATAAAACGCGAAAAATCAAAAAAAATTTCAAATGTCATTTTGCCGACAATTGACAGTGGTGGAACGGAGAATGAGAGAATATACATAGCTGAAGTTAATGGACAGAATGTATTTAATCGCTCGATTCTATGCAAAATCGGTAATTTTGCACATGAAAATCGTTAATGTCGATAACGCAGTTCATGCAAAGGCGTTACATGGAAACCTATGGTAAAGCTGTCAGATTGAAAAATGTTAGAAAAGGAGAGTAATATTAAAGATTGACAGGAAATTTTGGGTAAAAAAATGCCAATGTGACAAATTATGGGGATAGGACGCGAACAAAAGCAATATCAATTACACAGGCTTTACGCAGCAATATTTTTGTTTGTATTTTCCAATTTATTGTTTATCTTTTATTTGTACCTAGTTTGCTCGTTGATTTGCTTTTTTCACCAACCACACAAAAAAATTGAACTGAAATAAAACAACAATAAATATTGTAAGCTTAATAAATCCAATAGTGATTTGATTGAAAATATCTCTATTGAGTTTCGTGAAATTCTATATTCTACAAATTTTAAATATACATACACACAGCATACATATGTACGTATTTATATATGTATATATGAGGATAAAAACAAAATTGTATTGCTCATACCAATATTTACGAAGGACATATGCATAAGCACCAAGCCATAATTTGTTAGAAACAATATCAATTCCTGGAGGCATATTTCCTTTTTATTTTGTGATATCATGAATTTAAGAACAAATATTTAATTTTCAAAATACCATTTTATTTGCAGGAAAAAAATTTGCCTAAGATAAAACTTGTTATGAGAGAGATAAAGCAGCAAAGTTCTACAAATATTATCATAACTTTTTACCATACGTACTTAGCGACTTACTTAGTTTTGCTTGGAAACAAATTTTCCAAAACTAGTTTTAATCAACACTTCCTACAGGGTATTTACCACATATTTGCATACCTACCTACACAATACAAATAATCTAAAAGAAAAATATTGTAAAACTCATCTCGAGAGATGTCGATATGCTAGCATGATTGAAGTTTATGTGTTTAAGCCCTACACATACATCAATTTGGATTATGTCCTTTAAAAATATATCCATCAATTGTGAGGTACGTGCTCTTTTAACAAATACAAACATGAGCAATTCTTATGAATGAATTCTGGTTTACAAATAACTGGTTTCAACAAAAATAAATTATAGTTTGTTTCGTGGGTAAAACCTGTGGAGGAAATAATAATAGGAATATCAGAACTTAAGTTAAACTTTTAGAAAAATATTTTAAGAAAATTTAAGTCCTAAGATAAAACTGTTTCTCGAAAAATTTAATTCAATTTAATTTATATTAATTTAACTTTGTTTAAATAAATTTAATTTAATTTATTTTAATTTAATTGTATCTATTTAATTTCTCTAATTTAATTTAATTAAATTTAATTTAATTTAATTTAATTTAATTTAATTTAATTTAATTTAATTTAATTTAATTTAATTTAATTTAATTTAATTTAATTTAATTTAATTTAATTTAATTTAATTTAATTTAATTTAATTTAATTTAATTTAATTTAATTTAATTTAATTTAATTTAATTTAATTCAATTTAATTTAATTTAATTTAATTTAATATAATTTAATATAATTTAATATAATTTAATTTAATTTAATTTAATTTAATTTAATTTAATTTAATTTAATTTAATTTAATTTAATTTAATTTAATTTAATTTAATTTAATTTAATTTAATTTAATTTAATTTAATTTAATTTAATTTGATTTAATTTAATTTAATTTAATTTAATTTAATTTAATTTAATTTAATTTAATTTAATTTAATTTAATTTTATTTAATTTAATTTAATTTAATTTAATTTAGTAATTATTTAATAATTATTTATTTTACTATTTTATTTTATCATTTTTATACTCGTATAAGAAACTTAGTTGCAACCTTATGGATTTCCCTTGATGCACTGACATATCTCTTAATATATAACCCTATAACTAAATATAAACTATGTCACTCGACTAACTGCATTTCTATACCCTAATTTGTAGACCTTCGTTGCTTTTTCTTTGTCATTTCTGCTTTAGTATGGATTTCGTAATGAAATTGTAGCCTGCAGTTGCTTTGGCTTGCGATGTCGCGTATATTTGTCATATTCTTCTAAAGGCATTTTCACTCTTTTCATTACAACAAAAGACCGAGTCATGGCGACATCCAAAAAATCACCGACCAAGTTTTTGTATGTGTGTAAATCTCTTTAAACTCACCTTGCCGTCCTTTCTATCCTTCAATATGCCCCGTTGTAAACTTATTTATTTCCTCGTTTCACATACTCACTCTACCCTTACTTTTTGTCTTTACTTTGTGCTGGCAATAAACCATAGACGACTGCTGATATGTAGTGCAGTAAAGCCAATGAGTTGGCTAAAGATGTCGGACACATTTTCGCATGGAAGACAATTAAGTTGGGGGAGTAGTTCGGTGTGTTGGTGTAATCCAACGAATGAATGGGCAGTAAGTCAATAGTACACAATAGCTTGAGAATCGTATAAATTGTAAAAATACTGCAACAGGATGATTTCAAAAGTGTGGTTTGCGGTGGTGCATGGATAAATAGGACACTCGTATATTGAGTTGAATTAACAATGGTTGGCTTTTGAAAAAATTCGGAATAGCTGCGGTTAGATATCTACATAATGCCTATGTCGTACTAAGCATTCCAACCGCTTTGACCACTTAAATAAAAATCAAATTTAGGCCATTTAAAAAATTTAATTGCCACACTCTGTGAATCAGGGTAGTCAAGCATACATATTTACTTCATTACAATTTAAGCCTAATGTGACTTTAATTATGTAATTAATGAGCGACGTTATAACTTACTTCTACAAATCTGAAGCACTTAAGTACTTCAAATGAAGTGAAAAATATTACGAGTATTCGGAGCTACATACATATGTATAAAGCATAAAATAAAAACGGTTGCAATATAATTCTTAACACTTTGCTGTGCAGAAAGCAAAAACACAAAAAGTAAAAGTGCACAGCCAACAACAAAAAAGTTTACAAAAAAGCAAAAAAAAAAAAAAAATGTTGTCAAGTGTGAAGCTGTTCAACACTCAAAATGTCAAGGCGCAAAATATACAACAGCGTTTTGGGAGCGATTTTACAGTAGCACATGCTTTCACACATCCATGCAGTTGTGTTCTATATAATAGCAGCGAAATTAAATTGAATGTCGTTCGATTAAATAAGAAGAAGATGCGTTTTAATGCATTCTGTAAAAGAATTTACAAAAAAGAAATTTGAATTTTTAAGCCATTTTTTACAGCTTTGTTTTTTCCAACTTTCATTTTTTATTTTTTTATTTATTTTATTTCATTTTATTTTATTTTACTTTATTTTATTTTATTTTACTTTATTTTATTTTATTTTATTTTATTTTATTTTATTTTATTTTATTTTATTTTATTTTATTTTATTTTATTTTATTTTATTTTATTTTATTTTATTTTATTTTATTTTATTTTATTTTATTTTATTTTATTTTATTTTATTTTACTTTATTTAATTTTATTTTATTTTATTTTATTTATTTTAATTTGATTTAAATTAATTTTATTTTATGTTATTTTATTTTATTTTATTTTATTTTATTTTATTTTATTTTATTTTATTTTATTTTATTTTATTTTATTTTATTTTATTTTATTTTATTTTATTTTATTTTATTTTATTTTATTTTATTTTATTTTATTTTATTTTATTTTATTTTATTTTATTTTATTTTATTTTATATCATTTCATTTTATTTTATTTTATTTTATTTTATTTTATTTTATTTTATTTAATTTTATTTAATTTTATTTCCTTTTTTTAATTTATTGAAATTTTTTTTTAAATAAAAATTGTTTGAATAAAAATTAATAAAAACACAGCTTCCTCTTATTTCCTTGAACGAACCTCAATTCAAATTTACTACTATTATATTGCACACAACTGTACATACATTCGCATACAAATATTTAGCCCAGCTTTGCAAGCATGCAACCCAAGTACACATAAGAATCGCGCTCATGGCCCCACCAGACGTATACGTAATCACTTTAGTGTGCATTAAACCGCAATATTCGCGCTTTTGCTTCCATTCCCTCGCCATACATACATACACACACTCAGGCAAACAAAGTAGTTGGCGTGCTTGCTAGTTTTATTAAGTATATGATTTTTTTCGATTTATGTATTTTTTTTGTTCGTACTGCATTTTAAGTACACATGTACTTAGCTTGTTCGAAACGCGACTTATGACTTATAATGTGATTATTTGAAATTATTATCGCGCATTTCGCTGTTGATTACAAACACACATACATACATACATATATATGTAGTACCTGTGTATGCTTTTCTATTTTCCGGTTGTGCCTCCCTTGTTTTATGCAATATTTTTACGTGTTGTTAACACGCACGATATTGCATTGGTTTTTCACAGCCTTAGCCAAGTTAATACATTTTTAAGGGCACTTGTTTTGCTGACTTTCTGTTACGGTTGAATGAATAAGTGTTCGTGGTTGGTGGGTGTTAAATGGATGTTTGCTGTTTCTGTGATTACAAGGAATTGCCTTATTCGTGTTTATGTTATAAAAGCAAAACGAACTCTAACTTTGCTGATCACACGCTTTATATTTTTATTATCTGTTTAATACATTTCAAATATTTTTAGTTTCTGTACTGTAGTAGAATTTATGTAATATAGAAGCTATATATTTTAGAACAAAAGAGGTCTCGGATAATTTTCGGACTTTTTCAGGACTTCAGCTGTATAATTTTGGTACCTTTAAGGGATCACTTCGAAGTAGTTTTCTTGACTATTATCGGACCACACAGGGCATTTTTTTGATCATTTCGAAATCGGCTTCGAAACTCTTGTGCTATCATTTCCGGACTTTTTCATCATTATATCATTTTGAAATCATTGCATCATAACTTCGGGAAAAGCTCGGGATTTTTTCGGCTTAATTTCGGGATAATAACGGGCTTTTCTCGAAATTATTGCTAGATTGTTTATGGAACTTTTTCAGAACAATTTGGAACCCGTTCCCGAAACGGTAGCTACTTGAAAACAAACCCGACAAAGTGAAAACTTAGCACCTCTCACGTCAGCGTATTTAAAATAATTTCCTACATTAACTAAGAATTTTTCTTCCACTTTTCTATAACACTATATAAGTTTGACGCTTGCAGGCCGTTTCGAATATAAGGTTTGAGGTAAGGATTTTATTTCAAAACCGCCCTCCTAAAGAATTACAATTTATTTGAAAATTTCTACACTGAAAAAACAAATTGTTTCTCCGAACTGTTTTTCTGCCATGAGAGTAATTATCTGCCTATGCGCTCTGCATCACTTCAAAACCTCATCTTAGATGCTTGAATGGTTTTGTTTCTTGTCTTTAACTAGTTACTTCAAACCGTTTAGTTTGCCAGTTTTTATTGTTGTTGTTTTTGTTATCACAAATGCAGCTTTTTGCTAGCTTTTTCAAATGGGCAAAAGTTTCTAACAAAATATTATTGTTATGCTGTTGGTCTTGTGTAAGAGTTGTTGGTGGCTCTCTAAGTATTTGTTATTTTCATAACTAAACGAGCAAATAACTGACCGACAAAGGGCAAGAAGAAATTACCTTGAAGCAATTGTATGCATTTCTGTATGTTTGTATATACAAACTGGAAATATTTATATAAATATTTAGTTATAGTTTCTGCAAAAAAAAAAAAAAAACAATAAAAAAAATTTAGTTCAAGTTTTCAACAATGCAAAAAAGATGGAGAAATTTGAATTTCATATTTTTTTATAAAACGAAACTCTTAGAGGCTACACCAAGTAAACTATTCTAACAACATTTGGCCGATTAAGCCACAAAACTTTTTATATAAAAAATGGGAAACAATACATCGAAACATGCCTCGCAAGAAACTCGGTAACTAGTAAGACAAATTCCTAATTCGCAACTAATTTTAAAGTGCCAAAATAGAAGCAGTTTGATTGTTACTAGATTGTCACTAAGACAAAGAATTGACTAGGATCGGTATGAGTTTTAGTGCTGATTCTAGTCCCACACTGACTTAAAGGGTGACGAAGCTTTCTCCTCATTGTTTTAGAAACATTTTTTTAATTTTGTATGGAAATTGCCACGCCCCCTTATTATTAATAGTTAATAATAATAATTACGGATGGACTAGTAGACGTGCCGACTGCACTAGCAGCACCTCAGATCATCGCGATTTATTTTCCCTGCAGCTCATATTTACAGAAAACAATCAAAGTAGTTCCCCACTGCACTTTTGTTCAAGTGGAAGCGCACTTTGCACTGCTAATAGAAATAAGCGAAATGCTTGGTTTCACGGAAAATCTGTAGTGCTTGGGAAATGATCTGAGTAGAAGCATCTCGTTGGCCAGATTACAAGTTTTCTACTTCAATTTGCGTTTGAAATATATAAGCAGAGATCTATATAAGTTCACATAATGGTATTATTATGAAAACTTTGTTGCAAAACAAAAACAAAATGAATAATAAAATACCCAAAAGAAAAGTATGGTCTCATGGCATAAAAGAAATTGGAAAATAAATAAAGATATAAAAAAGTTGTTGAAAAAATTGACAGGCATTTAAGGTGAAAAGTAAAGCTGGAAGAGAAATCTGATAAGTTCGACATGGGCAGCAAGGCGGTTGCAAACTATGAAAATGAGAAGGACTGGCAAGATTGAGACAACAAAGAACAAATTAAAATCAAAATGAAAAGAAACTAGCAAGCAAAAATGTGGAAAAGGCTAATGATGGGAACGAATTAAAATTAGGAAAAAAGTAAGATAATGAGATTAGATGCACTATAAAAAATTTTCAAAATTTCTAAATATGTTTGTCAGGGTCAAAAGGCAAAAATTTGTTTTTGGCAAAAATTACGTTTCAAGGAATTACGACCAAAAATGTAAAAAAAACTAATTCAGATACATAACCTCAAGTTTCTTTTCCAGTGGTTCGCAAACATTGGCAAAAAAACAACAAACAAATGTCTGTGTGCATATTTTGCTGCCAAATGTGGAGTATGTATTGCCAACCTAGTAGTAACATCCCATACACCACAATCTAAAACAACAAAATTATAATTTGTAAAAACCTTAATTTACGAACTCATTAATTTTACTCCAAAACATGACTTTTGAAACTGAGTGCTCTTAACTTTATGTCTTCTGCTTTCTTTAACTATTTCAACCATTATTTCTGTTTCTGTGCTCTTCGCTCACAAATGTTTACGCTGTTATCTCTGCTTTATCAGAACTATACAACACCTACATATATAAACGTACATTTGTTATTTTCCTGCCAACTCATGTGCTTAATCCATTTTGTTTTGCTTGCTGCTATGACTTAGGTAAGTGTGAAAATGAGCGCTGTGAGAAACATTTGCAAAAACAACATTGCATTGGGAGCAGTGAAACGTCACGCAGTCAGCTGAACGTTCATTTAGTGCAGGTGAGAAGATTAATGATGAATACAACAAGAAACACAAACAAAAAGGAGTAACAATTGTGGTGTATAGTAAAAGGAAATAACAAATCTTAAGCGGCAGATAAACTAACATAGCCATAGCGGCATCATCATAAACATAACATAGTGTTGACTATATCTAAGCTCATCGATTATTGGTGTAAAGCTGAAAAAGATGGCATCCAATATGTATACAACTAATTTATTTACCGATGTTTTAGAAATGTCTCAACTTTCAAAGTGTTTCTCCACTTGAAGTTGCATTTTTTTTCTCCAAAGTTCGTTCACAGTTTGAAAACCATTGGAGCTCATGCAACTTTTACATATGGCAGCACTCGCATCTTATGTCATATCTAATATCAAAAATCAAACAAAACATATATATATTTGTCTGACAAAAGGTAGTGTTTATAATATTCAAAAATTTATATGGGTGATGGTATTATTAAATGAATTTTGATGGAACTCAAATTGGAACACACAATTTTTTCAAATGGCGAAATAAGAATATTTTCATATCAAAAATGTTTTCACTTCTTGGAGAATGAACAGTTGCGAGTTAACAAAAATTTACGAACAATATTACCACATTTTTTATATGAAATTTCGTTGAAGTTTTTAACGCGAGAACATGAATTACATTGCCGACGGTAAAGATTTTCGTTTAGATAACAGAAATTACCGATTATTCTCCGAGGTACCGAAAACATTTAACGACTCAAAAATCAATATATTATGGCTATGGTGTTATGGTGTTATGGTATAAGAGCATTAGCCGATTACATTGAAAGTTCGTCTAATCAGCTGTTTTATATTTATATGGCTATACCACCATTAACTGCGCCTTTAGAGCAATTTTTTTTTTGTATTCTTTGCAAATATTCTTTCTACTTTATCTCTTTGAGTTACGTATGAGCTGCTTTTGTGTAAATTTTTTGTGGAATTATTTCTGTTTATTCACTAAAAGGGCTAACGAGTGCGTGCTAATGTGAAAAGACGGCTACTTTGAAGAGTCAGACGCCTTGTTGACCAACCCAGCTCCATTGTCCCCATTGTGTATTTCTTTGTAAATATCTATAAAGTTGCATGTTTGCATTTTTTGCTTGGCTCTCGACCATTTTCAAGTGTATGGTTTGTTGCATTTTAACTTCATATTCACTTCCTATTTAGAAGATGCTCAACATTTATTTGTACACCTCACTCGTAGTGATGCATCAAAGCAACAGCCGTCTAACAAGGAAATGTTAACATCCTTCATGTGTCTTGCAGCTGACATGGCATGCTGTCTGTGACTAATGATCCCAATTACGCGCCGAATATTTCGGGATTTCTTTGTTACAATTTTAGGATTTCGGGATTTGGAAATATGTTTTTAATTAAAAACTAAAATTGAAATTATGGAACTGATTTCGGGATCCCATTGCTATGACAACTGATCCCAAATTTCGGTACTATTAAAATCTATTAATTGCACATTACTAAATACAACTCTTTCATTTCTGTTCACTTTTTATGTCAGAGTTCTACAAATGGTCGGGCTTAGCTACTTATAAAGCTTTCGACAAAAAACACAACAAACTTTGCTTCTGCTTTTCACCTGACAAATGATGTGCATAGTTTTTGGGTTTGTGTAAACACCAACTTTTTGTGGCTTAAGCAGATTAGTTGTCGGTTTAGGTTGACCACAGTAAACAAAAATTTAGTTGAGTAATTGAAAATATAAAATAAAAAAATTCAAAATAAATTTCAGTCAATATTTCAAGCTAATCTTAGTTTCAGTGTAACTTTAATAAACTTGGGCAATATTTTTCTACGATATGCTCGCAGATGACAGTTTGTCTTCTTGAAAGGTCTTTCTGTTAGAATTGCATGTTTTATAAAGCATAAAAAACAGTGATGGCCTAATCGATGCTTTCGGTAAAGATCTTTTTCTATTCATATGTACTTCAAAACATTGAACTCAAGTTATTATTCCATTTCATGCTCAGAAAAGGTAAAAGAAAATGTACCACTCTAATGTACTTATGCTGCTCCAAGAACTTATTATATGTATTTCCAAATTAATTTTCTTTCATGTCAATCAAAACCTTTTTAACCTTTCTGATAATATTCTTTACACAGTAGCTTAAATATTTTCATTATTTTAATATTGCTTCATCTCATCACAACAAATGACTTTCCGCTGATTTTCATTATTTTTTTTTTTAATTTTAAACAAAATTTAATTTTCTTCCCTTCACATGACGGAAATCATACACTGCGGTGGTCCCCCTTTGGGTTGGTATAGCAAAAGTTGCTGAACAAAGCACAGCGTTGGTGATTTAAATATATAGAAAATTGAGTACATAAAAATTATATGAAAAGTTGGTAAAAAAAGTTATAAAAATATTAAAAAAAAAAAATTTAATACAAAAATATCAAACCGACCTCCTTATGAGCAACAGAAGCTTTTAGCGTCAAAGTTCATCCTCATGTACGCTGTGTTGGTGATACAATTTTTGGCGTGATGAATAATTTTGTGGATAAATAACAAACAAATAAAAAAAGGAAAAATATTTTGATAATATCTGTTTAGGGGGGTGTGTGTAGTATGGGCAGTTACTCAAAATATTTAACTAAAGTAGAAGCGCTATTGGAGACAAGAGCAAAGCAGAAGTGACATATAAGGGAAGTTCGAAAAATATGTAAAATAAAGAGGAAAATTGAAACGAAAAGTAAATTAAAATATATCAGCAAAGTAGAAGATGCATGGGTAATAGTAAAAATAGATCAAAAGCTGACAGAGATAGTGACGGTTACATAGAAGGAAGAGTAAGCAAGCGTGGTGGTAAAATAAAATCAAATAAAATGAAATAAAATAAAATGAAATAAAATAAAATAAAATAAAATAAAATAAAATAAAATAAAATAAAATAAATTAAAATAAAATAAAATAAAATGAAATGAAATAAAATAAAATAAAATAAAATAAAATAAAATAAAATAAAATAAAATAAAATAAAATAAAATAAAATAAAATAAAATAAAATAAAATAAAATAAAATAAAATAAAATAAAATAAAATAAAATAAAATAAAACATACATAAAATATAAAGCTCTTAAAAGAGTGGAAGTTGCTATGTAAGTATATTTCAAATTTCTAAAAATTTCCAAAATAAATGTTATTTGGTTCTGTGTTGGAAAACAAGAACAACAAGAACACAAACATAGTATTTACAATGACTACCACAATAACTACAATAACGACCAATTCTGCTGCACTTGACACCAATTCAATGACTCTTTAACTTCCATAACCCAACCTCCCATTACAGCGCATCATATTGTGTCGCAACAAACAATCAACACCATCGTGGTTTGTATTAAATACGAGTGCGTTTGTATGACAGCAAACACTAAAAGCAATTTTAACACAAATTAAAAGCTTTCAATTCGGTTTCATTGTTCGTCACACAATTCTAAGCCATAGTTTGCGCTTTGCTAGGTGTTAGAGTTAGCGCTAAATTAGTGCAGCACGCCACCTGTACAAAGTGTAACCATAAGCGCATTCAAGTGCATGGAAATTGTGAATTTCAAACACCCGGCCCAACTTTTTTTGATCGCTTTTTTTTTTTTGCTTTCTCTGTGCTGCGCTGATGCGTTGTAAGCTCATGTTTGCGTTTGGGTTTGTGTGTGTGTGTGTGTAGTGCATGTCAAATGAAGCGCGATATATGCTTACTATGCTACTGTCACAATTTCCCACAAATGACACGCCCTTACCCGCACGTCCTTCATTTGTTGGCGTTTACATGGAGCGTCGCGTTAGTCTCGCTTGTCTTCATATCCGTCAGGTGCATTGTCCTTGGCTGTCGCCATTCTGTCTCTAATCCCTCAATTGTGTCATTTCACTCAACGTGTGCACTTATTTATACAGTGTTGTTTGAAATATATGCAACTTTTTTAGGAAAGCCGCTTCATACAACTTTTTTTAGATATATTTATGAGTTTTTAAAAATTTTCATTTGAAAAATAGCGAAATCCGAAATAGTCTAAACGTTTTCTTAATACCAATATACGAACTTCATTCGTTATTCAGAATGAGTGATGTTCTGTTTCGAGTAACTACGAGTATATAGTCGAATACTCTGTTTAAGTACCGAGTTCTTTTTGTAGTCGATTATCTTGTACCAGTTATGTGTACTCAGTAAAGAAGTCGTCCGTCTTTATCGCTTTCCACCATTCTTTTTTTTGTTAATTCCATAAAAAGATTTTGTAAGATTTTCCAAAACTTACACATTTTGCGTTCCCCTATAAAAATGTTAGCTAGGAAAAGCCCAATTCGCGAATGTTAATGAATATTGCGTTTCGTTCATAAAGTGGCTTAAGTTATAACTAGCTTCCGTTTTTTTGTACTTCGTTGATGTTCACCGTTGTCTACCCATAGAAACCCGTATTGCCAGGGAAAGAGCTTTAAGCTCTGCACCATTAACAATCTATTATGCTTACCATATATCTGCAAATAGTTAAGTATGATTTATAAATCGCAAAATTTTTAATATTTCTTATTGCTTGCATTCGTAATTTTTGTCATTTCCGTTTTCCATATTGCACCTGCTGACATTTTGTATTTTTAGCACACTTTCACTTTTTTTATTATAACTCATGACATTCCATATACCATGCAGTTCATGAGGTTTATCAGCACCTCGACATCTGATGCTTTATTGTTTTTCAAATAAAATATTCGGATCGTGTTTATTACACCTCGAGGCCATATTTTATTTCTCAAATACCCTTAAAATTCTTAGTGGCATATCCTTATGTTGAAAACGACAATTGCTTGCTCAGTAAAAATGCCGTTAGCTGCATTCATATAAAGAATTGCTTTTGGCTACGGGGTACATTCACACGAATCTGCATCTCTAATTGGACCCACTCTCATATCGCACACTCAAAATCATATTCGAGTAATGACGTTGTTCAAGTATTCTTTTGTATTATTCATTTAATCCTCATGCTTTGTTAGTTTGCACGCTTTACTATTCCGTTATAGTCTGCGAATAGAGATAGAGATATGTAGTGCACTTTGATGTGCTCCGTTAAGCTTTCGCATATGTACTATGTAGGTATTGTAACCAGATTAGACGGGGCTAAAAAAAAAAGATTTATTTTTTAATTTTATGAAGGTGCTTCTCCAACTTTTTCTATTCGACAAACGAACAATAGGGCATTTTTATATAACCGTTTGGTAAAGTTGGCTAAAATAATTATTTTATTTCCCTTGAGACCTTGGTGCTTTCATGAAAAAATTATTATATTTTAGTTGACTCTGCTGAATTGTAAGGCTGAAAAAACTCTAGAACAATTTTTAAATTTTTTTTTGGCCCCGTCTAATGTGCTGGCATATGCATATATCACAGCTTATTCCATAACAGTACAATGCCAATATCTCTAGTCAATTTGGCGCCAGTAAAATATTTAAAAACGCGACAGAGTTGAAGGAGTAGCTAGAGTGGGTAGGTGGCGTATGAGTGTCAGATTTTTTTTTTTTGAGTTTGTTTGGCGCTAAATTTCAATTGCTAATACAAGAGTGAAATATTTATAGCAACCACTATGTAAAAATTTTTGCACAGTGAGAAATAGATTCGCTTTGTAGAGAAAATTGAAATTTTAACACACAGCAATAATTAATTTTTGGCACTCGCACTTGCAGCATGGAGGTAGAGCGTTGTCAGTCATGTATGTATGTATGTATATATATTTGGTTGATATTTATTTAGTAAACTGTTGGCTTGGCGAAAGCTTAATCCACACGAAAACTGTGGCGATGCCAATAAAGCAAATCGAACGGATACTTCTAGCGGCGTATCAACAATTCCGACGGAACTGCAATTGGGGAAGAATTATAATTAAGTTCTGTGAGCTCTATCGACATTATCCAAATTCATCACCGAATTTGGATCAAATCGAATGCTTTCTCTTATGATCTTGGCACTCTAAGTATGAACGTTTTAAATAAAAATTAAATACTAATACTAACTATGTCGAACTATGTTCATAAACAAGTTTGGATTAAAATGGAAACTATTTCCACACAAATTTTTTATAAACTTTTAATTATTTTTATCCTATATTTCTAAATAAGCTTTAAATTAACGCCAATAGCAAATATCCCTTTAATAATTCTATAGTAGTTTTTAGATTGAATAAATTAAAGTTAAATACATTTAAGATTCACGCAATTGTGCACACAAATTCCAATGGTTTATTTCAATTTAATTTTGTTGTTAGTTTATGCCAAGTGCGATGTAACACAAAGGCTGAATGTTAATTAATCATTTTGTGGTTACGCTATTAAATCAATTAGTTACATAAAAATGAATGAGCTTATCAATTAATTATATTCAATCCCAGAAAAATATGAAATTAAATGTATTTGTATTATTTAGTTATATATATAGATATGTGTACAGTTGTGTTCAAAAAAATAGTACCTAGTGAGCTTAAATGGGATATTGTACGAAGAAGAAACTGTACTCTTAATAATTTTCATTTAAAATAATGCAAATTCTTGAACAGAATCCTAAGAAATGGAAACCTAAAAATATGACTAATAAAATTTTGCTAAGTTTTTGGGCAGAGTTTGAAGACTATTTTCGGTAAATAGGGAGTAAAGCAATGAATTTTAGTACAATAATAATAATAATGTTAATAATAAAAATAAAAATAATAGTAATAATAATAATAATAATAATAATAATAATAATAATAATAATAATAATAATAATAATAATAATAATAATAATAATAATAATAATAATAATAATAATAATAATAATAATAATAATCATAAAAATAATAATAGTAATAATAATAATAATAAGAATAATAATAATAATATTAATAAAAATAATAATAATAATAACAATAATAAGAATAGGAATTATAATAATAATAATGATAATAATAATAATAATAATAATAATAGTAATAATTATAATAATAATAATAATAATAAGAATAGGAATTATAATAATAATAATAATAATAATAATAATAATAATAATAATAATAATAATAATAATAATAATGATAATAATAATAATAATAATAATAATAATAATAATAATAATAATAATAATAATAATAATAATAATAATAATAATAATAATAATAATAATAATAATAATAATAATAATAATAATAATGATAATAATAATAATAATAATAATAATAATAATAATAATAATAATAAGAATAGCAGTTATAATAATAATAATGATAATAATAATAATAATAATAATAATAATAATAATAATAATAATAATAATAATAATAATAATAATAATAATAATAATAATAATAATAATAATAATAATAATAATAATAATAATAATAATAATAATAATAATATTAATAATAATAATAATAATTATTATTATTATAATAATAATAAAAGTTATAAAATAAAAATAATAATGAAAAAATATATTTTTTTGGCTCGTGTAACGGGGAAATCTTTTATGCATGGATATAAAAATAATTATAAAAATTAAAAAAAAAATACTTAGCAAACACTTTTCATACGATAATATCGTTGTTAAATTTTGTATACCTAGATAAAGCAAATATACCCCACTCTGCCATGATCTAATCTCCTACATTCTTAAGTTTTATTTCCAGAAAAAATCTACTTCCTTTTACCTTGATTTCATATCCAATAAAATCAGGGACAAGTTGTAAACCCAAAAACAATATCTACCTTAAAAAGTTGCCGAAAAGAAGACAGCAGTCGCCACTGGGGTGTTATTTTCTGCACCTGAAGGCATATACCGACCACTTGTAGCTTAGTGTAAGAGAGTAAAAACACACACATTTTAAATTTTCATGAGCGAATACTTGCGTCTTTTCCACAATTCCAAGCCTGGACTAAAATGGCTGTGAAAACTAAATTTTACTTCCTAACAAAAGCCCTGCTCCACAAGAAAGCTAAATAATTACATTTCACCTACCATAAGTAAACAATTTTTACATAGAACAATAGTAGAAATATCGTAAATGTCATTTTCATGTAAATATACAACATAAATAACTCCCAAATGACCGCATATACAACAACTCACACACACACACAGACATACACACTCATAAATTTTTGCTATTAAAAATAAATATTTAAATTTCAGCAAAAAGAAAATGGAAATGTAAAATCCTCTTTACAACTGAATGTGCTTAGCAAATTGCTTTTACTGACGTATGCATGTTGTTGCATACATTTAGGCGTTGGTACAAGTGAAAAGCATAAGCACTGTTTAGAGAAATATTTCCATTACAGGCCTTGGTAAACATGCATGTTCATATATATTTATGTAAAAATTTAGGTATGCATATGAACATTTGTATATATATTTGGAAACATACATTGAGATAAGCAAGTATGCTTATTTTTAGCAATAAATCAGAGGCAAATGAACATGTTAAATAGAATTTTTCTGTATAAATTTAAGCTTACGAGCTGGATTTGAATTCAGCTGCATGTGGTTTTATTTACAGAATTACCTGTTCGTAGCAATTTTATAAGCAAAAATACCTAAAATTGATAAAACTGGGTGCGCCTAAAAGCATTTTACACTTCTCAACTTCAATCAAACTGTGCATACTTTTAGGCGTATATATTAGTTAAGAGCAATCTATGTAGCTTCTGTTGGTTTTAGCTTAATCGATTGTATGCATTTATCAGTAAATTGAAATTTCAAGAGATTTATACAACTGTTGTTGTTGTTGTTTTAACAACAAAATCACTCCCCGAAGGTTTTGGGGAGTGTTGTCGAAATAACAGTCCTTGGCCGGATATGAATCCGGTACGCTCCGGTACTCCCTTGCGGTACTGCCCGACTGTCGTGGGAGCGATTTGGTATGACCAGTGCAACCTTCTAGGTCATGTCATCCCTCCTTCCGAAAGGAAAGAGAAGATGGGTAATGAGAGGTGGGAGGCATCATATCCGTAGATCAACCATCGAGTTGCACATCATTACCTTTGTGCATATTGGTCGCCTCTTACGACCGGTATGCCTACCGCGGGCATATTCTAAGCCCCAACCCGCAGGGGTCGATTTATATAATAACTATTAGCTAAAAACTTAAATAAAGTTTTAGTTTCCATATGTATTTACTCAAAGTCTGCCTTTTTCAATTTGTACTCAAATACGATGTAACGATTTTCTGCTTTATACCAACAGCAACGCATATTTATGAAATATTTTGCCTTAATATGAAATCTTTCTCCATTCTTGTATTTGCTACACCGATGAATGTGAATGAAGAGCAAAATTTGTTTAAAAGCGCCTAAAAGTATGCCACATTTGCATACTGCTAAAAAGTGAAACTCTCCCAAAAAAAATTACAATTTGTTTTTATTAATTTTTTCTCACTTTTTATGTAAGATTTCTGTTTTTATTTTCCAGGGTACATACACATTATTTGATATAAGGGATATAAGTGCTGAGCTTTTAAGCCTAGATTAGGTTGGTCCTTTTTGTTCAATCTCCTAAAACGCTAAACCGACCTTATAAAGCGCACACACGTATTCTAATAGCACAGCACGAGTAAATAATGCTAACTTATATTTACTTCTGCCATAACTTCCGCCTATTAAGTAAATGTTTTGCCATTTTTATTTATGCACACTTTTACGAGTTGCCATCAATTTCTTTTCTCCAACTTGTAGTCATGAAAGAAAAATAAATTAAGTACGATCTATAACCACACTATGTAGAAAGCATTTATTTTCGGCAGGCCAAAATAGCGGTTATGTGTACTGCATTGCCGACGGTAACGTTGAAACATTCCTCCTCTCTCTTTAATCTAAATTTTTATTTTAAGTCCACAAAATAAAACAAGCGTTGCATGTTTAAGAAAAGTGCTGCAATAAACAGCAGACAGCTGTAACCCTCAAGGGAAAAAAGCTTGCAAGGAATATCAGTAAATATGTACGAACAGTTAATACCAAAGCATATTACAGCTTCAAAAGTCAAATGCACGTTATGCCGTTGGTGCTTTGCCTGATATCCGGTGTGAGAGACATATGCTAACTCTTTGTAGTCTCCTCCTTTGCTTTGGTCATTTTGAAAACGTTGTAAGTTGCTGGGCTAGTGCGAGTCAAAGACAACATATTTGACTGACATTTACAGTTGTTGTTGTCATTTTCATGTTGCGTTTTATCGCTGTTGTAGTTGTCGCCGGATTTGTTGATACTTTTATGTTTAGTTTATTCAGTGGTGGCAGCACCGAACGCAGCTGGCTTCATGTTACACAAACACTTTAATAAAAACAATTTCAAGTGTTTTCCAGTTTTTGAAACATTTTTTGATTTTTTTCTTACTTTTACTTTGCTGTACAATGAACTGCTGCTTGCCATTTACTAACTACCCCTCGCTGTCAGACATGTGTGTTGTGTGGGTCGTGTGCATAGATAAATTTGTATGAGAGCCGCAACGAAGCATCGATTTGTTTACCGTAATGTTTTATTTTATTTTATTTTATTTTATTTTATTTTATTTTATTTTATTTTATTTTATTTTATTTAATTTTATTTTATTTTATTTCATTTTATTTTATTTTATTTTATTTTATTTTATTTTATTTTATTTTATTTTATTTTATTTTATTTTATTTTATTTTATTTTATTTTATTTTATTTTATTTTATTTTATCTTATTTTATTTTATTTAATTTAATTTAATTTTATTTTATTTTATTTTATTTTATTTTATTTAATTTATTTTTTTGAAATTGCAGCACTTAATCATCGATAAAATGAGTTAAAATATCTTGAAATTCAATTTTATGAACTGCAAATGCAAATTTAACCCATCCAACTGCGTGTTGCACATAGTCAATTCTCAGAATTCCTTTGGCACTGCGTGTACAAAGAGCAAACTGTGAAAGTTAATGAAGTTGCACGACATGCATGGTGCCTGCCCCAAGCAATATCAGGTACAGAAATCCGCTTTGCGTCAAAAGTATTTAAAAAAGTTGAAAGAATTTGATTTTGTGCAGTGATATTACAAAAATAATGATTACCGTTCTTCTCACCAAAAAACAATTTTTTTTTTTTTGAATAACTGTTTTTTCTTCCCTTGTTTTGAGAGAATTTAGTACATTTTTCAATGTTCTTGAACTTCTACCCAGCCAAACGCCATTATTTCAATATTTTCCATACCATTTGCACATCCCCCTAAGTCAACAAGCTAAAACAACAATAAACTTAAACTTAGCTTGACTGTAATAAAAGTTCAAATGACCAAAACGAAACGACAGTCAGTTGGAATGTTGGCAAACTTTTCGCTTTTCGAGTTGTAGTTGTCGCTTACACACCATTTCACCTGACGCTGTCTGCAGTATTTAGTTTTATGTTTTGTGTTTATGTTTTGGGATTTCGTTGTCCTTGGAATGTTAAGTGCGCGTAAGCTCACCCTTCCAAAGTTTAGCCAGTTGTATGTGTGTTAATGGCTCTAGCACGGGACCGAATGACAAAGGATATTTTTCAAGGAGACAGTGAACAAATTTGGCGATAAGAAGTTGCAGCATTTTGTTTCTGATTATTTATGTATGTAAAAGTAATGGGTTCAAATATTTGTGTAGCATGTAATTATTTGAACATAAATTCTTTTGTTTGTTCCCAATACTTAAAGATACAACCACTCAGCCGGGCAATTCACCCTGCAACGAAAATTTCTAGCTGTGAACTGGTCAGCTTTTATTGCATTCCGAACTACTGACGGTTCAATTTCTCTTACATGCAATAAATAAAATAAAATAAAATAAAATAAAATAAAATAAAATAAAATAAAATAAAATAAAATAAAATAAAATAAAATAAAATAAAATAAAATAAAATAAAATAAAATAAAATAAAATAAAATAAAATAAAATAAAATAAAATAAAATAAAATAAACTAAAATAAAATAAAATAAAATGAAAAAAAAAAAAAAAAAAATAAAATAAAATAAAATAAAATAAAACAAAATAAAATAAAATAAAATAAAATAAAATAAAATAAAATAAAATAAAATAAAATAAAATAAAATAAAATAAAATAAAATAAAATCAAATGAAATAAAATAAAGTAAGGTAAAAATATAACAAAAAAAAAAATAATAAAACAAAAAAATATTAAAGGAAAAATGTGCGCTCTCTTAACCTAACATAACCCAACTTTACCTCGAAGAATATTTTTTTGTGTGTCTTGTGCCAGTCCATCCCATTACTAGCATACCAGTATGCTTGACGAATGTTATACATAACGTTCATGACTTCTAGGTTTTCAAATTTAAATGCTTCTTTTTCCACTCTCAAATTTTAAAGTGAAACTTTTTCTGCTTACGATACTTTGAAGCTTCTCTTTGCTTCGTTACAACTTTCCTATCGAAATGTCAAAGTCTGACAGCCTGCAGCACTGATAAAACCATTCGACAACAGACACGATGTTAATTACGACTTTGCGAGAAACTTTTTTTCGTGATTTTTTTTTGTTTGTTTGTTCTTCAAGAACAAAAAAGATTTTCGTGATTACTCTTTTGAATTTTTCCTCTTTATTTCAATTCTTAATTTTACGCTGAATTTAATTTCTTCATTTATTTGTTTTTTCGTATTTGTATCAATTTTTACACACGAATAACATTTTAGTCTATCGTAGTTCTTTTAGGCTGAGCGGATATTAAAGATTTCAACAAAGGAAAATCGAATGTAGCAGCACAACCAGCATTTCCCATTCAAAGGGAGCAACAACAATAGTCAAATAGTATATATGTATGTATTCGCACGTAAGTAATAGCAGTCAACGTTTTGAGAAAACGAAGCAAATTACTTTAAGTGTTTTTTGTTTGTCAGTGCATAGTTGTGTGCAATAAAATAGCAGCATATGTGGAAACATAAAAGATATTCGAAGGTTTTGTGTAAATCAAACATCAGCTCTTCACTACTTCTTGCAAGACCTGAGACTATAATACTTTTTATAAAATATGCTGATTATCGAGAATGTTAGTGTTTAAGCATATACCGCTGCTAACTTTATGCGCAACACTGTAAATGCCTCACTACGTTATTTCCTCTTTACATTTTGTTTTTCGATTAGATTGAGCAATATGTTTGTGCTGTGCTATGCGGTGAACCTTTTGTGTGCCAGTGAGTGAATTGAATTCTTTTTATAACATCTGCAGGTGTGACTTTTTAATAAAAATCCACAGGGAGTAGTCGTAAAAAAATTTCCAAAATTACAACGGGGTGTTGAGGCAAAAGCAAATCGGCACGTATACGAATATTATTGCTTACATACATACATAGATACATATCGATATATTTATATTTTGTACGTTTGCAAATCAAAATAGATCTCGAATAACGGTAGAGCAAATCAGATAAGATTTATATACATAATTTAAAAAAATGACGGGACCACACCCACATATTTCCACAATAGGGAGAACTATATTTCATTCTATCGTAAACTGTAATTAATACCAGTCGAATTTGAAAATTGATGGACACATAATGGGTTGGGTTAAAAATAAAGCAACTTCTATAATAGAAACCACATAAAATGAAATTTCAAAGTTTGTAAAAATTAGCCAATGTTTGAAAAAGAATTGTTCTAAGAATACTTAGAAAATTGTATGCAATTTTATAGCTCATTCAATTCCATTAATTCATTCATTCATCATAATGTAAGGAACGCGTAAACATTTTTCCTGAATAGTTCAAAATTTTGTTTGTCGACGATTTTAGTGCCCTGCCGTTTCAAGCACTCACATTTAAAATTTAATAGCTTTTTGTATTTATGGCAATTTTATTGCCAACTCAATCAGCGAATTGAATAAAAATAATTTGAAAACGCTAAATGTAACCAATTTAACGAATGAAATACTACCTTCAGTTGTAAAATGCAATAAATCTTAAATGCATAAAAAGAAAAAAAGTATTCATGATTGTGGAAAATTCGATTTGGAAATACTATAAAAATTAAAGGTCCATTCCAAATGAAAAAAAAAAAAAAAAAAATTTAACGGAGAAGAATGCATCGTGACAGGGCATTCCAGAGCGGCTTTAATAAAATAAAATAGAATAAAATAAAATAAAATTAAATAAAATAAAATAAAATAAAATAAAATAAAATAAAATAAAATAAAATAAAATAAAATAAAATAAAATAAAATACAATAAAATAAAAAAAAAATAACACAAAAAGTAAAGAAATAAATTAAATTAAATCTAAAAAGCATGTAATTAAAAAAAGGTAAAAAAAGGGAAACAGGGTTAAAAAGAATCATATAAGACAAAAATGTTAAATATCTTTGAATAAATGCTCTTTGTACTATTTTAAATAAACTTGCTTGTGAATCAAATTTTTATTTGTACAAAGAGTTTCAGTTTCAGCAATTTATCAGCGGAATTGCCCATTGAAATATATTTTTGCTATTACTTATTACTTAAATTTCAAATAACTCAACATTTTACCAGAAAAGCGCAAAAATTCAAATGAAGTGGAAATTCAATATACATATGTACATAAGTGGATTACGGATGCAAAACGGATTTACATTGTTACAAATATAATCTATGGTACTTCCACAGCCACATTAAATCTACATTTGAAACAAATAATTCGAATACGTCAATTAAGCCTCCACTACCTACGCGCAAACATTTGGTAATAATGTGAAGTATTATAATCACAATGAAACTGAGGCCGTGCTTATTTTGACTTTTAAAATATTTTGCATTAAAATTTCCCTTCAAACTGCTACCAAAGGCCGTAAATCAGGTACCTACAGTATGTTAGGCCAACACGTTAACCGTTATAAAACTGCAACAACACTTCGCATATTGGGTAAACGAAATTAGATGAAAATGCACCGAACCATATAACAGACAAACAATTTTGTGTAAAATAATCAAATGCCCCCACAAATTGCTACTAATTCAGCCACCGAATTCGAATGCGGTACGTTGATTATAATAAAACTAACTGACTGTTAATAAATCGAAAGCAAAAGTACAAATGAATAAACCACTAATAATATAAGCAAATTAGGGTGTCAGCTGTGCTGAAGATTTTTAGCCGACCAGAGATCTTTTAAATGACCAAGATCTTTTGAAGACATGAACTAAGCAGAGCGAACCGCGGTTTTTACTTCCCAAACCTTAAATGGGCCTTTCCAAGATAAATCGTCGGACAACTGGAATCAACCTCTTCCGCTTAGAATGAATTTATATCATAAAACAAGTTTCTGTCAGGGAAAAAAAGAAAAAAATTATGGTTTGGTAAATTTAAATTTTTAAGATTTTGAAAAAATTGAAATTTAAAATTAATTTTCTAAATTATTATCATATTTCATGTACCCTCTTATAAAAAGCCACTTGAAATCCATATTTATCAAAAAATGTGAATTTTTTATTTTATGTTTATAAAATACTTAAAATTTCGAAAATAAATTTGTCATGGCAGAAAAAAAAAGTTTTACTTTGCATAAATTTAAAAAAAAAATTTTTTAAAAAAGTGAGATTTCCAATTTGAATAATTAAAAATTCTTTTTTTTTTGAACTTTTTTCTTCTGTATACTCAGTTTGAGTTTTTTTAATGAAAGAGTTAGTTCTAGTTATAAAAGAACAAAATAGTAGCCTATGGTATTGGTAACATAAAAACTTTGAAAATTAAGGGGCAGCCTAATGCAAGTATTGAACTCAGCCTATACATGTAAAAATGTTTCCAATTACTAGTTTGGTTTGAAATATTGCATCAAATATGTTTAGAATGTGGGATTTTCATTAAAACAGAATTGGAAACGACAGCTGCAATTAATAAACGAGATATTTTTCACGAAGATATAGTATGTAGTTTAGTAAAAATATTCCAATGTTTTACATATGTATGCCACTTTGTAAATGTATATTTAGAATGAATTGCGAATACATTTTTGTTGGATGAAATGACAGACGACTTTCCAAACCAAATAACAACAAATCTATAAATAAACAACTATAAAGAAAAAAAAATTTTTTACATTATTTATTATGGAATGAGTGGGTTAGGCTAGCATCAATATAATTAAAAAAAAAAAATTTTTTTGCACAGTCTAATATATTTTAATTCATGCAATTTGTTCTCTACCCTGATCCATCATTTTTTACACGCTTATGTACACTCTGATAACCTGAGACATTACATAGTTATAGGATTGAAAAAAAGTTTACTCGAAATGAGGAAGTCACTGACAAATGTCGAAAGAGGTAATGGTAAAAATATATTTACTTATATATGTATATGTATGTAGATATGCCACATGGATATAACGATATTTATATAACCTCTACAAGCGGTTACAATTTTTTTTAATATTTTCTTTAATAAGTGCGTACACATTCCAGCAGTTGTTTTAATGAAGTGCTTCTGCAATAACCCAGCAAACAATTTTGTAAACACAACTGAATATGATGGATTTCCTATCAGCACCGATATGCATTAAACTCAACCTTCTCAGATTTTGATAACATTTTGCGCTTAGCTACATTTTACCTATACAACATCATTTTTAGAAATTGCATTTTTTTCTAAATTGTGGGGCGTGGCAAGGTGTCGAAATATTTGAAAAATTACGCTAATGGGTATTTTTAAGCAGTGTTTACTACGGATTCGCTCACCCGATTTAAAATATATTTTTACCAATGGAAAGATATTTAAATTTGAAAGTATTTATTGTAAAAATATATAGCAGACTGAACCTTTTTTTTTGTTAAAAACAAAATTTTGAACTGCCAAACAATATTTCAAGTGCAAGTTTCTAAAAAAAATTGTTTGCTAATGTCTATTTAATACGCATATAACGTACCCATCTAACTAAAGTACTGTTTTTTCTTTTTATTTTAACATTTTATGCTCAAATAATTTTAGTTTTAAATAAAAATTTTGAGGTAAATAATTTTGAGCTTTTTATAAAGCTTGATTGGCTAATCACATGCCAAATTGTTTGCTGGGAGATATCCTGCGTGTACAGCAGTCAATATAAAAACATATTTATCGCCTAAAGCTTCCCGAATGGCTTTCGCTTCAATACCGATTCAATGAACAATAAAATTCTTGATAAAACTTTGATACAGTAAACAAGTATACGGTTATCAGGGAAAAATCAGAATAACAAAGAAACAAGCCAAAAAATATGTAAGTAAGTATGTCAACTTGGCTAGGCATACAACCGACCAATCAAGCAAACGGGCTTTGGGCGCACGTAAGGACACTCGTGTGATAGCGTGTGTGTGTGTGTGTGTGGAAGCTGGATAAAAGTGCGGCGAACATCGAAACGAAATTTGTTGTCAGCGTTGGTAAGCAATCAATGCGAACAAAAGCGCTGCGGGCTATGAATAACAAATGACCTTGCATAAAATTTTTTTTGTTTTTAATTTTGTTGATATTATTTTTCGGAAATAACTGGACCTTAAGATTGATATCGTTAGTAGTTAAAATTTTTTTATAGCCCGACTACGCCAAAAAGGCACTTAGAAATGCTGTCAGTTTTGAAGGAAAAGTCGAATGAGTCTAGAAAATCTAAGCCATTAATAACACGACACTAACAATATAATTTTGTAGGTTGAAAAAGTTTGTCCTCTTTTCGGCCAAATTAAAAATCTGAGATATAAAAAAATGCATATGTAACGATTGCTCTGCTCAAGCTACAGTGCCACCAAACAAATTTAATTAGAAAAAATTGATTTTAACATAGAAAAATCATTTCGAAAATGACACCACTACAAATGCCAAACATGTGTAGTCACGCTATGCAGCCGTTGTATTGTTTTTGGATTGGAAAGAGAGGACGGGAGAGTACCGCAAATTAAAGGAAAGGGAAGAAAAAAATATTACAAGAGAATAGGAAATTACAGTAGCGGAACTGTCCGCAAAAAGAAAGAAGAGTAAAGGACAAAAGCTTCAATGAAAAGTATGGAAATCAAGTTGAGGAAAGGGAACATTAAGGGAAGAAAATGATAAAACAAATTTCAACAAACCGGTGAGTTAACTAGTTATGTACTAAACAGCTTTTCCCGATACAGGGTATGTACATGCATACACATACACCCAAACAATGCGCTCATATCTGTATGTTAAACTGAGATTTTCATAAAATTTTAATTATTTCGTGGGCATATTTTCATTTTTAATGACTGCGCTTTAAGCCACGAAATAAATTAAATGCTAAATAACTTCTTATTAACGAATTTAAGTTTTTAATATGAAAATGAGGTTAAGCACAAAATTTAAAAATTTATTTTGTGGATAAAGTACAAATATGAAATGCTGATAGACGAATCGATGGATGTTATACCGAAGTAACATACCCGTGATATGCCATAGTATCTAAGGAATATTGAAAGCGGCGCTCGCTAAAGTAATTCTTGGTATACAATCAATTAAAAAACGTTTCCGATGGTGTGACTGATACAATACAATTAGAAAGACGCAGTCCATTCAAATATTCATACATTTGATTGCTAGAGCCAACCATAACTCTTTCCAATACATTGCGGTGACCTTAGTAAACCGGCGAGTTAAGAACTTCATGTGCTTAACTTCTTACCAATCTGCATTACTGCAACAGCAATAAACTGAGTGAGAAACTAAAATCTGATTATTCCCACATCGCAGCTGTATGTAAGTTGGCTGTGTGAGTGAGTAAGCATCTGCAGTGCTACTCTCTTGCTTTACAGTCATTGCACAAACACAAGCACAGCCACATATCAGAATGTCAGTTGAGCTGATTCTTGTTTTTCTTCACACCCAGATTTCGAGTTTGCAAAGTAACTTTCCTTCGCTTGCTTTCTTGCACCGCACCCATTTGAACCAAAAGTTTTTGGCTTTGGATTTTTCCCCCAAATGATTTGCTGTCGTCAGCATTGGATTGCGGCTACTGTTGCAGTGGCAAACATTTGGAATACTTGTAAGTTCTTTGCAATTGCTGTCAAAAAGTTTTCAACAAACACATGTGCATTGTAACACTCGCATCTAACAAATCAAGAGGATGTAGTGGCATGAGTTGGCTGGTTGGTTGGTTGGTTGGTTGTTTGATTATTTCACTCTGTCTAACTCTCATTTGGCACTTACTTAAGTGTCACGTCTGTCATTAATGAGGTCATGTTCGTGTCCAAAGGACACGTAGTACTAGCTTCGATTGTGTCCATTAGAGAGAAATTATTTGCACGCTAGTGCATTTGTGCAGATCAAACGAGGTACCTACATACATATGAACAGTGTGTCGCATTTACAATGGAACGATTTTTTTTATAATTTTAAATGAGACTGGATTAGAAGCTTCTTTTAATGTAAAGGGACTATTTAAAAAAAAAATTATTGATTTAAGTAAAAGCACAATAAGTAGATAGATATTAAAGACAATTTTTTTTAAAGCTAAAAAAAAACTGAATTTTTCACGATTATTAAAAAAAAAAATCAAAAAGTAATAATAATTTTATTTTTTTTATTTTTAATTTAAGAAAAAAAATTTTTTGTTTACATACTTTTCGTTTAAAAAAGAAAAAAATTATTATCTTAAATGTTTTTTGAATATTCGTTTTTTTTTACCTTATTTTACTGTGTTTTTTTTTTAATCGTAATCGATTTATTCAAAATCAAATATTTTTTTGATTATTCTAAATTTTTTTTGGTTTGTTTACTTTACTTTTACGTTTACTTTTTTTATTTATTTTTTTTTAATGTGTTTTCAAAATCCTTCAATGTTCTTTAACATTTTCGAGTTACATACATTTCATCACTGATCTTGACTAAATCAAGTGGAAGAGCAGCCTATCTAAAAATATTTTTCAAAATCACGGTAGGTATCTCACAATTTCTTTGAAGAATGCCTTAGCTCAAAAAATAGATAAAAATAAAAAATTGAATTAAATAAAAAATAAAAACTTTTTTTTGAAGCAAAGCTATTTCGTTAAAACTAATTGTCTCACTTTCATTTTAAGTGACTGTATGTCTGTTTTTCTTTGCATTTAGTGAGATTTGAAGAAAAGTCAATTCACCAAACAGCAAATGAAATCTGTGTCAATAATAGTCTATGAACAGGATCAACTAATATTTCTACCAGCATTTCTTTGCCCATTTGTCCATTTGTATGTGTTCGTTAGCACATGTGGTCAGTTACATATTTTTGTTGTTGTTGTTGTTGTTGCTTGTTAAAATAGTATTTTTCATAGGCATCTTGCCACTTCACACTTTCGGAATTCGAGTTTTATGGCTATGCAGCGTATAAAAACTCAAAATGAAAACACTCAAACAAACCAAACTATTCGATATCCCAGCAAAATTTTTGGCAAGCGCTTCTCCTAACATCGATTACAAAACGCGTTCCTATGTAATCAAGAAATACTTCCCGATGATTATTTCCATTACCAGTTACAATGGCAGCATTGCATTACAGAATAGATTCTGAGTAATGCATAAGAGAAGCGAGTAATATAAAAAAAGAGATTCTAAATATGCATTCCAAAAATCCTTCTCAGTAAGGCAAAGAGGAAGCGCTTTCGCTTAATGACATGCCTGGGTTAAAATAATCGGTGGTTTCATATGGTTGGTAATGAGTTCCACAATATTCGTTGGATTACAGCTCCGATTCTAGGTAAGCAAAAATTTTGCTGGGATGTTGCTGCAATCATAACTGCCAGCACACGACCACATACATACATACATACATACATACCTAAATCAACATTCATAACTACGAACTGTCATATGCATTGAATAGTGGTGCCCGGTCAACCAAAGCAATAAGCACTTCAAGCTTTGTTGCCCTTGTACAGTGTGGCGTTGCGGTGTTGCCATCGTTAAAAGTTAATTTCTCTATGAAAATGTATGAGCCATCAGTCGGTTGTGGTTGACCACAGTGGCTTTCGCAACCATTTGTATGTAGGTTTGTATGTTTAGTCCTTTTTTCGTGCGTAATTTCCATTTCATATGTATATGTATAAAGGGATTTGCATGTACAATCATGTTTTCATTCCACCGGCACTCTTTATAGGTTATTCACATTTTTACCAAACAGAATTACGTTTTTGTCATAAATCAAAATAGTGTTGAATGAGAGTTTTACGTTAAGTGGCACAACATATCGCCTTTCAACAGGAACGACAGCATCAAATCATTCACTGTGAGTGTGACGCATGTCGTGTTCAAATAGGCAATAGGCAAAATGTAACTACAGAGTGTGTCTGGGCGAACTAAAAAAAAACTTGAAAGAATGGTTTTTGTCCTGCCGTCGATATGGCTGAGTGGAAGTTTACCCCATTTAAAAACCATCTACTGTAACAAGAAAACATTTTTTTGACACTTAAAAAAAAAAAAAATATTTGAAATTTTAAATTTTAGAAAATTTTTAATTTTTGACTCTTTTCTTATTTTTTTTTTTGTTATTTAAAACTTAGTCAAAAAAAAGATGTATTAGATACAAATTTATTAGAAACAGTTTCGTGTTTTCATGACCGCAAAATTACTCAATTTTGAACATTGAAACATTTTTCTCAAGTTAATGGAATGCATTCAAGCCACATTTATTGTGATCAACATCATTACTTAATGAATTTGGAACAGCTTAAAATTATGTTTAAAATTCGAAATTTATATTATTTTTTTTTCAAAAAAATTGTGTTATACATATTATATAAAAAGAGTTAACTCTAAAGGAGAAAAATAAAACTATTAATTGATTAAAAAAAATTTATTTACTAATTCTATATTTTTTTAGATTTTTTTTTCAAATTAGATATTAGACACTATTTTTTCTAACGTAAGGTATCTTTGAAATTTCAAAATGTTTTTTCAAAATTCGAAACTAATTTTTTTTTACCAAAATATTTTTTAATGAATATATTTTTTAAAACGTAAGGAATCTTTCGAAATTTTAAACTTTTTTTAAAATATTTGATTTTTTAAAAATTTGAAATAAAATTTTTTTTATAAAAATATTTTTTTTATAGAGTTAGTACATTGCGAAATATTAAAAAGATTAGCTCTAGCAAACAGAAACATTTTTTTGTTAATTCGTTTCTCTAAATTAGATATTTTGAGACTATTTTTTAAATTATAAAGAATGTTTCGAAATTTGAAAATTTTTTGAGAATAATTTTTTTTAAGTTAGAAATTTAAAATTTTTTTTTTACTTATATTCCGAAATATTAAACACATTAATAGAGGAGAAAAATAAAACTACTAATTTATTAATTTCAAAAAGTTTAAATTTTTCAGTGTATAATTTTTTTCTAAATAAGAAGTTTTAAATTTATTTTTTAAAAGATAAAGAATGTTTCGAAATTTAAATTTTTTTTTTAAATATATTTTTTTTTCAAAACCAGAAATTTTAGAATTTTTTTTCTAAATATTTTTGTGCATTTATAAAATATATAATAACAGTAACAACAGAGGGAAAAAATAGAATTATTAATATGCATTTTTGAAAAAAAAAATTATTTTTTACAATTTTCTGAGATTTAAATCAAAAATGAGAAAAATGTGTGTTTGGACGCCCCCTGTAAATGTTTGTACCTCCATATACATAAATATGTATGTATGTGTGTCCGCTTACGACACAGAAGTGGTCAGTCATTCATTGGGATACCAGTCATCATCAGTCGGCAGTTGACAGTTGGCATTCATTGCGAATGAACAGCAAAGTTTGCCACACTTTAATATGCTTTGCATTTAAAGTGCTTCATTTAGTTGCTTTATGGAGCGCATCTGTAAACAGCAGAACATACGAGCAAATATAGATTTAATAGTAAAGTGGAGTTATTGGCGTTACCTTTGCCACGGCTGAGATAATAAAATTGAACAAAATATTTTTCTCAAAAGTTATTTCAAAGAATGCGAAAATTCATATACATATTTGACAGTATACAAACATTCAAAAGACGAACAAGTTTAAATTGCATTTACAAATTTAAAAATAAACTTTTAGAAATTTCAGTGAAACAGCACTTTTATCAAAGCAATTTATTAGAGTCAAACAAAAAAAAAAATTAAAACGAGTGCTTTGAGAGCGATGTTGTCTACTCAAAGCACTTATTATGAGCATATTAATACTCTCTTTGACTTTAATTAAAATGCGACCCTTTTTAATTGCAGCTGCTTATGACAGATATAAGGGAAGCCACATAAAAAGAATTTGTTTTCCCAAAAATTAGCGAACAGCAAACGAATGTAAAGAAAAATAAATAAACTAAAAATAATTAAAAATGCCAAAAATACAAAATGCGCATTTGAAAAGGATAAAAGCATAATTACCATAATTATTACTAAGGATTAGTATAAATGCAAGGTGAGGTGCACACATCAAAGGGAACAGCCACACATTAAGAGACATATATTTTTTCTATATTATGAATTTAGTGCAAAACCGATGTGCAATGAGCCCGACCACCTCAGTTTTTGATGAAGAAATTAAAAATTTTCAAATATTTTTTTTTTATATATTTTTTTCTTAATACCACTTTTAAAAGAGCCACATGCCTGTTTTTAGTTTAGAAATATTAATAAAAAGTAAACACAACAAAACTAAAAAAACTTACATTTGTGAACTTGCATAACTTTTGAAAAAAAAAAAATTTCTTTTGCTTTCTAGGTTAAAAAATTTATAAACAACTTTTTGCCCAAAATTCAAAAATTAATATTTTTGGAAAAACAAAAATACACAAAAAAATTAGTTGAAAATTTATGGGCGAATTTTTTTTTTTTATTTTGATTGAAACTATCATGGAATTTTTATTTTTTATAAATATTTCTTTTTAAACGTCCACAAACTTTTTTTTAAACAAAAAACCTTTTCAATAATGAATAAAAAAAAATTATTAAAAAAAAAAAACCCAAAAACAACAATAATTTTTCACTGCAGAAAAAAATATTAATAGGTCTACAGCTCGTACCGAACCAGGATACTTTAAACAAAAAAGTTTAAGAAATATATATTTATTTGTTTTATTTTAAAAAATTTTACATAATAATATAAATTATCATACAAACGAATTACAAAATATTAAAAAGAAAACTTTACAAAAAGAAAAAAAAGTAAAATTTGACATTTGCCTAACTTAAAAAAAAATTCTTTGACAGAACTTTGTTTCATAACAAAAATTAATTTTTGTTTTACATTTTTTTACTAAAAATTAAATTTAAATCCCACCACAGCGCTCACAAAATATGCAAATTCCCAATGGCTGCGTGTGAAACAATTCAACGTTGCTTCCGCCGCTCAGAGAAATCTCATTTGCTTAGCCGGTGTTACTCAGTTCCTGATTTAGTTCCTTGCCATTATCACAGCAATGTAAATCTCATAATACCTACTTATGTATGTTAATGTACACAAAACTTTTCTTTGTTTATTTGATTGATTCGTGAAGAGAAATGAGTTCTAGGAATTTTCAAGCAGATGCCGAATATTTGAAACAACAAACTAATTGCTTTAATAAATGGCTGTCGATAGAACGATGAATACAATTGCAAATATTTACTTATTAATCTCAAAACAAACTGAGTTTAGTTGTTGTTTCGGTAAGCCGCACAAGAAACATTTCATTTTGCCTTAGTGTGAGTGTTTGCATCTTTAACCACAAGCTTATGTAGTCGGTTGAGCGCAAAAGTTTGTAAATAAACATAATAAACAAAACAATCTGTGAGTAAAGAAAATCAAAAGTAAAAGTACATAAATGGCAATGGTCCTACTAGAGCCCTTACTCCTTGAGACGTTTACGAAGTTGAAGCAATGTATCTCCATAATCCACCAGAAGTCGTTCAATGCGACTCCCATACGCTCACCATGTATGTATATATTACCATCACTAAGGCACATTCAGGTTGAGTATGAGCTGTGTACGTTCTCCCAATTCAAGCCAATTCAAGCCCACAGGGTATTCATGCAATATCAACAAAAATTTACATTTGCTATTAGACAACTTAAATAGGATGCGGGTCGATTACTTAAAAAGGATGCGTATCGTATGCGTTATGGCGCCAAGTTTCTATTCGAAAATGTCTGCTGGAGCTAGTAAGTTAAGCCTCGAAGCGCTTATCAAATGAATATCCTTGATTACAATCATAATTTATTAAACAATGTGTTAACTTCCGTTACGCCTACATATGGCATAATTTATTTTAATATTACACAGAATCTCCCTCAAAACAGCAGGATAGCGTGAAATGAACAAAATCTAATTTTAATGACAGAATGAGACACACACACAAACACAAATGATATATGATCAGCTTAGAGTTGTTGTTTTTGTAAATTTCCTGTCAGCACTCTACATATTGAGGTGGCGTCTAAAATCACCGCTTGTCATAATGAAACTATCATCATAAATCAACGGGGGATACAAGTACATATGTATGTATACTATCTATATATACGTATATAATACCCAATTAATTTACTGATCGTTGATAACTTTATATGGAAGGTTACAACCACAGGCTAGTATATTAAATTACGGAAGACAATCTGTAAAATTTACTACGTAAAATCAATGTTTGGGGCATTCCATGTAAGTTTATCTTACAAATGAATTTTTCAGTACCAACAAAATTTTGAAGAAATATTTGAAAAATATTTTTAGCTAAATACCGCTTTCAAATTTTGTTACAGTTAATTGAGAGATAAAATATTAAAACTTTTTTTTGTTCATGTTTATGTTTATGTTTATGTTTATGTTTATGTTTATGTTTATGTTTATGTTTATGTTTATGTTTATGTTTATGTTTATGTTTATGTTTATGTTTATGTTTATGTTTATGTTTATGTTTATGTTTATGTTTATGTTTATGTTTATGTTTATGTTTATGTTTATGTTTATGTTTATGTTTATGTTTATGTTTATGTTTATGTTTATGTTTATGTTTATGTTTATGTTTAAAAGTAGCTTAGACTTATGAATATCGAAAATTTATTTGTTTAAGTTAATTCCACATTTGACTTTAATGCTAAGTAAGTTAAAAATATGAATTGTTGTTGTGGGCTTTAAGTTAACTTTGGCTCAAATTTTCGCCATTGACGAGTCTTGTCAAAATGTGGAGTGTTTGATTACACTTACGTTTGTATGTTTATTGTCTTTTTTCCGCTTTTAAGATACTCTAACTGCGTGTTTCAAATTTCATTTTTCTCCACGTCTGCAGTTTTTGCTGTTGGCACGTTTTGATTTACTGATGCGATTGCGTAACTAACGGCTTGTCATTCCAGTTAAAGTTACCTTCGCTGCGACGTTTTCATTATCGTTTGTTTACTTTCTTTTCAAGTTGCCGCCTCCACAAATTTTTTTCTGCCTGTCCACACTTTTTTATTCATTCTTTTCAAGCTTCAATCTTATCCCGTTCTACAATACTAATCAGCCTAGTTGTGACAGTTCAATTCCAAAAGAAATGCGTCAATTGATGACAATATCTGTGAAAGCTAGAAGTTATTATCATTCCATATTTTCACTTGACTGTAATACATATGTATGAGCGCAGGTATGTATGTATGTTATGTACTTACTTTCTTCATGCCTTACTCACGTATTCTAACACCAGCATCAGCTCATATTTTGCATCACATTTTGAATAGGCTGTCATGCTGGTGTTTGCTTTCAAAAGCTAAAATTTGTGTGCTGTTCTGAAATTGAAAGCTCCACATATGTACATACATGCCTGGATATGTGTTTGTGTGCTCATACAAGTTCATATGTAGGAAGGTGTGATATCAAACACGTTCATATGTAGGAAGGTGTGATATCAAACACGCTCGCTTGTCAAATGTGATTAACGGCGATGATGTTATGTCAAAATCCATGAAAACGGGACTTTTCATAACGAATTTTTTTTTTAAATATTTATGGCCACCTCAGACATAACAAGGAAGTCATGCGGACGCTAATTATGAACATTTTCCAAATGTTTCAGACATCTCTTTATATGCTGCCTAAGTTGAAAAGATTTGTGACCTTGTTTCCTTTCGGAGAGTTACGGCGGTTATGTTGCTCAGGGCCAATTTGGGAGCCTATATTTGGTAAACCCGAGTCAACCCCATGCATTGACTCAGATGGGCTGGGCGAGTTAGCTACTTTCATAAAAGTTTTACTCTCCAGGCAGCGTTCCTCTTTTCCTTCTCAACATCAGTTGCAGATCGATAGCTTTATGGTTCAATCGACTTTGGAGCAACCACAGGCAAGTAGACTAAAATCTACAGAGCGAGAAACGAAAAGGCAATGGTTTGTTGGAGTTACTCATTTTTGGAAATCTTGTAGTGTTATGCTTTATAGCTTCTTATACGGTTTTGTGCTTTGTGACTTACAATTCATGCATCCTAGCTATCTATATATGTACGAGTATGTAGGTATGTGAATGCGCCTTTTCCTTTAAGTTCGAGTGCATCATATTTCTCTGTTTTTTTTTTTTCGATTGGCAATATACGAGGCGTGTACGAACGTACTAGTGGCTTCGTAAATATTTATGATTTAAAAATCACCTTAGTGATGAATGGTTTCAAAATTTCCTGAACAGTTTTTTTTTTGTTTTGCAACTTGGCTTTGTACCTTTATCCTTAGGCTGGATGCTGATGATGACAGGTGTGTTTTGATGAAATATCTATGTATGTTGGTATGTACATATGTATGTTTCATAAAAAAATTTGCTTTGTACTGAGGTATTGATAAGTAAGGGCAGCAACATTTTTGTACGCTCACATATACATACATACATATACATACACTTGGTATTATAAAAATAAACTCTTTTGGGAGTTTTAAGCTAAAGTGTTTCTTTCTCTCTTTATCAATACTATACGTTTTAGAACTGTGAAGCCAACAAATTACCTAGCTAGGTGAGCTAAGATTAACCAAAGAACAGGCCCCACTTAACATGGTATTCTGCTACGAAAGCCCAGGAACAGGGACCTTTAATAATGAATAAAGAAAACTAATATCCTGGCATTGATTTATTAAGTTTTTCTTATATAGTGGGTGTGTGGAAATAGTCATGTTAGAATATTGAAAATTGTCAAGGAGATATAAGAGGTTAATCTCCAACTTTTCAAGGCAGAATTTGGAAAAGTGAAAATTGACAAAGGTTAGCCACTTAAATTTCCAGAAAAAAATAAAATTCCATACAAATAGAATTTTTGAAGTAACGTAGCGCTAGAAGAACTCAAGGTAAAATATCGAAAAAACCCCCAAAACTACCAAAAAATTGAAGACCAAGCAAAAATCTTTTTGATGCCATATAAATAAACTTTATATTACTCCGCAACTAATTTCACGAGCTATGTAATATTTGCCAAAGAAATCGCTTATACTAAGCAGAAGGATAAAGAAGTGGTGTTGCAGTATTAGACTGAGGGATAGGAAAAGGAAATTGCAGAGAAACTGAAATAAGATATAAAAGAGGAAGAAGATGATGAGAGCTGGAGAGAGATGGAATTTTTCTGGACCACGGGCAATCAGTTTTTGAATAGAACAATGTCTCGTGGACATGAGCATAAACCAGCCCATACGTATTCATAAATACATTTTATTTAATACGGTATACTAAAGTGTTAAAAACTATTTTATTCTATTACTACAGTTAATTTCATTTGATTTCAATTATTTCAAAATATTAAGATTGCCGAACTTCTATCACGTACATGACCTATAGGGCAAGAGTCTAGTTCTGAACTCAATCACTTTTGAATCAAATAAAAGGACAATGTTCACACGATGATGTTGTGATGTATGACCCCCCATCATCATCTCTCTATCATTATCTTCTGAAGTGGTTAATTCTAATTTCCACATCTGTCAGTTATTGAATTTTTGTTTATTTGTTTTAAAAAACATTTGGGCTACCATTGCTGTCTTAACAAAATCTTGCACCTCAGCTTCCATTGCTTTATGAATTTAAAATATTCCTGTAGTGAAAGCTCTTCAGCTTTGTTTGTTTGCTTCCTTTATACATATGTAGCTCAAAAAACAAAAACCGTGTACCCAAACAAATATTTATTAAAATGTTAATGTCAGATTTGAGACGAGTGTTAAATGAAATATTACATGCGCTGCATATGTAATACGTTATTTGATGTTCACTCAGACTGACGCTAAATGCTGTTATGAATAACTAACGGTATAAGTTTGTATATAGCATTTATGACATGCTGACGGCTGGCATTTTCATGTACTTCTATGTTATTTGAAAGTAAGAAAGCTCAAATGGCTATATATAAATATTCAATCTGGTATGTTATAGCTTTAAATGTATGTAAGTGTATGCGTGAAAGTATAACATTCCAAAACTCATTTTGATTCATATGACTTTATTATCCATACACATACATACATACTTATTTGAGTATATAAATAGGCATATGCGCAAGACTATTTACATTCACTTTCATTTGGAAACACTGCGGTACACCATTGCGTATACGTAACCCACACAAATGCGTAGACTTTGTAACATTTTAGCTTTGGCAAAGAACAAAGAAAACATAGTAAGGAAATTTATTTATCTCTGCAAGAAAAAAATCAACTATTCGCAATCCCTTTTATAAATATTTCCATGAACAACGCACCAATAATTTTGAATTCTGTAGGTGGAAAGATTCTCTGTTTGACTCCAAGGGTGGTTATTTAATACAAAAATAATAATTTTTTTTTTTTTCATTGTCTTAGTTACTGCAGTATAAAACTTATATCGAGCTATGCATGAAATCAAATCATTGACTCCAAAGGTACTAGAAGCTCTCTAGCGCTTTTTCTCACAGGGTAATCACTTTTACTCACTCGCTTTCTCTCAACACCGTGATTGGATTTCTTAACGCGTACGATTATATTTCTATTCTATCTACCAAAATGAGTGCGGGCAATTAGCTAAATCCACTTTCATTAGTTTGACGTAGTTACAAAGAGTTTTGTGTTTCTTTGCAAATCATTTAGCATGAAGTTCAATGGAACATTAAACAACGAATTTGTGCAAAACGTTTTACATGAAACTTTTAGCATCGTTTTAGATGGCAACACATTGATATGTCCAATGCTATGGAGTCGCAATTTTATTTCTAAAAAAAATTGAAATTCAAATCACGTTAATAGCTGCTACGAAATAAAACTGGAAAGCAATAATAATGTTTGTACAAAACAACGATAAACTTTTCTATTTTCAATATCATAGCACGAAAAGTAGCACGTGACTCTATTGCTGCAGCTCACATAAACATACAAAGATACATACATATATGTATATATTGACTAAGCGTTATATGAGCAGATGCGGTACGCTTTATTGGGTATATAACAAAGCTGCAATTTCGGTATCGAAACTTAGGAGCTGGCGATTGAATTAGAGTTCTCATTGCGATTTCGATTTCGGAACCGAAAAAATATTGTAATTAAAAATGTTTCAAATACAAAATGTACACTCAATGAACTAGAATGCTTGCTGAGTAGTTTGAATTTTTACTATAGGATTATTTCAAATTTTGAAAAAAAAAAAAACATTTTTAATTTGGTATTTTATTGCTAAGTCGCTAAGTGCTTACATAAAAAAAAACAATATTTCCATTCTTTTATTCTACAGCCTTTCTCATTCATTAATAAATCTTCTTATATCCTTCTTAATATAGTTAACTTCTTCTATTCCTTGAATTCCAATAACATAAAATGAAATTTGAAAAATCCGCTCTCGATTGTGGTTCAAATAAACTCACTTTCGTCACTTCCCTGCTGTGCTTCATTTTGGCATTTAACTTTCAACTCGGCATACGCATGCGTTGTTTTTGTTTTATTGCTTTGTTTTTGCCTGGACTTTTTTCATATAATTTTCCAATTCACTTTTAATCGAAAATGATGTTTTGTTTTACGATTCTTCGCAATAAATGCATTTCGCTTACTTTTTAGATCTAACTTTTATTGCTTGCTAGAAAATATGTTTGCCGTCATTGTGTACAAATGAGTATTTAAGCACTATTTTTTCAAAAACAAAAAACAAAAAAATAAAATTTAATAAGTTGTTTAAAATGAGAGAGAGTTTAGAGCTACTAAATTCAAAAAGGTGCATATAAGTAAATTCACCATTCGGCGGATGAGAGATGAAGACCAAAGTTCACTATATTTGCGGTTGAAGCTCTTCGAAGATTTACTACGTTTTAGTTCGCCATGAAAATAGAAATGAATAATATTTTAACAAAAACTATTTCATTCAAAATATTAAATCAATTTTAAGCTCAACAAGCCACAGCTTTTGTATATGGCCTATAAGCAATTAGGTTAAGGATAATTATAACTGCGCTTAGATTATGGCCAACGGATGCTACTTAGCTGCTACGTGCTAAAACTGCTTAATCGGAGCAGCTGTGCGTATATTGTCAGGCAGCATAATGGGTGCATTTGTATTTGCAGTGCTGAGCTTAAATGGTGGCCATTGGCGCGCCACTAAGAACTAGTTGGATGAAATACAAATAGTTTTTGCGGATTTTCGTAGTCTTGGGAGTTGGTATTAATGCCTCAAATTTTTTTTTGGAAATTTGAATTTTTGATTAAGTTGTAGGTCAGTGAATTTTGCGATACAATGTTTACAATAAATATAATATCGAATTGGATCAAATTGTAATGACGTGCAATTTCATTGAATCGGAGTGTGGATATAAAGTTTACAAAAAAAATGTTTACTCATAAAAATTTTAATTTTTTTCATAATAATTTTTTTTTATTTTTTTAACACTTTTTAATTCTTTTTTATAAAAATTTTTATTAAGTTTTTTTTTTGAATTCTTTATTTCTATAAAAATATTAAAAAATTTTTATTTTAAACATATTTAATTTTTATTATTTTTTTTTAATTTTTAATTTCTTTTTATTAATTTTTTTATTTGTAACATATCTAGTTTTTTTTAAATAATTTAAAATGTACATAGATTAAAAATTTTTTTAAATTAAAATTTTTACTCAGAATAAGTATTTATTTTTTTTTAAACAATTTTTATGTTTGCTTTATATCTTTTTTTAATTTTTTAGAACATTTTTTTAGTTGTTTTTAATTAAATAAGATCTATTTTTATTCTTTCATTAATTAACTTTCATTTCATTAATTTTCATTAATTAATTTTGTTTTAGAAGAGTTTTTTTTTCTTTTCAATAATTTTTTAATTTTCTGTTATAACAATTTTTTTGTAACTAAAATTTGGTTTATAACTATTTTGAACTTTTTTCAATTCAGTTTTTCTTTTATAATTCTTTTTAACAATTTTAATTTTTTTACAACAGTTTTATTTTTTTTAATCAAATTTTTTGTTTATTATTTTTATTTTTCATAACAATTCCTTTTAACCATTTTTAATTTTTTAGCAGTTTTTAGTTTTTTAATAATTACATTTTTTTTTTTCAGAAGAACTTTTTATTTTTCTTAAAAAATGTTAAATTATTATTTCAACAGTGTTTAATTTTTTCCTATACCATTTTTTCAAACAATTTAAAATTTTTTTTTGAATTAAAATATTTTTTATCGAATAAAAAAATTTTATTTCACCCACTCTGTATTATGTATATATTGATCTCTTCTGTGTTGTTTTAATTAACCGCTTGTACAAATATTATTTTAATTTCGATTAGTTTTTCTTTTTTTTAATTTTTTGGTTTTTATCCGGTCACCCGGCTACAAATTCATGCAACAAAATTAAGCATATAAATAACATTTAATGGCGTGAAAAATGCTCACCGGCACTTCTCACATAATTGCTGATTTGGACTAGCAATGAGTTGGTGTGCGTGGATATGTGTGTATATTTTTTTGTTTATGTATTGAAATTATTTATATTTTATTTGGCTGATTCCTTCTACTATTTTTTTGCATTCTACTTTCGAATTCAGCTGGCCTTGGCTCAATGATGCTTGAACTCTTAAGCAGCAACAACTTTTCATACCTTTCTTAAACATTTTCACATACATACATATATGTATATCCACTAAGCTTTTATTGTCAAATGGTGCGTTATAATTTCTTTTTATTTTATTTTTTTTTCTTCCTCCATCTCTTTGCCTTTCCAGCATGTGAATAAAAAAGTGAAACATTAGTCTAGCGGCAACAATAAAACGTTTATTTATTGCATCCCTAATGTGCGCAATTTTTATTTCTTATTGTTTTATTGTTTCTTTTACGCCTCCTACTTTTGTTCATACTTTTGTCTGAACATATTCCAAGCCATTGCCATTCCTCGCCATTTTTTATTTTGCGCATACTTATTTAAAGCATTTGTAGAAAAACAACAACAACAACTCAACTAATACCTACTTATCCCCAACGGCATGATTCGTGCATTTGAATGTTTAGCATTTTATGTATGTATTATTGCTTAGGTTATTTAGCTTATAAATGTTATTTTTGTATTTCAGCATATTTTGCATAATTTACTGTTGCTTTAGCGAAGATTTATTATAGTCACGAATATGCTCTGAACGGTCGTACGTGTGGTATGAGCAACATTTTGTTCACCATTAACAGGCTTTGGCAATTTCTCACGTGCCTAAAAGTTTAAAGGCGCTTTTACAGTTATATTAAAATTTAAAAAGTATTTACGATCATTGCAGATAGAAATTAAATACTGAAAAATATAATGGGCTGCGTGTGCTCAAAACTGAGGACGTAGAACTATTCAAGGACCTAAGCACCAAAGGCTATCGTGAAAGCTAACCGTATCAAGTAAAAGTGAAATGAAAGAGTGACATGACCCATCCGATCTTTAGGTATCAAATAAATCATCCTTAACTCGCACCTCACTTTTCCGTGAAAGTTTTTAATTGGGTAGATGAAAATTCAACACGCTTAGGGCATCAATCCCAGTTCTGCAGTGGGGGAAATCACTACCGTGGAAGTGAGGGTAGAAAAGTGCATCAGCCTCGGTATACCTCTGTTCGGTCCATCTCGTCCCATTCCTCAAATGTTAGCGCCGACTAAACACGGCCAAGCACTACTACAATAATGAAGTAATGGTCTTGAACTGTTACCTTTTTAATCAGTCAAGTGACTTAAATTTCGGAATCCAGCTACTACTGCGCCTCGACCAACTCAACATTGAACTATCTTTGAATTCGAATCCTCATCTCCTCACACTAAATTCTCTTAATCGAAAGTCACTGTAGGTGTATCCTAACACTCACGGCTTCACCTCGCGTTGTAAAAGAAGCCAAAATACATTTGCAAATTCCCAGAAATGCCAAATAATCCATGTTTAGGTTTATTGTTTGAATTAGTAATCATCATATTTGTGCCCACTTAGTATCTATGGCAGTTACTAATTAAACTGGCAAGATGCTTCACGGTTTTAATGAGAAAGTGATTAGCGAAAAATAACTTTCGCGAAATTTCATTGCTTAAAAGCAAATGAAAACGATAACAAAAACAAAAACAAAAACTTACCTTTTTCATCAATTTACATCAATTATGAGACAGAGGTTGATTTGCGAGATTAGCTGGAATGCTTCATTAGCAGTTGTTTAGGGTTTCTTGCTAATTTTGCTTTGTTAATTGAAAGTCATAGAAGCGTGTAACACCCGACTAACCGTAAAGGGGTAAAAATGTAAAAAGAAATAAAAAACCCAAAAAATAAAAAATATTTAAAGCTATAAAATGTTCAAAAAGGCAAACGGTTGTCCTTTTGCTAAGCAAGTTGAATGGTGGAGAAAGATATGCATGGCTTTACCTGCAGAACGGATGGACAGGGTAAGCGGAATGCCAAAAAAGTTCTGTTCCTTATCTGTGGCTCAATTACCATTACCCTCAAAATAACTATTTCCATTGCCAGTACCACTTCTGTTATACTTCCATTGGCATGACAATTACCATCACGCTAACCATTACCATTACTACTATCATTGCCATTACCACCACCATCACAGCTGTCATTGTGATTACCATTATTCTTAAAATTACCATTACCGTAACCATTACTATTACCATTATTATTATCCTTGCCATTACCATTACCATTATCGGGAAAATTACCATTACCCTAACCATTTTTATTACCATTATCATTGACTTAAAAAAACATTATCATTACCATCATCATTACCACCACAATTACCAATACCATTACCATAAAAAATCCGTAACCATAACCATTTGCATTGCCAATACTATTAGCATTACCGTTACCATTACCGTCAAAATAACGATGACCACTACCATTGTGATTATCATTACCATTACCGTCACCATCACAGTTACGATTGCCTTTGAAATGACTACTACCATTACCATTGCCATATCCATTACCATTACCATTACCAGCACTAGTCCCGCTACGTTTCAGATACAATAACTGTACAATAAATTCTAATGTGGATAATTTACTACAATTACACAACTATAGGCTCAATGAGCACATCAACTCCACACCCATTACTGTCCCTATCTTAACTACCATATCTTATGACATTTGAACAGCTAATTTCCGTTGCCGCGCTTCACGCAATTAGTAGCTTTTGCATTTTTAATCTCATTTTAAATGCATTACCTGCACAAATACATCAACGCACACACACACACAAATTACTCGCATGCCATTCACCTACGTGCTCGTGTGAATTCCAGATAGCTGCCACATGACAGCTGCAGCACCACAAAAAAATTAATTAAATAGTCAAAATGGAGAGAGAGCGTATGAATGAGTGTCAGGGAGAAGAACAAAAGAAAAAAAAAAAACGACGGATGAGTGCAATTTGCAAATGCCACTTGCGCAGTTAATTTACCACTTTTTTATGCTTGCGAGCCAAGTGCTCGGCCACTTCACTTCACCGCTTGAGTTCAGCTATAAACAAAGAATACGAAATAGCGGAGCACATTTTTTTCGCCAACTTGGCAATTTTTCCACACGTTTATGCATATGTAAAAATCTCATTTCGTATGCATAACTATGCGAATGTCTCGCCATGCCACGGTCGTCTCTTACGTCAGCATAGCTGATAACGTAGGGGCTAGAGGGCGCTAGCGGCGGTAAAGGTAGGTCATATGATAGGTGCAGCAGTAGAATACGCGGCCACCATATCACAGCTGCCATGCCGCTTTATGACATTTGCTCCAGCTAGCACACACAAAATCCCTCGATGCTACACACTGGCCACATCGGGGAAATGTGTTTTTCTATCAGTGGGGGGCAAAACTTGAGTCTGATAACTATTAAAATGAACGAAAAACGTATGCGCTGAAAAAATCTTTATTGCAGAAGTCACTTGACTCGTTTTCCGACCAGAGTCAAAGGTCACTCGCTACTCCGAAAATTTAATGCTTTGTATTTTGCCCACCACTATTTTAGGTTTATCTTCTGCATATCAAATGTGGAAGAGCTCCAGTTACAATTTGAATTTGTATTTCAGTGAGTGTGTGTATGTGACTCTCTTTGCATTCGCTTGTCCCACTGATAATGTCGCATGACAAATGATTCCCATGATTCTCAACTCCAACAGCAAATCTGGCTAGCTGCATGGCAGGTTGGCAGCCGCAATTATTTCTTGTCGCACGGCTTAGAGCTTCAGCACGTTGTCTCGAAACACTACGCGGATTGCTTGCGTTGACCAACCTCTGCTTGCGTTTTTTTGATTTGTAGCACGTTGCGGCTTTGAAAATTAAAATGCTATCAGTTTTGACGTGCAGCAGTAGTGGTGGCATTGTTTTTTTGATTATTATACAACAGGCCTATTTAGAGCTGACAGAGAAAGAATGAAAATGTTTTAATAATTTTTTTTTCTAAATATTTATTTTTTTTCAATCGGTATATTGTTCTTGGCACTTCAATACAGCCTGGTTGTGGAACGTGAATTTCCCACTTTCCATTGTAGGTTCGGGTTGGCATCTTCTCTTGATTTATACTCAATTTAAGAGCACAGAGGGATCACCTTAATAATCTTTGTACCCTACGTACATCCGATATAAGGCCGTCGTTGTCATATTCACCCGACTTTGACCCAGGCTTACAAATTTTACCCATTCACCGAATTTTGTTACTGAATTTTCGGATGATATTCCTGATGGAAAGCTTTAATTTGATATCCCGGTTCTCCGAATCTATTTTTTTCGAGGTCGTGTTTCGCTTTCGGGACGGTGAAAACTTATTCTTCGTTGGTTTTTCAACCGTTCTTGTCACAGTGTGAATGGAACACGGTATGGAACCCGTCAGTATTTCTTTCGGTTTACGATTTCGTTTTCAACTTTTTTCCCGGTTTGCCTTTTTCGGTTTTGTTTTTTCAAAGTTTATTTTGTTCCGATTTCCGTTTCGCTTTTAAATTTTTTATTGCTTCGTAAGTAATGTTTTGTTTTCAAAATATGTTTCCGTTTTCGTTCCTCTTCCGTTTTTCAATTTTTTTTTTGGTTTCGATTTCGGTTCCGGTTTTGTTTTTGAATTATTGTTTCTATTTCTATTTTAAGTGTTTTTCGGTTTCAATCCCAGTTTCGTTTTTCATCATTTATTTTGGTTTCGCTTTCGACTCCGGTTTTGTGTTTCAATTCTTTTTATTTTTAATTTTTTTTTATTTTTTTTTTTTGATTCCGGTTTAGTTTTGCTTTTTAAAATTTTTTTTTCGGTTTCGATTCCAATATCGGTTTTCATCAGTTATTTCGGTTTCGGTTCCGATTTCGATTTAAATTTTTGCTCTTTTTCGATTACAAAACTTGTTTCGGTTTCCAGCATTTTCTTTTACCAATTTTTTTTCTGTTTGCATTTTGAAACGTTTTCGATTTCTGTCTTTTTCAGATCAAAGTAATGGCTTCGTTTTCGGTTTCGAAAAATAAAACAGTCTTAATCAGTTTCGGTTTCGGTTTCAGTGCTTAGAAATAAATCATATACTTCAAATAATATTTTAGACATTTCTAGCCTTGTAAAACAGATATTTAAAAAAATTAAATACATACGCAAAAAAATCCCACAAAATTATAGACAGCATACATACATATCCAAAAATTTATTTGAAGACTATTTCTTCACTCAGCTCATGAAACCATGCTTTTAAATTTTTTTTTTACTTTTCTTGTAGTAATTTTTTTGCCACCTCCAATTTTTGGCCACCTTCATACAAACATACATACATATAATTAACAGTTTTATTTAAATAATACCAACTTTTTACATTAATTAATTCTACCAAGCATCATCACATTCAGCACGATTTATTTTGTCCTTTTTGCGTTTATTCATCTAGTCGCTCATTTTGTTTCAAATTTTCTCTTTACTATATATGGAAGTACAGTTTTGTGCAGATTATATTTAAGTATATGTATGAGCATATTTAAAATTTGTCTGTGCATAAGCACCTAATCCTTTGAATGTTTCTTAATTAACTTCTCAACTTGAATGGCGTCCGTTCGTTGGCTTTTTAATCCAACCTTTCAAGGTTTGTTACATCAAAAAATGTCTATTAAGCAAACAGAGCTACCTGGGTAAACTCCTAACCGTACAAATATTTACTGATACTTTGAAAGCACTCATGCATACTTACATAAACTCGTACATATTTTACGTTGTTTGTGTAAAATTTAGTTGAGTTTGAGCTTACCTTGGGTTTTTCATGTTCGCTAAAGATGCACAGACAATTTAAACTTATGTTTGTGCAAGTAGAAGAAATATTCTATATTTGCCAGGATTAAATTAGTATAGGAGTTAGTTCCGAGGGAGTAAGATTTAACATATAATCATTCAAGTAGTTATTTTACTATTATATGCGGTACTACATAACCTCAAAGTTATTTGCTTTTTCACACTTAAGCGATGCAGGGCTGACAACTTAATATAGTAAAAAATTAAGTAGTAAAAAATAAAAATTTTAATTTTTTTAGTTTCGGTTTCGGTTCCGGTTTTGTTTTTAAATTTTTATTCGGCTTCGATTTCGGTTTCGTTTTTTATATTTATATCGGTTTTGATTCATGTTTGGTTTTAAAATTTTTTTTAGTTTCGGTTCCGGTATCAATTTTTATTCGGCTTCGATTTTTAGTAGTTATCAATGTCGATTCCGGTTTCGTTTTCAAATTTTTTTTAGTTTCGGTTCCGATTCCGGTTTCGGTTTCGGTTTCGGTTTCGCTTTTCAATTTTCATTCGGTTTAGATTAAATAATTATTAAATTTTTATTTGGTTTCAATTCCGGTTTCTTGTTGCAATAGTTATTCAATTTCCATTCCGTTTTCGTTTTTTTAGTTTCGCTTTTCAATTTTTACTCGGATTCGATTCCGGTTTCGTGTTTCAATAGTTATTCAATTTCGATTCCGTTTTCGTTTTGAAATTTTTTTTAGTTTCGCTTTTCAATTTTTATTCGGATTCGATTCCGGTTTCGTTTTTCCATAGTTATTCAATTCGATTCCGGTCCCGTTTTTCAATATTTATATCGGTTTTGATTCATGTTTCGTTTTAAATTTTTTTTTTGGTTCCGGTTCCGGTTTCGCTTTTTAATTTTTATTCGGTTTCGATTCCAGTTTCGGTTTTTAACATTTATTTCGGTTTTGGTTTACGATTTTTTTTTTTTCGAAATAGGTAGTTCCAAGTTTTCTGCAATCAAAAGTGATTTAAAGAAAATCCTAGTGGAACAGATTAGAACTCGAACAACTAATTGGTGATGTCTTGCAGAGTACGAATCACATGAAAGTGAACAAATTTTCTTTCGAATAGATTTATAGAGAAAGAGCCCTAATTCTACTAAAATTTTTGGAGTTCGGTAGAATTTTGAGTTTTGCGGTTGGTTTGGAATAACATCAACCCTACTACCCAGCGTATCGCATCCACTCAGCCTCCTACTGTGGCCTCATGTTGTAAGTTTCTAGATCAATTTAAATAGAGCTCTTAAAATGTACCTATAAATTTTTTTCTGGCGACCAATAAACAGCTCTTCACATTCAAACAAAAAAACGAAATCATATTTAATTTTAACATATAAAGATACTGTTACCAGATTTTATAACTACGGTCACAACAAATGCAAAACGGACATCCGGCATATGTAAAATGTTAGCTAAGCAATCATGCATATAGATAAGTACGGGCAATGCAACAAATGAACAAACATAACGAAATTTCAATATATATGTATGTACATATCCAAATACGACAAGCAAACATGCTCAAACAAATTTACGCCTAATCGCTAAAAAACGCTAAGATGTAGAAGAACATTTAATTTTAGATTCCTAAATATGGAGAAAATACCTTAAAACACCAGGGCATAATATATGGGGCTATGCCTCGCTCACCATTTTTCTCTTTTTATTTTCAAAATTTTCTATATTTATGCCGTTCTAAAATATTTGCTGGGATATATCCATATGTATGTATGTATGTCAATATTATCTTGCGTAGTCTGCACCGGAAAATTAAAAGGATGTCCAAAGCGGAAAACCGGGTATTTTATGCGTTTGGCCATTCATTTCTGTGATAACAAGCATATACACTCACAACTCTAAATAATCTTCGCCACCATCCTCAAAAGCCTCCTCATAATATGTATTAGAAAGGGGGACGTTTGATAGTTGCCTGGTTCTAATCTTTAATTTACTTAAACGAGTAAGCCATTGAGTGTTGGATGTGCACACATACATATAAACACATTTGATAGTGTGCATAGGTAAGTGTTAGTGAATATATATATAAATTTATCGGTCATATTGCTGCTGAAAGCCTAGAATTAATGCAAAAGTTGGTAGTTGGAGCTTTGTTGCGGTCTACGATAAGTATGCCATCAAGTGTGATGACTATATTTGCCAAATTATTCAATGATTATCTATGTATGTATGTGTCGAATTTTCTTTTATTGGTTTTTGGTATCAAACTTCGTTTTAATTTAATTTGTATATTTTGTTGGAAAAGTTGTACATATGTATATTCTTTCGACAACAAGGCTCTAAGTACTTCTTACCAAGAAGTAAGCATTCGGGTTTGAAATAATTGTAAAAAGGAAAGTAACAAACTTATTACACGTTTGGCCTTAAATTTGTTGATTCTAGAATATTTGAGCTCGGCTCATGAATTTGATCCTTTTTCGTTCTTATTATTGAAAAGCAATTGTTCAATTTCCTGTTTGTAATAAAAGAAACCTTTCCGATCAAGGAAACCACAAGTATTGCAGCTTTGTTAGATTTATAGCCACAATTGTTTGTATGTGCTTTTGTTGCGTACACCCACAAGTAAAGCTCTTATCAACGCTTTACGAATTTGTGTTAATTGTTGTTGTCACCACGAGTATCCTCTCCAAGGGTTTTAGACAAACACATATTGTGGATTGTTCGTGTATTCAGCTTGAGTATGAGTTATTGTAGAGAATGGTTATTGACACAATCGTAGTTGTCATGGCTTTATTATTGAGATTAATAGTGACGTTCGTAAAATCATTGTTGTACCTATTGACAGCTGTGACTGACAATAAAATAAAATCATCTATGTTTAGTTGACAAGCTTATCAAAGCACTTTGTTGATTGGCTCATTATGCTAATAGCAGCGGGTTTTCAATAAGTGAAGCAGAGTGGAGAACGGAACACTCGACTTCTACAGGCAGCCTACCCCAGTAATTGTTTGCAATAAGATATTTTAATGAGGGTTTTTGGAACTCGCAGTTTAAATAGATGACTGTTGTCAGTGGTTAAAACAAAATAAATGAAGAAAAGATTCAAAAAAAAATAAATAATAAAAAGAAAATAAGACACAAGAAAAAAAATTTATAAAATAAAATAATATAAAATAAAATAAAATAAAATAAAATAAAATAAAATAAAATAAAATAAAATAAAATAAAATAAAATAAAATAAAATAAAATAAAATAAAATAAAATAAAATAAAATAAAATAAAATAAATAAAAAAAAAGAAAAGAAAATAAAATAAAAAAAAAATAAAATAAAATAAAATAAATAAAAAATAAAAAGGAAATAAAATAAAATAAATAAATAAAAAAAAAAAATAAAATAAAAAAAAAAAATAAAAAAAAATTAAATAAAATAAAATAAAATAAAATAAAATAAAATAAAATAAAAAAAAATAAAATAAAATAAAATAAAATAAAATAAAATAAAATAAAATACAATAAAATAAAATACAATAAAATCAACTAAATGAAGTAAAAGATTCAAAAAAAAAAAAAAATTAAAAAAATAAAAAGAAAATAAGATGAAAGAAAAAAATAATAATAATAAAATAATATAAAATAAAGTAATATAAAATAAAATAAACTAAAATAAAATAAAATAAAATAAAATAAATAAAAAATAAAAAAAAAATAAAATAAAATAAAATAAAATAAAATAAAAAAATAAAATAAATAAAAAATAAAAAGAAAATAAAATAAAATAAAATAAACATGACAATTTCTATTCTTTTTCTTATTCTTGTTTTGCTGTCCTGCATATGTCAGTGATGAAAACCAGAATTTGATTGTTAGTGCTCAATAATTTAGACGAAACTTCCTTACATAAATGCTTTATGAACTCCTGTCCCACCCTTTGTCCCTGTCAAGCTGAAGTCGCTTCAAGACATTCGAATGATTTTTACGGCTTCCAACACAATTCAGAGCATCTACACAAAGTTCTGTTTTGTTGTAAGCACTTCAACAACTTCAAAAGAATATCCCACATCTGCGGCGACAACTTTTTCACCTTTGCAGATAGTTATTTTTACTGCTTTTAACAATCGGATAGGCTACCAAGCAACATACATATAACAACAACAACTCTGAGAACGTGAAACAAATTGCTCTACCGTTTGGCAGTTTCCATACTTCGAGTGGAAGTTAATGAACTTTGGAAAAATTATGAATTCCCAACACCCACAGAGCTATGCCTAGGAAACCTCATACATTGTTAGCACATATACATACGTATTTATATACATATGTAGTATGTGTGTATGCATGTATGCGATTATGTATCTTTATTGTTTGCTGCACATAATTTACCGGCATGTAGATATGTATTTCTTCGTACAATTGTTGAGTCGTACTTTTAAAATAAATATTTGTTTTTCTTTTCATTCTTACTTTTTTTCTTTCTTAATTTTTTTCTCCCTTAGGTCTCAGCGGCGACTGTAGTGCGGTAGACAAGTTAATTAAACAGAAACGTATTCACGTTTGCACTGGTAGTTGAGAATATTGCAATAAAGGTATATAACATTACACAGATATTTACATATATATATGTATGTACATATATACTCTTATATAGACATGATTTTAGCCTGTAGTCAAACCGAAGTATGAGTTTCGAGTCGACTAGTCATCGTAAGTAAAGCCCTGTTCAAGAAATCAAAAGCAAATTCGGTACAAAAATTACAAAAACATTGCACGAAAAAAAAAATAGAAGAAATTAGTCAGCGACCACGCCCACTCTTATATAAAAGATTTTTATTGGTATCATAGACAAATAGTAAAAGCTATATTTAAAAAAAATGTATACCAATACTATTTTATTTTTAAAAACTTCACTGTACGAAGAAGTGCCAAAGTAGTTTTGAAAATGGGTGTAGCCCCACCCTTTTTTATAGTGATTCATTGGGGTTTGGTAAGCGCATTAACTTTTAGAAACATTCGTTGATATTGTGGATTTTTTATAAGTATTGGTGGAACCGCCCACTTATTAGTTTAAATTTTTTTTTTTTTTTTTTTCAAATTTCCTTTCAAATCGTAAACTAACTTAACTTTACTGGGTTTTCTTTGCTTTCATTACTCGTATTCAAAATTAGACATTTGTTCTCAGGTATGTTCATTTGCTTAAATATCTTTCCTCAGTGCTCATTTATTCAAGCATTCAGTTAAGTGCCTGCTATGAAATGACTCGCAGTTGTAAGCAGCTGCATGCTACGTTTCGTATTTTGTTATGCATCTTCCTTTCTTGTACTTTCAAGCATTTTGGTGAAGCAATTCCCTTAGCTGCTTTCAAATATTTTCTGTCTATGCTACGTTCAAACATATTGCTATTGTTGTTGCATTAATTGAGTTGCCACTCATTGTCATTCGTCTACATGCATGCAACTTTTTTGTATTGCTTTGACACTCTTGTTTACTATTTTAATTTGGAATATGTACGAGATGTCGATAAAAAAAAATGGTGAGTCTTAAAAGTACGAATTTCTAAAAACTTATTTCAGTAAAATTTTGATATATTACGAAGTAATTATTACCCCAGTATATACAATATATTCAATGTTTTATGGTTTCAAGTAATTTTTTTTTTTTTTTTTTTTAAATTTGGAACTGAAATAGGTTGAATTTATGGTAGGAAACACAGCAAAAACAACTACAAAATCTACATAAAGTTTAAAATAGATGAGTCAGTCATTACAATTTACCTATAATTTTTAGGATTTCTTGCCATATTCGAATAATACAAAAAAATATTAAATCGGGGGCACATATGTAGATTCTAATATTGAAAGCTTTTCATGGCCCTTCTATGTAATAAAAAAGTTTACTAAAAATAAATGTTTTTGTGATATACATATGTATGCATCGACACAGTGTATTTCAGAATATTTTCAAATTTTTTTAAAATATTCAAATTTTCTTCAAATATTCCAATTTTCTTTTTACAACTGCACTTTTAAAGTAAAATAAAAATTCCATACAAAATATTTTTTACAGCGGTGTTGAACCTTATATTCCTCTGTGATCCTTTGAAAAAGTTGGTGTGGCCCTTAGTCGCTTTAAGTTTTTCTCATATCATATTGCTTCTAATTAAGGCCAAATTTTGTGATGATAGATAATTTAAAATATTTTTAAAGTTGCCTAAAGAGAGTGGGCGTTGTGACAACCACTTTCGAACATGTTCATGGATAGCACAACATCAATCGACACAACAAAATTGGTCATTATTTTGCCTTGCTTGTTTATATTAGATACTTTTGCAGTATTTTTTGCAATTTTATTATCAATATAATTTTGAAAAAAAAGGAAAGTCTAATGTTTACATCCTGTGTTAATTAGGTTAATACTCATTAGTATTCCACATTGACCAAAGGTTTGATTAGAGATTGGATGATTATAAAATGTATTATATTATCTAAATGCCATATATATATATTGTTATAAACATGCGAACTACTTATATATTCAACTTGTATATAAACAGATACATAAGACTACTCCAGCAAAAAATGTTTTTTTTTTTTTTTTAATAAAATTGACTTGATTGTCAAATAATTGTAGCCTAAGCCTTGAATGAAATTTGGTGGGGAGTTTCCCTTTATTATAGAAAGAAAGTTCTACCAAAAAAAAAAAAAAATAAATTTTTCCAAAAGCTTCAATGACCTTTTTCTTCGAAGTCCAGTCAATGAATGAAAAAAAAAAAAAAATTTTTGTAACATTTCAAATGACTTGAAGTTTGAAAAACTGGGCCAAACATAGTTTTTTTTATTGTTGTAAACTTAATACATAAGTGTCAGAAAGAAAGTTGGATTTTGAAAATATGCTGCACTTCACTAATTTTGAAGCATATATCACACTTAAACTACAGAAAAAAAATTAGTATTTACATTTTTTTTTTACAAAACTTTTTTTTGAATTATTTTTTTTGAATTATTTTTTATTGAATAAATATTTTTTCCTCTACTACTACCAACCTCTTGGAAGTGTTATTTTTCTTGTTTTAAATACAGTAGATAATAAGTTCCCGAAATATAAAAAAAATAGCTTTACAAAAAAGAAAAAAAAAAATGAGATTTTAAGTTCGCATAACTTAAAAAAAAATTAAATTTCATTCCTTTGAAGAACTTTATTTTATTATATAAAAAAAAAACTCCCCGATTTAAACTAAAAAAATATTGTAACGTAGGAGTTAATGTCCAGTCTACTGTGGAACTTACGGCTTGGCTCATTTTTATCAAATTCGATTATTTGGGCCGTAATTGAAAGTGTGCTATTCCGATAAAAAATAATTATTTATTTAAGATCACCCTAATATACAGGTGCATACATAAGTATACGCATAATCCAACTCAAACATTTTCACATTAGTTACCATTTTTATTTCGATGTAAAAACAAACTGCTCACGGAGCTATGTGGTCTCGTTATCGCTCGACGCTTTCGGAATCAATAATTAATTGTGGCATTTATTTATCAATATTTTTAGGCATATTCCCATATGTCTATGATAGGAAAAAGCGACTAGTCAAACCATCGACTATATGTTTATTATATAGTATTCTTGTAAACATTTTTATTGTGGCCGTTTCAATGTTTGCATTTAATTTGGATAGTAAAATGAAGTTCGATGTGGTGAAACATAAACCACTTTTGCGTGAATTGACAAAACTAATTATTACAACAAATTTTCTTACTGTATTCAGAATTATTTGGGGAAATTGGCGTGATTATAAATGTGTTTTACTTAATTTGAGTGAATTCGAAGCTATCGAACGCATCTATTTTTCACGACATAAACGTTTAGAGGATAGTTGCAACAAATTTCATAATTATATTATATGGAAGGGCGTGGCATTGCTATTAGTTAATTTATCATTTTTTCGCTCATTATTACAAATAACTGCCGCAAACCTTAATACAAAACTTTTTTTGTTTGTTTGTTTGATCTTCGTGCTATTCAATATGATTTCCTTGGTTATTCTACATTTTTATGTTTTCGTCTTAATGACATATCGTTCAATATGGGTGTTGCAACAGCGTTTGGCATTTATCGCAAATAATACGGCGCGTATAGCATCGACACAAGAAATTTCTACAATAATTGGTGTTTACATTCGTTTACTGCATGCTTGTCAAAGATTTGGAAGGATTTACGGACAACATTTGTTGCTTAGCTTCACTTCGATAGCGTGCGCCAATATACAGCGCATGTTTTACTTGGGGGTCTTTTGGACAGATGCTTACATTGAAGTCACCGCACAAATTACTATCGAAATAATTCATGGTGTACTCATAAATGTATTTGACTTTTGGTTGACCATTGCCGTTTGCGAATTAGCACAGACTGCAGCGCAAGATCTTGCTCAGCAATTGAGAGGGTTTTGTTATAATCAACACTTGGACAAGGATATGGAGCGAATGGTTGGTATGGAGCGGTGCATGTTTTATACCCAGCTGTAGTAGTACAAAGAGCAGTGTTAATTTGTTCATATAAAAAGTGTTTGTGACTGCATTAGAGAATCGAGTTGTGTATAGAGTCTTTTCATGCGAATTCTTCACATACATAGTTGAAAAAAAATTAAAAAAAAAATTAAAAAAAAAAATTTGAATGTTATAAAATTTTTGATTTTTTAAAATCTGAAATTTTTTTTCAAAAGTAATTAAAAAAAATTTGAAATTTGAATGTTATAAAATTTTTAATTTTTTAAAATCTGAAATTTTTTTTCCAAAATTAGAAGTATTAAAAGTATTTTTTTTAACCTTTTACTCGAGTTCAATTTGGTACAAACAACACTTGAAAAAAAAATATTTTAATTTCGAAGTAAAATTTTCGAGTAAAAATCGGAAAAATTAAAGTTTGCATTTTTTTTTTTCAAACAATTTTTGTTTAATTTTTTAAGTTATATACAAAGACAACATTTCTAAAAAATAAAAACAAATTTGCATTTTGAATGTTAGAAAATTGGAAAATTTAAATTCAGCATTAAATAATAGACTACGTTTTTTTTTTTTTTTATTTTTCCGAAATATATGAAATTTTGAGTTCGAAACTAGCTTTGACTTTTTTTTTATTTTCTCAACACACATGTGAAGTTTTGAATTTTTTCGAAAAATGTTTCCTTTTTTTAAATTTTCTGCTCAAGTTCAATTTGTTTTGCGTTGGAAACTTGTAGGTTTTTGAAAATTGGAAAAATTTAAATTCATTAGCTTTCTTTGTTTTTTTTTTAATTAAAAGATTTTGAATATTTTGCCCAAAAAAAATTGTCTTATTTCCCCAACTTTCTTCTCATTTTTAAACACAACGATGTAGGTACATATGTACATATGTAGGTATAAAAAAGTATTTTCCAAAAAAATAAAAAATTGACAATGTTAAAAAAATTTTTATCGAAAATCGGAAAAATTGAAATTCACCATTGCAATAAAATTTTTATTTTTTGTTTTCTCAAAAATATTATTTTAACTTTTTCTTTGAGTGCAATTTGTCAAACAATTCACCATTATATATTGAACTGATAATATATTTTTTTACATATATACAGCTCTGAATTTTTTCCCAAAAAAATTTTTTTATATCAGCTAAACTTTTAGTGACTCAAACCATTTTTTATAAAAAAAACATTAACTTTATGTTAAAAAAAATACTTGAATGAATTTCAGGAAACGTTTCACTTTTTACTTTTTTATTTAAAAACCACCCACCTATTTTCGATATCGAAAATTTCATGCATACATGTGCTGGGTATTTAATATCCCTACTACACGAACTTCGAATTTCTTTCTTGTTTTGCTTTCAGCTAACAATTTTTCGTTTTAGCTTGAACTTATGGCCTCCATCTGCAGAACACATCGTTTACAATTTTGTTTGTGCGGCTTTTTCCGTTTGAATAATTTGGCTGGACTGCGAATTTTACAAACAACGATCTTATATTTAATATACTTAATACAATTTAATTATTATTATTTGTGATTTAGAATGATAATAAAAAGAAGAAGCATTGTCGAAAATATTTCAGAACCATGGTTCATGCAAGAATATTATACCAAATATCACTGAGGAAAGTATTTTTATATTTATTCAATTTAAACGAAATAAGTTCTCTCCCCAAAAAAGTGCAAAAATCATCCAAATTTCCACATCACAAAAAACCCGTTTCGCGTGAAAAGTGCTCTTAGCAGCTTTACGACCCCAGCGTTGATGATATCTGCAATTGCTTTGACTAACTTCCCAATCACACTCAAAAATGTGCACAAATTTTATTAAATCACTTAAAGATACCGGGTGTATCAACTTACGAAACAAAATTTATGTTATTATTTTGAAGCTTCACTTTGCTTGATTGAAATTTTCTTCATTTACATAAATTTAGAAATACGACCAAACCAACAACAAACCATACCTGCTTCCCCCACGCCTGAGCTTATTTCCAAAAGGTAAGGTAACTGTAGAAAATAACTACGATTCATAAAACAACAGTAAAGCTTACATTTACATACATACATACACACATACATATGGACAAAAATAAAATCCATCTCAACTTCACAACTTAGAGAGAGAATATTACAATTTTGAAAGTCAAATGCCAAGGACGAATAAGAATAATGATTTATGCATGACGGTTGTTAAGGAAGCCAAAAAGGAGCTGAGTTTGCTACAGATGAACGTGTTACATACAAATATAGCAAGTGAGTATAGGAGCTACTACCCGTCAATTAAAAGTCGAACTAGACAGCAAACATTATTTTCGTTTCGGATTAGTTTGAAGTAGACTGGTCCCGATTGCCCTGCTTTGAAAGCTGATATGATAAAGTGTGATGCCTCAACCGAAGAAATCCCAGGAAAATCAAACGGGTTCAAATGTGAAGAGCTTCTAGGTACACTTGTAAACCCTACAGAAAACACAACAACAAATCGACTGCCTTTCACGATAATGCATTTGAAGCCCTCCATACTTCAACGGTTGGACTACAAGGAGAAGAGTAATTGCGTAAGATTATCGATTCAGCTACGATCAAGATTGTATCGTCTGGTGGAATACTGGAAATTGTGAAGAGCCAGATATAGTCATATATATATAGAGCAGTCTTATTCGCGGCTCTTCCGATCCCTGAATCTTTAGATAAATTCAAATATATTACTCATTGAATTCTCAGACCGGGGTCTATCATCAGTTCCGTTACTATCACTACTTTTTTTGGAACTCCCTTTCACTCCAACTACCTTTCTTCCTCACACTGTATGCACCCTCTCGCTCTTACAGTGTGAATATATCTTTCTCTTTTTCTGTCATAGTCTTGCTCTTCTTTTTCACGTTTTGGTCGATTCCTATAGGGGACTAAGAACTACACTTTAAAACCTTTATCAAGACCTGCAGAACTCAATCTATTTCGGTCATTTGGTAACCACGTATTTGACTAGTATACAACTAGTACAGTTAACTGAAGGTTTAGTGCACAACAACAATGAAAAAGTACACCGCTGTGAAATAAGCAACTCAAAAGTTCTATAAGAACCCTAAGCTGAGTGAAAGTGTAGGTGTTGTTGAATTCAAAGACTAGGGAATTTGTATTACGAAAAGTGCAAGTGTATTGGTTAGAAGTTGCTATACGACAAACAACAAAAAAGCACATAAATAAGTACATTGTATTGAACAATTTCCAAGTGAACTACTACACACATACATACATACATACAATAGTGTAAAGTGTAAAGTGTAGCAACACCACCCAAATGAGCAAGTGAGCAAGCACAAAAAGTAGCAGATTTTGTGGTAAGTTTGTTTAAGTGTGAAAGTTTTTTGGTATCCGTTGAGCTTCAAGCTTCTTTTGTTTCCGCAATGCTGCAGATGAAAATAAGTAAATTATAATTTGTGTAAGAGTAAAATATATATTAACCGATAGTCAAGGTGATGGTGTGAATTGAATATTTATGTATGTATGTGTGACGGTAACAAATGCAAAAGCAAGCTGAGCCGCCGCAGATCACAACGAAATGTGGAAATTACAAAAGTTTTGCAAACAGTTAGTAAGCAGGCTTTGATACGGCTTTTTGTTGCTCGAAGCGATTTAAGGTATATTTAACACCGTAATAAGACACCCAAGTTGGCGCATGCATTTAAATAGATTTATGAAAGTATTAGATTCTAAAATTAAAAAAAAAAACTACAGTATCGAACAAACTACATTGCAGGTTAAATACAATTTTTAGATGTCTAAAACAATTGGATTCACCAAGCTTTAAGAATTGGTATGATTTTCTACTTTGAAGTTTTAAATTTGGAAATTTGGGGGGAAAAAATCGATTTAGGAAAATATGCAAAAAATTTCCGAAATTAATTAATTTCAAAATATTTTTTTAAGAAGTTGCTTTTCTCGTTTGATTCTTTTTTTTTGTTACTAGCAAAAGCTCTCTCAATTTAATATTTTAAAATTTATTATATTTTATATTATTTAATTTTATATATATTTATTCATTCCAACTATGAATCCTTTTACAATAACACAATTCTGGTTAATTTACCATTTGCCGTAACTGCAATAAGTGACGTACAAACAGTAAAAAGGAAATGTAAAACATAGCCGACTTATGCAATCAGAATTTCCGTAACGTATACAGTAAACATAAACGGAAATGTAAGTTGGTCATACCACCAACAGGCACAAGCTAACGAACACAACAACAACAAACAATATTACACACACACACACAAGTAGATACATTGAATTATTTGATACAACAGAGTAAGCTTGGGTGTGAGTGACAAATGTGGAGCGCATCTCTGCAATCGGTTTGCCACACACAACAAGCTAAACAAACCAATGTGAAATGCAACAATAACGCGACCAATGACTTTAGTGGTATGCCCGCAGCTATACCGTTTCAATAATAATATTAGCTCACAAACAAACTGCAGTCATAACAAAGGTAATAGCAGTACAACAATAGACATGAAGACAAATTAGTATTGAAAATGTGGTGGTGGTGGTAGTGAGTCGCATTTATAGGAAATATATATGTAAGGCTGTGTGTACGGACTTTATTGCCGTCAGCAGCCACATTATTTTGCCGTCATTTTAATTTACTAATTTCATTTGCAGGACTCGCATTTGCAGCAATTACAATGGACTGTAATCAAATGGAAAATGAGTTGGAAATTTTGTATGGGAAATGAGTTCAATTATTGTGAAGATGTATTCACATATGACCCACCTATGAATTATTATGAGATATATTTTTTTTTCATAATCCCAAGTAAAAAGAGGCATAACCCCAACCCAAAAGAGTATATCTCATTCCAAAGACCCCTCAATACCTAAACACTTGCATTCTCCTACTTCCTTTCCCCCTTTATCCGTTACTATTTATTCTTCCCCCTCCCTCTTTATCTAGCCCTCTCTTCACATTTCAAAGTGCCGCCAACAAAAAATATACAAAATATTGCTTTTCCATTGCTAACAAATTATCGCAGCCAAACAATAAATTTTCTTGTATACTAAAAATTGATAATAAAAACAAATAAAACTTCTGTTGGCAATTTGATGCTATTAAAACGATTTATTGTTTAATGCTGAAATGTGACCTTAAAACGAAATGCTGCAAGCTGCATCCCCCAAAAACCCACTTGACTTTAAACAGAACCATGAGCTAAATATTTGTTATTATACTTGCTGTCCACAGGCTCGTTGTTTGGCTTATATTAGGTATGACAATCCCGAGCTAAATATTTTGAGAGTAACGATTCACAATTTTTCGGGATCCTGTAACTGTGAAATCAGATACCGACAATGAAGGGATTGTATGTACAGTGGGCATTAATACTATGGACGTGAGAGTAACAAAAACCATGTAGGGGAGCATAAAAATGGTTGTGACTATGACTAAGAACGGATTAAAAGACAGTGATCATGATCGTGACAATTCCTGAAACACCTGAAACAGTGACAAGGAAGGTAATGGTAGCATATAATTTTATCGTGAAGGGATTAACAAGGACTTGGTGCGTGACAAGAGAAAAAGTCACAGTCACTGGAACTGTGACGAGTGCTGGAACAGTGACAAGAACGACAAAGGAACAGGAAGTTCAATGATGAATGTTACAAATGCCAGGAATAAGATTAATTAACAGTGACCGGAATTGTGACAGTAACCGGAACAGTGACAAGGAATGAAATGATGCAGAAAATGTGCTCGTGAACATAGGGTAATATATGAGATTAATTAAAAGTTCCTTGAAAAGTAACAGTTACCGGAACAGTGAAAAAGAACGGAATGTGTGAGGAAACGTAACCGTGACTGTGGAGGTGAACATTTAATTGATCTATCTATGTGTTTGTAGCCTTCACACTGAAAGAAAAAGTGACAGTATTTACGAACCAAATCAGCACCGCGATAGGAACAGCGACATTAATGAGATAATTTCCTAGAAATTTAACTACAACAGTGACTGATGGCAATGTTTGTGCTTCCAACGATTTCTTTTATGTATTGTCAAATAAGCTAGTAAAAATTCGGGTTTTTAAAAATGGTAAAACTATTCAAGCCTACTTTTTATAAGCAACTATTTGTCCGCATACATACATACATACATACAAGTATATTATATATATAACTGCATGACTCATGCAACATTTATTGGATGCTGCTGTAAAATACGATGCGACACGAACATTTACAACCAACTGCACTCACAAGTAAGCCAAGTTTTTGTGGTATATTCTGGCTCAAGGAAAGTAAAGTAGAAGAGTTGCTGATGTGGCACAATAAAATCTAGAAAATAAGTACGAGTTCAAGTAAAATCAAAAATCGATGGCATTGCACGTAACCTATAAAATGGTGGAAGCGATGTGAAAGTCAAAGAAAACAAAATTCGAAAACGAAATGAAATTGGCACAGAAAGTATGCGACGACAGTAAAAACATTGAAAAGGGGAAATTAAAGGGCACACACTCTCAATGGATCTGAATGGGACATAAGTGCCGATGACAGCACTAGGAAAAAAAAAACAACAAAAACAAATAACACGTTTATGGCACAGCACTTGCAAATGTCCTTGCGACAATTAAATTTTATGTTAATACATTTAGCAGACAACTTCAATGTGTATCTGAGTGCGAGTGTGTTTAAACGTTTTGAACCCTATACGAGTGTTACCCTTATGGCAAAAAGCGGATAGTTTTAAAAATTAGTATATAACTTCTTTTTGGTTTCATATAAAAATAAAAAATTTTGATCTAAAATTTTGAATTATTGTCTTCAAATTCATGCGAAAATTCCAAAAAAAATTTTCAAAACTTTAAAAATGTTGTGAAAATTTTCAAATTTGAAGCAAGAATTCAAAAAAGATTTCTCGGTACGCAGTTTTGCAGACTATGAAGTCTTAGTCTCACCAAGTGCAAGTTTCAAGTAGCTTAAAAATTCGGTGGACTTTTGGCAATTAAAACATAGTGTTTGCTATTTTTTTTCATAACATTTTTTCATATTTTCAGAGTCCTATTTTTTTGGAGCTAAACGAAACTTTGAGCATGGTTCCGAAAATATTTTTTTTAAACACTCTAATGTGCATACATATATCCATATGTAAGTAGAAAATGCTAGTGAATGTTTTCGCAGTAAATATATATACATATATAGATTCTATCCTCTTTCGAATGTGTACCATGAAATGAACTGATAATTATTTTATGATATGCACCGTGCATGTCATAACAAAATTATTTATAAAGTTAGGGGATGTAATGGGAAAGGGAAATGAGTCGATATATATACAAAACGAATGTGCAATTCATGGTACTTAAGTGCATTAAGCACCTTGAAGGGATATCGTAGTTTTCGCAACTATGGAAGGTAGAAGTAAATATGTATGTATGTATATTGTGATAAAAAAAATGCAACGAAGTATTTTAGATATTCTCTTATATTTCAATAAGCACATTATTTGCGAGTTTATATTGATATGCTACAGAAAAAAATGTAGGTACTTTTCACAACTACATATGTATGTACTAGATGAGCTCAAACCACATAAAAATAAATTTCCAAATTTACACAAATTTCAAAAATGTTTATAAATATTTACAAAATTTATGTACATCAAAATTTCATTATTTTTGGGCAGAATTTTAAGACAATTTTCGAGTGCACGAATATTTTAAGAATTTTTTTTGCAACAGATGTTGGATATTTTTTTCCGTCGAAAATTTTAGTTTCGTGCTTGCGTTTTATGGAGGAAAGTACTCCAAATGCAAAAAAAAAAAAAATTCTTAAAAATACACGAAAATGTTTACTTGCCTTTTACCCACTTAAAATTTTAAAGATTGGTATACATATGTAAATTTTTAAAATAAAAACGAACATTTGGCTGAAATGAAGTTATCTACGAATAATTGCCATTTCTTGAAAAAAAGTGAAAATGTTGAATACCAGTTATAGGTAAAATAAATAAAAAACTATTTAAAAAAATTGAACTATCAGAAGTAATCAACAAACAAAAAAAAACTAAGGATAGTCAAAAACAAATTTAAATCAATAAATAATCAAAAGAAAATTTAAAAAAATCCAAGGTGATCAAAAATAATAAAAAATTTTAAAACAAACATTTTTAGATTATTTAAATTTTTTTATGTTTATTTCCGATAGTCAAGGTTTACAGAAAAAATTTATCAAAAATAGCAAAAAATAATCCAACATTAAAAAAAGAAAACCCTAAGTAAAAATAATTAAAAATATTAAACCAAACATTTTTATATAATTTAAATATGTATTGTTGTTTTGCTTATTTTCGATGGGCAAAATTTCGAAAACATTATTTTTAATCGTAATTTATTGGTAATTCATTTTTTTTTTTTTTGTTTTCTGATCGTAATCAATGAATAATTGCCTTTTATTGAAAAACGGGAAATTTAGAACAAAAATATTTGCGGAGTGGATTTTGACAACAGAATATGTTTCATAATTATTCTGAATATAAATGCTTTTACAAATTAAACTCATGTTAGAACTTTCTTGTGTTCAAGCACGACTCGTGTAGGTATTTATTGCGATTAAAATAACTCACAGCCTCCTTCCAACATCCCCTTATACAGCCCACCACATCTCTCTACTACTAAATCAAGCGACATTTAAAACATCAGCTCAAAAGGTGTTCAAACAAAACGAAACACCGTTTTCGCATTAACCTAACAAAATGAGTTACAAAGGACACGACGTGTTTGGGAATATTTTTTACAATACGTTGATTAATTTAGGCATGAAATTTCACCTTTTGTACCCTTATTAACAGCAATTTAAGCGTATAATTTGTGCATGCATCACTAGTTTTTGTATGTGATTATCGCTCCAATGATTTAGCACCCGCACTCAAACCGCTCAAATGAAAAAGCCACGTACATACATATTTCAGTCAAGTACAAAACACCCTTTTCAACAACAACAACAATAATAACAAAAATAAGTGTGACCATTACGCAACTCTTTCTCATATTTGGCAGCTCCATAGCTAAAAAAGGTGAAAAATAATAAAAAGCCATGTCCAAAAAAATACTTCAAAAAAAGGAAGAAGAAAAAGAGAAAAAGGAGCAAATTGGATGCGCCATACGCCGGTCACAATAAAACCCAAAAGCAAAACAAAAAAAATGTTTCTAAAAAAATCAATGTGCTGCTGGCTGTGCACGTGCGTCCATACAGCACAACAACAAGAACAATGCAGTGCCGCATTTTACAATACAACAACAATACAAAGTACATACAAATAAATGGTGCACGCTGTAGAGCTATGTATATTTGTAGACCTTTCATCTAGCAGCAATCAGCTGTTTGCAACGTAAACAATGTTGCAGATTGAATGTTTTGGTATATTTTCATTTGCCACTCCTTGGTTTGTTATTGTCCTTGTTGTACTTGTATAAGCGAAATTCCCACTATTTTCAAATTTACTCTCTTATGCTCATTTAGGCTCTCTCTCTCGCTGCAGCATTTGGCAAAGCATCTCTCACACAGCCTTAAACTCATCAAATGCTATGAAATGACACAGCATCCCTGCTGTGCCAGCTAGTAGCGGAGTAACATTCAAACTGTGCGGTCGTAATACAACGGGTAATACGTGTCGTATGAGTAACGTGTGATTTTGCTACAAAATTTCTGTGAATTTAATTCTGAGTGTGTTGTGTTGGAGAGACAAAAAATTCAGTAAAAAAAACTGTGTTGAGGCTTTAAAAAAAGGTGTTCTTAAACTGTGGCAAAAAAAATAGATTGTGACAAACTGAATTGATGTGAGTCAATCATTTTAATATTGTGCAATATTTTTTAAGTGCACCATGTGCGTTTAGAAGTTATTGAGGCAGCAAATATTTTCTCATGCGCACAAATACAGTGCGTTTCATAGCTGTAGAACACACAGAATGTACTTGTTTTGAACATTTTTAAATTACATGCGAGAGATGAGAGATTTAATTTGAAAATCTTTCAAAAGTTAAAAAAAAGAAGTTTCAAAATTCTTTCAAAATATTTTGAAATATTCTAAATTCACAAGCCGACAATACTTTCTCAGCCCATCATATGCTATAAAAAAATTTAAAAGGAGATAGCCTATAATTTTGGCACTAAAATACGGCCAAAAGTTTAAATTATTTTGTCCAAAATAAAAATTGGTAAAGAGAGTGTGATGAAAAGGATTTCATTATAAAACCAAAAAAAAAAAACATTTTGAGCAGTCAGAGTAGCAGGGTTTTCTTAGCTACGGCTTCCAAAAAGAAAAAATTAATGAATGAAAAATCTTTCAGAAACAAACAAAAATGAAATAAAAAGGTTTGGATGTTTTTTTAATTATTTTTTTTTGTAAATCTCAGCCACAAAATTGAAAGTTGGTGTTAGTAAATAAAATTTGCTAAATGCGATTTAGGTTCAGATTTTTTTTTCCTATAAGGTTGCCACTTATTTGAAATTTTGTTAAATAGAGTGCGATATGCCAATAAGGGTGGCAAATGAAACAAATTTCCCCCCGCATTTCACAGAAATATTTCTAGATGACAATATCAGTTAGGGTTGCCACATATTTTCATTATATTATTAGATTTTTTAAAAACTGAATAAGTTAAACATAAGAATGTAAAAATTTTGCCCTCCTAATTTCATTTAATACATATATTTATTTTGTGATATAGCTATTATTGTATGAAAAGCGATTTGACCGTTTTAGATAACCTCTTTATTGTAGTAAGATTTGCCACTAGCTGTAATATTTAAGTGTTGCCATTTGGCATAATTTTACAATGCTGCCATAGGTGGCAAAATTAACATTTAAACATGGATATAAAACGGGAGTTATTTTAATTCGCATTGAAATAAAATAATTTTTAGTTAGGTATAGAAAAAAGGGTTGCGACCTAATCCTACGATATGGATTGTTTTGCTTCTTCACGCTCTTCTGCCACTTACTTTATTTTTACCCTTTTACCAATTAGTATATTTTAACAAGGTTGCCAACTATATGGAAACATAAAAAAATTTACACAAATTGTTTTTAAAACGGGGGTATGTTGAGCCGTATTTGAATAGAAATATTTCAAGGTAGTTACAGAACAAGGGTAGCCACCTAATTCTAAATTTTAATTGTTTTGCACATCCCCTAATATCAAAAAAATTGCTACTTTGTGGGATAAACTACCGAATTAAGATAATATAGTATCTTTTCAGTTCTTTTAATCAAGTGCTGCCACTTTGCAAATTTCGTCAGAGTTGCCACTTATTTAATTTTTTTAGATCTCTTCAAAGGATATTCAAATTATTCAACTAAATTTTTAAAACGTTTTTTAGGATTTTTTTAAGATATTTAAAAAAATCAAATATGTGGCAACTCTGTAGTTGAATTTTTAATATGGGAATTTGGTAGGCTAAAAAACAAAAATGCGGTTTCATGATCTAAAATATTTTTAAAATTTATTCAAATGGCACAGAAACATTCTGTAGTTGAAAGTTTGCTATAGCTATGAAACGCACTATAAAAAATTTACAAATACAGACAAATTTGTGCGTGTGCATCAGTGTAAATAATATATGCTCAAGTGAATTATATTTATGTATGCCTAGGTAATTCGTTTTGTATGTATGTGTGTGTCTGTGTATTTTTGAAAAACAGCTCGTCTGGCGTAGTGTATAAATCAAAAGTAGACGCTTTTAAGTACAAAAGCTTTGAGCATAAAGTGTTTTGCTGCAAAAGTGTGTAACGTGCGAAGGCTAAACAGATTACGTTTTACTATGCAACTTGCTGCGAAGGCCTTTTTCAGTCGCACAAGTTTAGACAGCAATGCATAAATCAGCAGCGTGTTCATGTGCTATTAAACGCTTACATCTTTAAAAGTGATTTGGTATTAATATTTAATGTGCGAAGCAACAGAAGCAGATACTTTGTGTGAGGTGAGAAATATGCGTAATTAAAAGAGATTAAGATAGATGTAATATACTGAAAGATGGCAGCTAATGTATCCTACAAATAAATTAGAAGAGTTAAAATAGAGATTAAGCTTATTCCCAATTAATTAAGCACTTTAACAAATGAGGTAAAATTCTGTAGCGTCGTAAAAGCTATGTATGTGTGGAGTTCTGAATTTACTTCGGTTGATGGAGTCTCATCTCCTGTGCTTTCCTATACATGAAATATATATGAATAAGAAACCCTGCCCACACTTCCTCTAGGGAATCTTTAATAAAAAAGTGGGCGGGATTGAAAAGCGTATACGCTTATTTTCTGTGGGTGGTGGGTGTATTTGTGACTTGTTTAGCTAAAATTGATAAAAGAATAATCAATTCAATAAATAGCGAGCACTTGAACAGCATTAAAATAAAAAAAAAATTAAAAAAAAAAATTGGCTTCAAATTTTCAACATTTTCCGGCAGAATTTTTATAAATGTTTTGAGAAAGTAGTTTCAACCTAAGCATCATAACGTGCATGTCATAAATAGAGCAAGATTTTCCTCGAATCTGAACAATTTTTTTTTAATATTCAAGAATATTTCTCCATACATCGCATGAACAAAACTCACATTTTCTATCAAAAAAAAAAAAAAAAGACGCAACATTCTTGACAAAAAAAATTCTAAAAATTCAGTGCAAATTTCAAGCCACTTCAAACTAATTATTATAAATCTAAACCCAAAAAATTTCTAAAAACTCTAAAATTTTTTTTTTTGCAAATTTGAAGGCCACTTTTTTTTAAGTTTAATTAACTTTCCGAGACTTGGTAGGATTTGTTTTTTAATTTTTCTTTGTGGTTGCTGTTACAGAATTCGGTTTATTTGAAATGAAAATTATTAAAGACACAGCTGCTTCTATACAATTTAATTTAACTACTATTTTATTGCACACAACTGTATTCCAATCAGTATTTAGTTGCATTATTTTTACAAACATTGGCTCTTTTGCTTTTAGCTAATAAATTCTTCAACCATTTAACTATTAGAATCTACAAATTTTCTAAAAATTCACAGCTGATCAGGATATATCTACTTGCACAACAACAACAACAACACTTTACCATACAATTCTATCTCATCTAAACAAACCATGATATGCAACTTTTAATAACCGTGATTTATGAACTGCAAAATTTTGCTTTTAAGCTTCAGCGTAGTAATATTAGCCGTTTATTATGTTTGTTCTAAAAGTGGTACACATTCTGGCTCTAGCGGTTCAGTAAAAATCAAGATAAATGAGAGTTCATGGCGCGCATTTTGCAAGTACGGAGTAGCCCATCTACTTTCATTAACAACATTTTCACTGCAACAAAATGTTACATTTTACGTCATATATGTAAGTATGTATGTATGTCTTTTTGTTTGTTGTTTTTTTTTTCGAATTTACTGCTGCTGCTAGTTTTTGGTTAACTTATCTGTCTGTGCCATGGCGGCATATAAAGATAAATGTATCTGCATAAAGTAATGCGGATATATGATATCTAGTGTATGTAGGGAGTAGGTACAGAGCAGGGCGCTGTTGTTGTTGGTGTTTTTGAAATGAGTTTCGTGTGTTTCGTCGTTTTTTTGCATCTGCTTTACAAAGTTACATAATTCTTTTTTTTTTGGACCTACATCCATTTTTTTGGCATGTTTCCATTTTTGTTGACGCCTTTGTATAACCCAATTTGCGCAGAAGTGACAGAGAGAGAAGGGTTTCTAGCACGTACCTTTGACGCAACAGTTACTTTAGGTAATACTTTGATATAAAGCTTGTTAATTTGACAATTCTTAAGTATTTCCCTTCCAGTCTCCACTTCAAGTAATTTCGAAAAAATTGCATGGCTTTCAAATATACTTTCAGGTATTTCAAAAGTCTTTAACAAAAATAATACATTCTCAAAAATTATTAAAAAAAAACGTCTAAGTGACAACTTGGTTACTAATTTATGCTACTTAAATATAACTTCAAGGTGATTCTTATTATCAAGTAGCTTTCTTCAACGAAGTCATTTACTGAGGTGAAACTCAGCATTATCGTCGAAGTCCATGGAAACTGCCAGTTTGTGGAACCTTCCTTGAAAGAGACTAATCAAAATTTAACAAAGTATTTTAGATTCTTCATCTGATTTCGGAAAGTAAAACATTGGTCCTTGTAAGATTTGTAGCTTTTAAGTGGTATGAATCTTTGTAAACTAAAACTTACCGTCAAATGGAATCAGAAACTGAAAAGTTTTTTGAGTAGTATAATGGTCTCTCGACGAACAAAGATTATTTGAGAGAAAAGTTCTCACGAAAATTTTTAAAGCACCTCTGATGGAACTACTTTATAGGACACTGTCAAGCGGTCTTGTATAGTCACATAGGAAGTTGGGACTTCAAATCCAAGTTTCTGTTGACATATTTTTTATATTTTTGTTTCGTGAGCAAAATGTATCAGATCCGTCAAAGTGCTTTCGAAGAGGAGTTTCGATTTACCTAAGCTTAATGTAGAAGTTTTGTAACGACAGGAAGTGATGTGTGTAATTCTTGCTTTATACGCTCTTTCGAGGAAGCGTATTACTGCCACACCAATTTCCGGCAGCATTACCGGAGTAACACCGTCAGGGTTTAAAGATTTGTAGAGCAGAAACTGTTGAGAGCGAATCTTATTTTTGATCTGTCGATATCTCAGTAAATTTTTTTCGCGCACTGCTTTAAACTCACATTAGCCTCTCAATTTCGTTCCATCAATTTTGTTGCTAGTTGGGATATGTAGTTCTGTACATATGTTTCTCATACTCGTATATACACATTTAAATATATGCACGAATAGTTCTTACGGCTGATGTAACATATATTTGTTGTTGTTATTGTTGTTGTTGCTTACTTCTTCTACTGTCAGCCGCACTCTTTTGAGGTTTCATTTGAATTGTGGCACTGTTACAGTTGTTAAATTGGTTTTGTTGTTGTAGTTTTTTCACAACCACCATACTTACCAACATTTTGCTTTTGTGTTTGTGTTATTTTGGTAAAATTTTCGCTTTTAACGAAATTTCCTTTCTGCCACAGATACATATAACTAGCGTGACTGAGATTTCAGACAAATTCACGCGAGCTTGGTAACTTTCCGTTGCTTATGCTTTTTCTGTTCTTGTTGTTGTTTTCGTATTAAGCGCTGTCATTGTCGTAGTCGTAACGCTTCGTCGCATTTTAAATTACGTTTCATTTTCCTGTCTTCGCCTACTTTACGAAGCTTAAAGGTTTTTTAAGTTTTTCTTTTGCATATTTTGTTGTTGTTGTTGTTGTTGTTGTTGTCAGTTTTACTTCGTCGTATTACTTTGTTGCTATTTAAGCTACTAATCTCCGGTAGCTGGAGATATTTCGTTGAGTCTTGTTTTTCTGTACTACTTTGAACGAAAAAAAGTCCACGAAAGCTATGGAGGTTACGCTTTAGTAAGCATCTTTTTGGGCATGACTGTTGCGGAGCGCTTTGATATCCTTACGTTGAAGCTTCTAGGTCCTTCTGTTAGTCTTAAACGTAATTTGTAATGTAATCAATACCTTTTGCATCTTACAAAAAGTAATTAATCAAAATACAAAAATAAATTTATTGATTTGAGGCTTGAGTAAAAGAATATTTTTTTTTTTTTTGTGTTTGAAAAAGGTTACTCTGCTCAACTGCAATTTCTTTCCCAGTACATTTGAAAGAACAGATTTAAAATGTAATCGACATTTTTCTAATTATATTGCAAGTAATCCAAAAAGTAATTTGCAACTCTCCATTGCTTAAAAGAAACTGCAAAAGTAATTGAAATCATGAAGGTATAATTCCTTTTTACCCGAAATGAGCATTTTGCAATAGCCGGTTAGTCAAATACCTTACTAACCGTATATAATTATCAACCCTATCACATGAAAGAAGCACTGAAAGCTTTTTGGCTTACATAAATATCTCGTAGAAGCTGTACAAACAAAACATCTGTATCCTTAGTAAAGTATTATTTCGTACACAGCTGCAAGCGAAAAAGCCAATTTCAATTTTAATCATCAAATGTCACGGATTAAAGGTTACGCGGTGTATGTGTAACAAGACAAAGAAGTGGTGGTGATTATGAAAAAGCTGTTTTTCGTTGACTGTTGGCTATTCTGAATAAAAGCTATTTACATTTCAGGAAAATAAGAAGGTGAATTAACTTACAATTTTCTGAAATGAAAAACCGCAAACCTTTTTTCTAAGCTAAGTAAAGTCTCCGATTTTCTTTGGTTGTAATGTTGGGAAACGTCGTAGCCCGTGTCATCTTCTATCATTCGCATAACATAATATATTCAAGAAAAAAATAAAAATGTAATTATTTTTGATTACTTTGCGGTATTCTGCTGCTAGATAGTCGAAGATACGCCAAGTTAAGGAAAAACAATTTTCAAAAAATCAAAATAAATAAAAAAAAAAATTATTCAATCGGTTTTATTTTTTGATTTTTTTATTTAAAATGTTTTTTTTTACTTACTTTTTTAAATTTTTATAAATTTTTTTTATTTTTTGATTTTTAATTTAAAAAAAATTTGTTTTTCAATTTTTTGCGTTCAAACATCCAAAGAAAAAAAATTAATTTTTTTTATATTTTTTTTTTTATATCAATGTCAGTAGCAGACGCCGGTAATTGCTAGCTTTTGTCACAGAATATATCAAAGATTTCAATTTAAATAATCCAGTGTCAGCTTCCATATAAATATTAGCCGCCTCGTCTGAAGCTTTTCCAGTAAGGCAGTGGACGCCGGGTTAGGTGATCGTCGCTTAGCACAATTTCAAACGCGCCACTGCGTGTTAATTCACTTCTTATCCAATATAAGTCATTTCGTGCAGGTCAAGTCATAAGCAGGCTTACAAGGTCCAAGGTTTTTCCTCTGCTATCTCTAAAAATTTCGAAATTCGTCAAACTCCTTCTTCGGTGTAGCAATTCCATTGAAAGCTTTTTTAATATCAAAATAGAAGCATCAAATTGGAAGATAAACTCGGCTATATTATTACTTATCCAGCGAGATTTCTAAGAGCGTTCTGTTACAAGTGGATATAAGCAAATATAAATAGCACAAACCCCTCCCACCCGACCAACGCTCACGAGAATGCTTAAGTTTTCGAAGCTTTAGCAATACTTTTCCTGATAAAAGTATCGAGAACTGATTCCGAGAAACTATCGTAAAAGTATTACCTATCGCTCAGTTTGTGGCAGCAGAGCACACTTTCTCGAAATAAGATTTTGATACGTTTACGATCCTTTTTCGTGCTGTAAACGGATTGCAAACGAATCTTGTTTCGATGCGTTTTTTTATCGAGAAAGTATCTTAAACAGTATCTAAAATGGATCGAGAATACTTACGTTAGCGCTAAATTCCAATTTATTCCCCATATAAAAAAGGGTGCTTTTTTCTGTTTATTTTAATATTATTTATTTATTTGGTCTTAATATACTTAAACTATAAATAAGTTAACAGAATGTTTTATTTAGTGGTTGTTGTTTGATTTGATTATTTCTGGCTTACCTCGGCTCGAATTCGGACTCCTCCAAAGCAAACTTTTTAGTAAAAGAACCTAAAATGAAGACAAAATTGTCTTATTAAACCGAGTTAGTAGGTATGACAAAACACATTTTAACCTACTTGGAATGGCCAACGTTAACAGCATTCCTCTCATGAATTGTTGAATTTGTTGCAGTACCGCGCCACGAATATTGAATATTGATCGCCATGAGGTTCTGTTAATCCACGACCTGGCAAAAGAAATAATTATCAAGATATTAAAATAAATTTCAAACATGCCCAAATTTCATTGAAAACTTACCTTTAGTTGGTCACGTCTTGTCCTTTACAGAAAATGTAAATTTTTTGTGGAAAACGTTTTTATTTAATTGACAAAAAGTTCAAGTATTTCAAAAAAAAAAAAAAAGTTAAACAAATCGTCCCTTCAAGATCCGAGACTCGTACATGTGGCGAACTCCCAAGTTACGAGAAACTATCGTAATTCTCTTATGCTCGCTAACATACGTTTCTTGGTCGAGTGGGCTATTATCAAACCTAAACACACACACATATGCACCTATTAAGCATTAAAAATAACCAAACGTGTCACCCTATCTGTGTATTATGCACTAATTGGCAGCACTTTAATCTAATAAGCACTGTGATAACCACTACAAAAACATCAACAAACATTTTGCATATATTAGTCAACCTTCCATGTCAATATACACTTGTTTGTTCTTGTAACTATATGTATGTTTGAGTAGTTATTTATTTATTTACATGGCTCTTGTGAATTAAGCTATTCACAGCAATTACTCATTCTAATATAAAATCCATCAGACACATCAACTTCTAGTGTTGACTAATTTCATTTTTCTTATTTTTCTTTTCTTTCGCATTAGAGAACGAATTAGCAATTGATTGTGCTTAGAAAGAAAAGAGAAAATAATTAATTTTCTTTTCTATTCGCACCAGATAAGCGTGAATGTGTAGAGTTTTCACGATTAAGCTGCGCATTAGAAAAACAGCAATTAAACTGTGTAGCCAACGTTCGCCCCCTACGTTCACATACACATTCACGTACATATGTATGTATGTGTGGGTAGATATAAGTGAGTATGTTTAAGTGAATAGTGAATGAGTTGAGATCATGGATTATCAGTAGATATTGATTGTGTTAGGTGCAAGCTTCCTTGCACATATCGAATGCGTTGTCATTAATAAAGCTGAAGCAAGGAGTGAGATTAGGTACTACAGGGCGTATACGTAACATGTGGATATTTCATGGTAGAAGGGTGAATCCAAAGAAGAAGAAATCGAGGTAAAGAAAGGGAAATAGTGGCAGTCGCAGCTCACGTTGTAGATGCGGGAAGTAGCTCAACACTTTACTGACGCCACTAATTTATTTCTATAGCATAACTACGTAGACTTTATCTTCTTCAGTCGGACCCATAACTTTACGATCCATTTCCTTTAAGGTCACACTCACTAACATCGCGATATTCTACAATAAAAATAAGAAACTCCAGCAGCCTCCTTCTTCTCTGAGACACCGCCATTCCCATTTTGTACTAGATTTTCTCTCAGGATCCCCTGAATTTTATGAAAAGAGAATGTATCTTGGGTCTCACAGAAGAAATTGCAAAATCGAAATTTAAGCCTCAGCCTTTGAGATGAAAAACTCTATCCCTGATTCTTAAGTTGCATCAACTAGGGCTTTGAACATTCTCTGTTATTGTTGTTGGGAACTTTTACTTTTGTCGAGTGCTTTCTTTTTCATTGTTATCACTGGACAAACATTTCTATTCCGAGCGTTTGTATTCCTTGATTTCATAGTGTATTTTAATTGCTACATATTTATTAGAATCAGTTCCGTATTAGGCAAACCAAAATTACTCTACTCAATAGCCTTGGAATTACTCAATTTATTTATACAATGTGTTGGTTTTGTTGAACTTAAGAAGTATTAGAGCTGCTACTAACTGCATTCAATGCTGCATATGTTTCATACAATGTTATAATAAAGATATACTAAGCCATACATAAATTTTGTTATATTAATCTTAAGACGACGAAAGATTTTACCATTCGAGTTCCAAAGAGAATAAATCGATGTCCTCATATATACTTAAAAGGAGATATGTTAACCCATCTCAACTTGCCCTGCGTCTGCATACATAAGTGTCCTCCTCATAGATGGGAGAAGAGCTGCTTCCTATTTATTTGTCAATATTAAATGAGTTGATATAAGCCTTCGAAGAAATAGCATACATGGCAACCATGCAGGGAAAATCGATGGTGTTGCGCCGATACCGATTTGTCCTAAATCTCTTTACCATCCTTTGGAATCCAAAACGTCATATTTTTAGGAGCTGTGATTAAAAGATTTCTTCGATGTTTCATAGAGCCCTCCTTTCTAAACTCCTGGATTCGCCCTTTAATTCGAATTAGGATTCATAATTGACTGATTCGATTTGTAGCTGAATTGGCGACGGTTATAAAATATTTCTAGAAATAAGCAATGAATTTCTTATTAATACTATAAATTAGTCGAAGATAATTAAAATTAATGGTAATAAAAAATATTCCAAGACAATATTTTAGTTTGAAAATACATTTTTTTGATGATATTTTTTTTATAACCATTTTTTGGTTGAATATCATCAATTTCTTATAACTTTTCAAAGAATATATCTCCCTATCGTTTCAAAGAATTAATTTAAAAAACCATCATTGTTTTTTTTTTCTTTTTTTTTTTGTTCTTTTCTTTTTTTCATTTCACTTTTCACTTTTTAATGCAAATATAAAAAAAACCTAAAATATTAAACTAATTTTCGATTAAAGAAAAAAAGAATCATTGCTATAAATATCATTCAAAATTCTTGATGGTTACTCTAATCTCGCATTTTGGAATAAAATAAATCTATTTACCATGGCACTAAGCGCTTCCTTGGCACTTTAGAGCTAGTTCTGAAGTATGTACATAGACTTTTTTCATCTAGTTACTGAATTTCCTACAGGGCCGTGCCATATTTTAAAACGCATATCTATTACTTAGCACTCTTTTGTATTCCCCACAGAAGTAGCTTCCTTCACGCATACTACAACATACTCTTACTTATCTTCATGCACATACATACATTTTTGTCTTCATTGATTTGTTGGTTTGTTTATACACAAAATACAAGTACACCATGATGTGTTGGCGCTGGGATTATGTCTCAAATGTGTTTCTTAGGAGCTGAAGTCTTACATAGTGTTTGTCTTAATGCGCTCACATACACACATACTCACATGCGCACATACATATGTACATACATACTTGTGTATGCATTATTCATGCACATGCGTCTCTGTGGTTTTATTAACTTTGCTTGAGGATTTGTGTGCCGTAGCCCAAAGATGTATTGAGTAAAATCAATTAAGATGCGAATGATATGGAATGATGTTGAAAATAATGAGATACTAGACTCCAGATAAGGCAAGTGGAGGCAGTTTAGATTATGCAGTTAAATCTTAATGTAGGCTCCTACTACCAATATGGAAAGTTGAAATTGTTATGGGACCCAAAGAGCAGTGTAAGTAAGTTAAGACGAAATGCAAATTATTAACTTGAAAAAAAGAAAAGTGTCGTCGAAAGGCCTGAGCGAGCATGGGCAGCCGACTGTAAAGAATACTTCAAGGTGGGAGAATTCTTGTAGCTCTGGTAAATATGTATAACATCGCCAACACCTTCTTGATATGTCTGAATGCTAAATGACTTCTAGAGATACAAGGAATATCTTCAGATTTTCGGAAGAGAATCTCAAAGGATTTTGGAATAGTTTTTGCTCTTATTGTCGGCTCCTAGGACCAGTAAAAACTTTTTCTCTTCATTCAACTATTTTTTCGCTTCTGCGTCCACACTATTACGGATGGGGATGTTTGAAGATGACTTCCGTATATCAATTCCAATTTCATATGAAAACTCTTGACGTTGCGCACATTATAACAATTATTGCCATATCCTTCGCCCCATCCCATTATACTTGCATATACATATATAAATATATGTATGTATATCTACAGATTTAGAATATGTGCAAAGCATATTGAAAGAGTTTAGATGGATATACATTAGGCCGGATCGATTTGTGTGGAGGCAAAAAAATTGCCCATTGCTTTGTGAAAATCGTATTCTAGGGATCAAAATAAAAAACTTTGCCGAAGGAACCATACCTCTAAAACGAATTCTGATGTCCCCCAATTTGGGTCGCACTTTTGGGTAGGGGGTCATGGCGTATGAGTGACATTTTGGAGCTTCTCTTCGGACTACAAAATGATACTTACCCAAAAGTTCTACCCAAATTGGGGCACATCAGAATTTGTTTTAGAGGTATGGTTCCTTCGGCAAAGTTTCTTATTTTGATATATATATATATGTATTTGATATACATTAAACGAGGCCAAAACAACATTTTGTTTTCTTAAAGGGTATTTCCATGTCAAATATTCTGATATGTAGGTGGAATTGACTTATTTCGTGTTGAATGAATTTTGGAAAGGGACCTTCCTTTTATCATAAAGCAAAGTTTTAAAATAGAAATTTTGTTTGCAACAAAAAAAGATTTGACATTTTCAAAGAGGTATAAAAAAAATATACATATTTCGAAAAGACAAATTTTTAATTTCCATGCTAAGGAAAAGGTACATACATTTTTAAAAATTAATCAAGTTAAAGTTCTCCATTAAATTTAAAAAAAATTTTTTTTTGTAAAAAAATGTTTTGAAAAAAAATTTCAATTTCTAATGAAATTTTAAAATATGTATTTCTCAAATTCAAGTTCACCATTAAGTTTTGGACTTAAATTTTTAATATTATGATTTATATCAGAAAGTCGTGAAATTTTCAGAAGGCTGCGGCTTGTTTTTTCGGAAATATGACCATTTCACTTGCTTTTGTTGCTAGTCGAATTCAATTTGTAAGACAGAAAATAACTAAATTTTGAGCAATGAAATAGTTTGCTTGTGGATTGTAAAAACAATAAAGTAAGGAAAAAAATTTTACATTTGTCTTTTTTTGTGTAAATAAATTTGTTTGAACATATTTGTTTAAAAGTCCAAAAAAACATTTTATATTTCCATGTTAAGAATATTTTTAATTTTTCAAAATCATAAAAGTTAGTTAGAAATTACATTTTGAACTAAAATTTTAGAGTATTATTTTTGTAGAACAGATTTGTGAAAAAAAAAAAAAAAAAATTTTATGTTATAATTTTGAGATATTTAAAGGCATCCTGAATTTTCAGATGGGGGGAGTTATTGGATATTAAAAAATATGATTAGATCTTGGTGAAATGTAACAAAAAAAAATTTTTTTTTTAAGAGAAAAATTTAGCTTTTATTTTAATTGTTTAACGAAAAATAAATTTTTGTCCCAAGTCCATATATTTAAAAACACAAAAAACATTGTTCTGAAGGCTTTAAGATATCTCAAGACATTTCAGAGCTTTGATACAAAAAAATAATGTAGTCCAAAATGTAACGGAGAACTTTAATTTTTATTTAATATCTGTAAATTTTTTAATATAAATAATTTTGATTTTTTTTTTAATTTTTCAAATTTATTTTTGGATTCTGCAATCACGATTTTTGTTTCTTTCAACTTGTTTACTATTACGTGTTACAAATTTAAAGAGCTGCAAATAAAATTTTTTTCTACAAAAAGAGTTCCTTTCCATTAGTATAACATAATTTAAATACATACATACACACACATATAGAAATGCATTAAAGTTCTGAAAGTTGGCATTAATTTAATTTATATTCTCACTCCTTTTACAGATCTTTTGCTACCTTCGACGCAATTTAACATGCAGAAGTAAGATCGAGTGAACATAAAACAATGTCGCGCAAAAGTGTCAAGGACTAACGAAAAATGAAGGTAACAAATGCGCTATGTAAATTGAAAACAACAACAAAAACAAGAGCAACAAAAACAAGCAAGTGTAGCGAAAATTCAACGGTGTAATATTTGAAAGCAGCAAAGGAACGGGCGATAACGTCATTTCGAGGTTTTATTTGGGGGAAACGAGAAGAGGCAGAGTGGTAAATAGAGCGGAGATTGTTAGAGTGTGCAAAGGTGCCGCGTGACTGTAAAAAGTCAACGGGTAAACAGGAAGTGCTGAATAGAGGAGAAAATAGAAAATTTCCAAAAAAAAAAAAGTTTGAAGAAATATTGAACGGAAATGTTTACAAAAATGCACAAATTTTGCATTTTGGAATTTATAATTGTGGCAGTGCTGCTGGTGTTTGTTGATGCAAATGGCACCAACGAGGCAGAATTAGAGCTCAAAGCGACGACGATACCAACCGAAACGTCAACAGAAACCGTGACACCAATGGTGTTGGCACTGGCGGCTGTAGGAGAGTCAAGTCTAAGGGGAGATATGACACAAAATGTGGAAGAGCAAAAAATAATGGACGCACTGGCTGTAACTCAAACACAAACACAAACAGCAACCACAACAGCAAGAGCAGTCAATGCCGCAACAACACCAACAACCGTGACATTAGCATCCTCAAATGCGCCAGCAACATTAACGACAACAAACGATGTGGACGAACGGGTTTTAAGTACAACAAAACCAACAGCGGCAGCTGAAGTGGAAACGGATGCGCAAGCAAAACCGCAACAGCACGAGCACCATGAGTTTAACGAACAACAACAAAAACAAAAATTGGCAGAGCGTGAGTATGATGCAAATATGCGCAAAAAACAAGTTTTACTTTTTGTTGAAAAAGCGACTGCAGCAGAGTCAACACTGGCAACAACAACAACAACAACAACAACAAGAGTGTCATCTAAAATTAATGCAGCCACATTGGCTACAACGAGCGCTACACCAGCTAATCGTGCAATTGCAGGCAATGCAACAACAAAATCTACTACGGAAGTGCCAAATGGGAATTTTGAAAGTAAATCACGTGCGGATACACTTCCGCTAGACAAGGCAATACCGCGTGTGGGTAACCCAATAGCGCCAATGGCAACCCAGCTGAAGGACAAAGGAAATGAAGCGAAAACACAAATCATCAAAAATGCAGAAGAGCTGCATGGAAAACGCTTGAATGAACGGAAGGAAGTGCAGTGGCATGGTGAGGGAGCGCAGCAAAGTGCGGATGAGGAAGGTGAGCAAGGCGCGGAATTAGACATTGCAGAGAGAGCACATGAAATTGCGGAAAAAGTTTTTGAAAGTCAGAAACTAGAAACACAGCAGAACCGTGAAATATTTGGGGCTAAGTATGAGAGCACAAAGCTGAACCCAAGCACAATGAAGTCTGAGACAGCGCCAACAGACAGCAGAACTTTGTATCGACAGACAAACGTAGAAACTGTCGAAAAGTCAGCAAGTATAGAAGAAATAAGAGCAACAACCAGCGAACGTTTAGCTATGATGAATGTGCCAGAAGGAACTAAATTGGCTGAAACTGTAACAGATGGGCCTGGGCAGCGTAATGCAGGGAGCACAGCGGAGGACAGAAGTGATTTGGAGGATGCAACCGAGCAAGTTAAGACAGGAACTGATGACATAAACAGCGAAGCAACTGAAATAGAAGTGGAGAAAGTAGGGAAACCTGCAGTGAATGCTGAAAAGTTTACACAAACAACAAAGGCGCAAAAACAAAAACAAAGCGAGAAAACAAGAGAAGAACTAGCTAGCCACGCTAATGGACAACGCATGCAACAGAAACAACAACTAAAACAAGTATTTGAAACCAGCGAACAACATGAGAATAAACAAGCAAACAAGCAAAAAGCGAGCGCGGAAGAACAACAATCAAAACCAAACCAATTACAACGCGAACAGAGCAATGTGAACAAAGAGCGGATGGATAGATGGCAGGTGCAACCAGAATACAATGAAAGTATGGCAAACGATTTGAATGAGAATATAAGTAACAAGCGTGGAAACAACAACAACAACAACAACGACGGCAGCGAAAGCAAAACCAGCGCCTTCAGCGACAACAACGACCAGAACATCAAGAATATTGAAAACAAAAATATTTACAATGACCTCACAAACAACAAACCATATGAGCACAGTGAGCAGCATGTGGAGTATGCAAAAGTAACGCTAACAACAACAATTACACCAACAACTGCAACTGTAGCAACACCAACAGCAGCAGCAGTACAAGCGCATATATACGATCTATATCCCATGCGAAAAGAGGATTTCAATACAATTATACATGACGCGAATGAGAAGTTGTTAAAAGAGCGTACAATCTATAAGCCCACAGAACAAAGCGGTAGAGTAGAACAACAACAACAGCAAATTGAAGCGATTGATATGTACAACGCGATGGCGAACAAACTAGGCCACGAACAAATGCTGAGAACGACAGAGCGTGTTGATGAAACGAATGCAGAAGGAGAGGGAGAGGTGACGCGGCAACAGAATTTATTGCCAAATGAAGTGGATAAAATGGACAACATTATAGTACAACGCTACGACAACATCAATAATCTGGCTGCCACACAACGGAACATCAATCGCAAGCCAATCACAACGACAGTGACAACAGCAACGATAAACGAGCGAGAGGAAGGGAGTGAAGGAGACGCAGAAGTGAACGGTGATGCACAGCTGCTAGAGATAAGAAGTGAAGAAAGGAAGAGGGAAGAGTTAGAGACGCAGCAACAGATTGAGCTGCGACACGAAACGGAGCGAAGGTCTGACATGAAGCAAGGTGAAGAGACGGCGATGAAAGAAAAAGTAGAGCCGAGATCAGAGTCGAGGCAGGGTGGTGTGTCAACACAACGACACGAGCCTGCTATGCACAAACAAGCAGATGGCATCAGTGATTTCACCGGAAAATTATTGGCCGAACAGGATGGTGTTATTACGGAAATCGAGCAAAAGTTTCGTTTGAATGAGTTTGCGGCTACAGTGGCAGTGACAGCGACAGCGACAACGCCAAAGGCCACTGAAGCAGGAGTAATGCAAATGAAAGTTGACGCAGAAACAACAACAACATCAACAGCACTGCCAAGTATGGCTACAAACCACGACAGCTGGCATGCGAGTAACTCGGAGAAATCGTTAAGCTACTTTGTCAACCATAAAATTCAACAAGAATACAACAAAAATGTAAAGAATAAATATATAGCGAACACCAACAACAAAGAGCAAGTACGCTTATCACCACCACAGCATGACTTCATCGAAAGACGCGTCAAGAAAAGTTTCGACTTTCCAATGCATCGAACTGGAAGCGCAAGTGACACACTACAAATGCCACATGTCGATTTTGCCAATACCAAATTTAATACCGACATTGGAGCTGCGAGTATGCAAACCTTTAATGGAGCCATAGGCGATGCCACAAGCGAGACTACAAGCAAAGGAAACGGAAGTGGCGCAGCAATGAGAGCTGCGCTTGGCACGCATCCGGAATTTTCGACAACAAAATTTTACAACAGCAAAGAGCTATACAATGAAATGATGCTACATAATCGGCAGCGTTTGAAGGCAAAGGCCAAAGAAGTAGAGCAAAGGGAGAACGTAGCGCGCACTGCATCACTAAATGCGCCCAACTATACGCAAGCGCCAAAAACTAGAAATATGGATGATGTGGATGGAGGACGCTTGGAGGTAGCCTCAAGCAGTTTTGCATTGCCACAAAGTACAAAGTTGGAAAGTTTAAAGTATGTGCCAGGCAATGTGCCAGCAGCCAACAAAGCAATTATGCCGCACATGCACTCACAGCAATGGCTTAGTAGTGAAAACACAGCGAGTAGGAGAGCAAATAAGGATAATATTGTGATGGGTGATGTGGGAGTAAGCGCCGGCGGTAATGGTTTAAAAGATGCGACACACGACCAGAACAATGGAGAGGAAGAGCGTGAGAGCTTTGGGAAAGCGGAGTCAACGAGTAGGGCGAAGAATGCGCAAGTTGATCATTGGCAGGGAGTGACAGAAGTGCAAAGAGATTTCGCGACACGTATGCGCACACCCACGCCCCCCAGCAGCATTACTAATACACCACATACTGCAAGCTATGATGATAGCCACGAAAAAGCCACAAAAAAATATCAACAAAATTTCCAACGCGCCAAATTGTTGATCAAATCGTTGCTGCTGCCAACAAACGTCAGAAAACTCAATTCAACTGCATCAACAGCAACAATACCAACAACTGCAGCATCCAAACACGAAACTATCAGACAACACAACAACAACAGGGCGCCATCACAACGACTCGCTGACATGCCAATGCAAACGACGACATCCGCAATTGCACCAAAGAAACTTGCGCCAAGCGTAGATGATAAAAATGAAGACACACCACAAACTGGCAAAACTTTTGACATTATGTCACTGAGACAGCGGAGTTATATTGTCACGCCTTCAATGCCAACAAAAGGAGAAGTAGCAGCAGCAATTGGTAATATTGACGAAAGCATCAAAATTGACGATGCACAAACAAGAAACATGAAGAAAGCGCAAATGTGGGACATAAACACAAAATGGGTTAATTTCGATGGCAGTGGCGCAATAATGGCTGTTAAGCGCGCTCAATCGAGTGTAGCGACAACAACTCGTATGACACCAATTACAACACAAACTACAATAACAAACAATGCACATAGCATGACCAATACTCCACGGCATGCTTCACATACAACAACAACAACAACAACAGCAGCAACAACAAAAATATTAGCTGACCTTACAACTACACCCTTGCCACTCATTTATCCCTACCCTCAACTACTCGATCGTACAAGCTCAGCACATTTGCTAAATCAGCCGCATGACACTACCGCTGCCGCTGTCAGCAGCACAACAACTACAACTACAATTGCTCCAAGCACAATTACTTTTGTTTACCAGCCAACGGCTACAACTACAACAACCAGCACCACCTCAAATCACTCCAAATCTCCCTCTAAGCCAATTGTACGACCACGCATACTTAGCCGTTTGCAAGAGAAAATCAATTCGTTGGAATGTGAAATGCAAAATGTGCCCAGCGATTCGCATTTGTGGCGTGGCAATGAGACGCATGAGCTACTGCTGCCCATTATGGTGAGTATAGCAATTGGTTTTTATGAGTTTTCGTATTCTAGTAATGGGAAATTTACATATATATGTACTTACATATGTATGTACGCGAGGGTAATACATTTTGGAATTTCGGGATTTTCGAGGTTCATTTTTCCAGTTCCGGAATTCTTAGTTTAGTCACTGGATTTGGAAAGAATTAATGTTCATTAATTCTAGAAAAAAACAAATAATGATCCCGCTAGCAATCCCGAAATTTTCTCTAAAAAAATGTATAATCCCTATTATAATATAAGAATCGTTAAGAATGCTCTGAAAAAATTTTGAAACGATTCCGAAATTACTCGTAAAATTTTCGCGTTCCGGACTTTCGAGACCTAAAGAGAATCTTTGCTATCCTAGACACCTTGCAAATAAAATATTGGCACATAAAAATTAAATAAAACTTTCAATTTCCTTTAGGATCTTGCATCCATTGAAATAGAATAAAAATATCAACCAACTGTACTGTAAGAACACTTGTCATTGTGACTAACAAATTGCAAATATTTCTTTGAAGTGCAAATAACTCAGTTTAGTCAGTAAAAAAACAAAAGATCTAAAAGAAATATAAATTTTAATTACAACAAAAAATCATACATATTTCTATTTACAAACATAACGTAAGTGGGTTTAAGGGTCAATATTGCTCAACCCCTACAACTACTCATCAGCTCAATTGAAAAATTTTACCCTCTCAAAAGGTGGAGGTCAACATAAGATTGTTGTTAATTAAAAGGCATTCAATGCTTCAGCAATCAAACAGACAGCTCAAAGCTTTAAGAACACTCACTCATAAATACACTCACATACCCAGAAGGGAAGTGTAAAGTACGTAATATAAAACACAACAAAAAGTTGCCACTATGAAAAGGAAAAGAGAAATATATTTTTTAATTTATTTTATTTTAATTTATTTTATTTTATTTTATTTTATTTTATATTATTTTATTTTATTTTATTTTATTTGATTTTATTTTATTTTATTTTATTTTATTTTATTTTATTTTATTTTATTTTATTTTATTTTATTTTATTTTATTTTATTTTATTTTATTTCATTTTATTTTATTTTATTTTATTTTATTTTATTTTATTTTATTTTATTTTATTTTATTTTTTTTTTAATTTTATTTTATTTTATTTTATTTTATTTTATTTTTTTTTTTTTTAATTTCATTTTATTTTTTTTTTATTTTATTTTACTTTAATTTACTTTATTTTATTTTATTTTATTTTATTTTATTTTATTTTTTTTTTTTGGTTTATTTTATTTCATTTTATTTTATTTTATTTTATTTTATTTTATTTTATTTTATTTTATTTTATTTTATTTTATTTTATTTTATTTTATTTTATATACTTGTAAGTTTTGCAAGCTCGAGATCAGTGAACAATAAAAATTGGTTTTAATTATTAGATCCGATTTTGTGGAAAAATTGATATTTGGAGAAAAATTACAAACTAATCACAGCGATGGATTTTATTTTACTTTATTTTATTTCATTTTATTTTATTTTATTTCAATTTATTTTATTTTATTTATTTTTGTGTTGTTTCTTTTCATCTCGTTCATTTATTTGTTTTTGTTTTTTAAATCGTGTTCACTAAATATTAATTTTCCCACAGGGTACTTAGTAGAGCACTTAAAACACATACCAACAATTGCGCATAGATGCATGAGTATTCAATAACTGTATATTTTTGCTAAAATGAAATATGAAAGAGGTCAACACTTTTGAAAATAGCTTTACGTAAATGCATACAAATGCGCATGGTTGTACTAGTATACATATGTATGTTTATATGTGTATAGTAAAAGCTGCTTGTTAAGAAACTTTACAGACTTAAAGTAAGTGAAATAGAAATTGAATATTTTACATAAACTTGTGAGTGTAGCAAAGCTAAGCTGCATTTTGTTGAAAGTTATAAAACGGGTCAAAGGATGTTTATCCCAAATAATATATGAATTTATATGGATTTGTGCATACATATAAACTTTTACAATATATGTACAAATATAAATGGACAAACCATGTGAAGTAAGTTTTGCATCTATTTTCCGTGCACAACATTCATAAATCCAAAAACATTAGCGTGTTTCGTTAACTGTTGATATTTATTCATTCTTAATTCTATAAAAGTTTCAATGCATTTTCTGAATTTTTCTCAATAATCTAAGTTTGATTCTTTATTTAAAAAAAAGCTTTAGAAAAGCTCCAAAATAGGTCCTAAGAAAACTCCGAAGTGTATTTTATAAAACACTTTAAACTCATCAGATTCACTGACATTTTGGTTTTTTTTTATGATTCCTTTTAAGGTATTAGAATGATTTTTTCTATTTTTGGTTAGCTGGGATATGCTTGCTCAATAAAAATATCACCTGGTTGCGAAACACCCTCATGTGCATGCTCATAGCATGTACAAGTGAACTCTTAGTTTAAGGCCTCAGCAATTTCTATAGCCTCATGCATATGTTTGAAGTTATACGGAAAGCATATCTTTTGAGACATTATATAAGAACAAAATTTCTTTATTCGCACTAAAATAAACACAATTTAAAATTGAAACTTTTGGACATCGTACATGTAGGCTTTCAAATATTTTATTCATGTGAACATATGACAGGATTTTAGGTAAGAAAGGAGATGTGCTGGCTTTGTGGATGGGAATGAATGTTTTTAGTACAGCCAGAAGGACGTAGAAGACTGTCTGAGATTGAGTGCAGTATTTGTATTTGTATTTATTATCGTTCAAAGCGCTTTCATTTCAATGTATTCACAGAAGATGAAATTGTGCCTAAAGATGATTTGATTACAGAGATAGGGAAGGGAATAAGGTAGTAATTCGACATGGACATATTTCGTTTAGCCAGGCGGAATAAAGTCAGTTGATGTTATTTCCGTCGGCCTAGGAATAAATTTATGAAGTCTTAAGCCGTGGTTTCCTCGAAAAGCGGTGCCGCTATGTAGCGGTCGCTATATAGCGGTCGTTATGCTTGCCGTCATGAGCGGCACCGCTTTTCTGTAAACTTACATGAACGTATTTCCTATATTCTGCCGATTTGATTTTCTGTATTTCGATGTTTTTTGTTTGTTTTTGTGCTTTTATTTTCTGTAAATAATTATTTTTCAAACATTGAAATGTCTTAAAATATTGTTTTTGTAAAAATATTTCAAGAATTTGATAGAGTTCACACCGCTATGACAATAGCGGTGAGAAAAAACGGTGAAGAACTAGTTTTCACCGTCATGACGGCCGTAATATATCATGCTTGCCGCTATATTACATTACGGTGAACTTCACCGTCTTCTAACTTTACACCTAATTACTTTTACATTGAATTGTTTTTGACAACGTACTCTACCGCTATGTAACGGCCGCTATATGGCGGCACCGCTTTCGAGGAAACCAAAGCTTTACCGCCCAATTCTGTGTTCTTGATAAATTTGTCAATCTTGATAAATGATAAAGAAAAAATTATTACCTATTATCAAGTGTTTTTGAATTTTGCGTCAAAGCCAAATTTTATTTTATTCAAATTAATTTTTAATAATATTTTTGACGCAGAATTCAAAACACTTGATCAAAATATTTTTTTCCTGAATATTTATCAAGATTGACAAATTTGTCAAGAGCACAGAATCGCCTTGTTAGTATGTAGTATTCGAATAAAAATATTTTGGATTATTATATTCTCCTTGAAGTTTTTAAATTTTTTTAAAAAATTTTTCTTTTCTTTTGGTTACAATATTTTTCTTCGGCATTAATTTTTTTTTTTATTTTTTATGGTTGCAATGTCTTTTTTACTGCTTGTTATAAAAAATTGGGAAATTTTTTTATTTTTGCTAAAGTTTTTTTTGTTTTCTTTTTTTTAATATTATTTTTCTTTATCATAAATGTTTTTATTATTTTTTATGTTTGCAATATTTTTTACTTTTTGTTATAAAAAATTGCCCAATTTTTGAAAATTTTTTTTTTTAATATTATTTTTACATTGTTATAAAAAACTAATTTTACATTTATTACATATATTATTTATTTGGATTGCAGCTGCGCTTTTTTCTTGCAAATTTTCGCCTACAGATTTTTTTTCAACTTTCAACCAATTTCCATAAAGGAGGAAGAAATTTAATTTTCATATTAAAATATAGAACACTTAATCAGAAACAATAACAACAATTATATGGCTTTATTCACATTGTGAAAATAATGACTATTAACCAAATACATCAAAATTGAAGCTTATCATTAAACTGAAATGAGAAAACATTTTATTGGCCTCATTACGAATTCATGATGCAGTCGAAATCTTCTCTCCCTTAATAATTTCGAAAAACCCGATTTCAGTTTCACGCAATTTTTTAATTATAAATGAGGCAGTGTTATGTGTGCTCAATCGGCTAGTGATTTAGATAAATGTATGTGAAACAGTTCTATTCGCAATATAGTCGACCCACATGCTTCTCATAGAGAAACGGTTGTTTAAGTGCACTTGAGTATAGCAATATGATTCTGTTATACACACGGATATATGTATGTTTGGAATGTTTAATCCTTTTTTCGTATTATAAGTATAAGCGCGCTTTAACCGCCTGCCAGCCAGACTCCACTTGAACACGGTCGTTCATAATTCAACGTATCGATGTGCCTACTCAAAAGCTTAAAATGAACTACTCATCGAAAGTGAAAGAGTTGACAAGCAGAGAAAGTGTTAAAATGAGAAAGAAGCATTAAAAGTGTAATGGTAAATGTTGGAAAAAATTTAAGTCAGGTCATTTAATGCTATAAATATGTAAACGAAATCGAAATTGAGATCGAGATAGCGCTATTGAAGGATGCTTATGATATTTTCATAGAGTTTTCATGTGGGTTGTACATAAGAACGGTTAAACTTGCTAATTGTGTGAAAACTCAAGATATATTTATACCAATATATGAGTATAAATTCACTGGATGACTCATTTAATCGATAATGATTATTTTCATTAACATAGGAAAATTTTTAAAAATTATTTAAAGAATTCAATTATTGTTTTTTTCTGATTGTTTTTAGTTGTGGTTTATTTTTACTTTGTCTTTATTGCTTTCGATTATTTTTCATTTTTTTTCTGATTATTTTTAATTTTTTTAATTGCTTTTAAAAATTTTTTTGAATTTTTTTATTATTTGTGATTTTTGCAATTGATTTTAATTAGTTAGTTTTTCTTTTTTTTTACTATTTTTCAATTTTCTTGCTTATGTTTGTCTGCAACAAAATCAATTAAATCTCAAAAAACTCTCAAAAATAATCAAAAGTAACCACCACAATAGTATTTGAATATTTTTGATTTTTTTTTTTTTTTTTTTAATATTTTATTTTTAATATTAAATTAAAACCTAAGCCAATGGATAATCAATCACTAGTAGGTCTTTTAAAAAAACAATCAATCAAACGGGTAGGCATTATGATTAGTAATCATTACTTGCCAGGTCTGTTGTGAGAATGATTAGTAACAAATTATTTCATTTTTCAAATGAAGTTTCTCTCAGTGCAATAAGAATCATACTTTTGGATACTCTTTAACAAAAGTTGTCTTGAATAATCGGTTAAAGCACAAATGTATTAAACAGTACCTTGGTGACCAAGCTTTTTTAGATTTTTGTGCAATCTATGTAGTTTGCTGTAAATTCTCACATTTCTATTATTTGCTGTATATTTTTAGCTTTGAAATATTTTTGGAACAAAATCTATATGGTAAAAACATAGTACCTTTTAGGAGTAAAGTTTGCATATGTTTACCTTTTCTTCAAGTTTTCATAACTCTGGCATTATTACCCAATTTAGGTTTCGTACTGCTTGAAATAATTTGATATGACCACAAATATATGTACATATATCATTTAAGGTTTACCATAGGTGCTTACATATCTTAGTTGGAAGAAAAACGATAAAATAAACCTTTTCGTAAAAATATCCTAATTGGCAACACTTAAGCAAAGGTGCAACGAGCGACGTATACCTAGATAAAAGTGTGGGGCGTATACTTTAATCAAAAAAATGTTTTCTATAAAAATACTATGTGAGGAAGGGAAATTAAATATTATCCTTTGAAAATACAACACAAAAATCTTTTATTTTCAATGGTTGTTATTGAATGTCTCACATACTCCGACCAATTCGCAAAATTTCCTTGTTAAGTATCCATTCAACGAAATACGAAACACATATCACAATAATAAAAATATTTGTATTATGTGTCCCTTTAACAAATGTTTTTTCAACTCAAATTAAATAAATCCTGTCCTTTGAATTTCTGTGTATGTTATCTATCGCATATCGCATATGCTTATGTAATCAAATTTGGTGGTTCAACCTTGATGTAAGCATTTTATGCAATCTAAAAGGACAGTTGGTATTTGAATATCCTGACCCTTAGCAAGGGTATGTACATATTTGGGTTAAGTAGGGATAGATATTACAAACAAATAAAAAAAATAAAATATTTGGGCGCAAAGAAAAATCGAACTATGCTTTTAGATGTACAAACGGGCTCAATAAGCTCCCATATCACGGCTTATTTTATGTGTTCGGAAACGAATTTCGCTTAAAATGGAATATTTTGTTGTACTAAATTTTTTTTTTTGTGTGTTTGCAAAACAAACAAACGTCCTTTCACATACTCACTTGCTGTCTCAATAACGGACATATTGAGTTGGTAATCACAAATTATCGCTTCTTTACTTTCCACCCTTCAATAAAATCTGCATTTTCTTTAGTTTTGTGAAAAAGGAAAATCTCATTTGCGGTTATTGTAGTTATTCTGATGAAATGTATATGTTATATCATGTGTGAGGATGTATTTATATATATTACATAAGCATGCGACATATTGTTTTTTAATCCTTTTCGTATTCATAGAAGTATTTGCGACTCCAGGGCAGCAGTAATAAGAAACAACGACAACTTTCATGTTTAAAAGAAATCGAAAAATTAAAATGTTTCCAAAAACTTTTTTGTATCCCAAAAAAATCACTATTTCAGAAAAAAATGAACAGGTACAAAAAAAGGGTCTCAGTTCCCAAAAATTATAGCTTTCAGAAGAGTATGTGATTCCAAAAAAGTCAGTTGTGTCATAAAAGTTATTTGTTGCAAAGAAATTACCTATTTTACCCCAAGAAAAAGCGACTTGCAAAGAAGTTAGAGCCCTAATAGAAGTTCTAAAGTTCCAAACAAAATATAGGCAGCTGTTCAATACAAACTTAGCGGTTCCAATGAGATCACTGTTGAAAAAAAAAAAACAAATTTCACCGGATGGTTTCAAAAAAATCACTGATTTCAAAAGCAAACCACTGTTCTAAAAAAAATTTGACTGGTTCCAAATTGATATGTTATTATATAGATTCCAAAATAATACATGGTCCCAAAAACAAAAAAGAAATTTCGCGTCGAAACTACAATGGTCCAAAGAAAAGTTTACAAGAATTTATTGTTTTGGAAGAAGTTAGCAGCTCGGAACAAACTATCCGAAAAAAAAGTACTGTCTTTGTTGGGATAAAGTGGCATTTCTTAAACTTGTGATTTTACAGGATTGAGTTTTTGTAATAAAGTAAAATTTTCAACAAAATCGACCAAAAAACCGAAAATTATGTTTTGAAAATGAAAGCGAAATTCGCTAAAATTTAGATTTTCATGTTCAAATATCTAAAAAAAAAAACAAAAAATAGCAGAAATTTTAAACGATTTCAAACTTTTTTATGGTTTTTTTACTTAATGGTGAGAAATAAAATGCTCATGTTTATAAACAAAATTTTTATTTTTTTTTAAATGTTTTTTGTTGCAATTAAATTTAAAAAAATTAAGTGAATAATTTTTAATCAGCTTCTAATATTTCGCCAAAACAGCAATATTTCACATATAAGCTAAAGTTTCTATAAACTCTTTTCGACATATTTACATAGTTTTAAAACCAATCTCTTCAAATTGCCCCACTGTGCGCCAACGTTATTATCACGGAAAAATTTTAAGCATTTAATTCAATTTCTCATTTAAATATCATAATTTTTTCACTTAACTTTTCTTCTCTTTTTTAGACTTCAGAAAATTGCCCTTACGGTGGCACAGACTGCTCACCATTATTAGCCTCCTGGGAAGGTGAAGCTGAAATACAATCTGGTGATATTTTAATAGTCGAAATAAATGATACTTTATTAACTTTGAGTGAACACAACATGACAAACAACAACCCGTAAGTAAACAAAACAAATTATTAATTTAAAATTCAAACGGTTGGTTTAGATTGTAAAGTTGCGTAGACGGAAAATACAAGCTGGAATGAGTAATAATGGATTCAGTTCGATAGTTATAATTATATAACTGAAACCAGTGAAATTATGGAACATAATCACAACCTCTCCTAAGAATATAAACGATCGCCACTCAATCTTTATTATTCTGTTGGCAAATGAAATTTTGTAGAATTCCATAAAATCCGTCTTATCTAAACCTAAGCTACCATTCGCTGAAACAAAAAAAAAAAACACTTGTCAGCGATTTCATATTTTTTCCCCTACTCTGTGACTATGCTGTCGGCACCATTCAAAAGACAAACAAATCGTCGTAAATCGACAAACCAACCGGCTATGTTGTTTGTTAACACTCGCCTACTAATCGCATTACAACAACCATTTAGAATGTTTATTGATTTTTTATGCCTCTAGTGAGCCTATAAACTTAGCTGCTTTTTAATGTTCATGCATTTGCACTTACAAGTGTTTGTATGTATGTATGTGAGTTTATTGACGGACACTTAACAGTTCAAGCGCTTGGGAATACTAAGAAATGTCCACACTTGGTTGGGACCAGGAAAAAAAAAATTATTTTTATTTTACGATTGTGCACACCTTCTCACAACTGTTTTGCTGCTCTTGTTAATTCTCAAGTATTGTTGAATGGCGTGTAACTGTATGTACAGTTGCGTTCAACGTAATAGTAGCGAAATTAAATTGGGTATCGTTCGACGAAATAGGAAGAAGCAGTGTTATTAATAATTTTAATTTTAAATTCTGATAATACAGAATACACGTAAAAATTTTTTTTTAAAGTTTACGCAAAGTTCAAGAAGATACATCAAAATTTTAAATATTTACAAAAAAATGGGAAATTTTTTAATAGAATTTTTAGAAAATTTTTAAGCTGGCAGTTTTGTATAGCAATTAGTTCTAGTAAAATATTGTGCAAAAACAGCCCTGAATTTTTGGAATTTGTTTAATTAGTTTTTTTTTTCGTACAAAATTATTATTATTATTATTATTATTATTATTATTATTGGTTAGGTAATTTTTGTTCATTCGTTTTATAGAAGAAATAAATAACACAATACACTCGTTAGAAAAATGTAAAAAATCAGGGAAAAATTGCTCACTTCCATGTTATTGGCTACAAAACTGCATATTGGAGAATTTTCCAAAAATTCTGAAAAAAAAATTGCAGACTTGTTGGCCCGACTTTTTGTCAATTTCTAAATTTCCTTTTTTAATTATTCTATTCAAGAATTCACTACATTTGAAATGCGCACATCGTCGAACGTTATTAAATTTATTCTCACTACTATTATATTGAACACAGCTGTACATATGTATGTGCCATGTTGTCGCAACCCAACTACAATGCACGGTTCAACAGTTATCGACAGTAAGAAGTGTGTCGCCCATTTTAGCTGGATCAGCAAAATTTTTTATTTTTTTTGTCTGCCCCCCCCAATACCTCCCTTTGTGAAAACAGTGAGCGTATATGCGAAAGGCCCTTAAAGATTTTTCTATTTTTTTGTTTTCCTTTCCTCAACTATTGTTTTCTTCAGCTTAAAGCGTTTACTCTGTCACTACAGCGCAATTTTATTACTGTTGTTGCTGCTTGGCTGATTCTGCAGTGAAAAAAAATATTTTCCATTTGTTCGCATAAATTTCATTTTATGCGATATTTTGTTTGCTCCCTTTTTCACGCATATAGCGTAAAGGAGCTTGTTTCCGGGCAGTGCTACTCGCCTTGAATACGCAATTAGGAAGTGAGCGTGAGAGACCCCAAGTGTGCCACACCATTTTTTTTTTTTACATGAAAGCAGTGTCATAGAGGCGTATCTCACTTTTTCCACAAGTTTTGGTCCCCACGACTACTTTCTCTCCAAAATTATTAGTTTATCCAGAAATATATATGATATATAGCCATATATAGTAAAACTATTCACGGTAGCATTGATCGCGAGAAATTAAGTCAAAGTTTTTTTGTGCACCAACAAATTTTTGAAATAAAATACATAGTATGTATAGGAATATGTATTCCAACAAATCAATGGAATTGTTGCCTTTAAGGCCTTAACGTATTTCTAGCAACCATGCCTATAAACAAGCTCAAGACCGAGAGTAATTTTTTTTGTTTTAAATTATTAATGCTTTTAATTTTTTTTAATAATTTTTTTAATTTAAGAGAAATCACTTTAAAAAAAAAACTCTTTAAATTCAAAACTCAAAAGTAATAGGGATAGGTCAATAATTTAATTTTTAGGATATCGAAAATAAATACAAATTTTATTTGGGGATAGCAGTCTAGTCAAGATAAAAAAATCTAAGTATTGAGGAAGTATTTCAGATTATCGTAATTAAAAGAAATTTTAAAATGTCAATATGGAGCCAATAGAATTGAAATTAAAAATTGTTGTCTGGCTGTCTGTATGATTGAACGCACATCACTTAAAAATTTCCTAATAGAATTGAATATACTAAACGTCGATATCATAGTTTAAGATATCCGTCAAACTTTTGGACCTTCTTTTCGTTATCCATTCAGAACTCAGTCTATTGAAGTCCTGAGATGAAGAGAAGCATGGCCGATTTTTTAGTCCTTCTGTTTGTTACTTAATTTATTACCACGGCTGAAATAAAATTCCTAATTATTATAATTTTTCTCTGAAAAACCTACAAAAATTGATATTCAGTGTAAAAAGCTTGGATTCATCTCAAATTCACTATTTCATTTAACGACTTTACTTTAGAAAATTTCTTCTGAGAATTTACAAAAACTTTACTTTGGCGCTTATGACTTTTTGACACAGGTTTAACAAATAAATGATTTTAATATTGAGTTCATGAAAAACATATCAAATCTGTCCAGTAAAAATTAAAAAATTAAAAATGTTAACTTCTAGTCGCTAAAATCCTTGGAATTGACTTCTGTATACCATTTAAGAAAATAACTCCCCACTAACATCCGCAGTCTTGAATTGCGACATGAAGCTGCAACTCTAAAATAATAATAAAATAGTACCAAATACATTCACACAAACACTCGTGTCTACATTCCAACGGACTCTACGTACTAAAACTATGCTCTCTACTTCCACTTACCCTCCCACCTCGTTAATTGTATGCGTCATCTGCACACGTCTCAGCCATTTTAAGTGATTCTTAAATGGAACATTTTCCAAATAAGTGGAACAAGTATCTGAAACTCAAGTACTACTCACTTAGGTGCCTGTCTCTAAGACAATCAAAAGTACACATACATATATAGACTCAAACACACACACACGCACACACACGAACAACTACATTAAAACAACCTGCACTCTAACACATTTATTGTTTTGTTAAAGTTTCGTGTTTTGCAAATTTATTGTCAAAAATTTCTCCTGTGATAAGTATTTCTAGAATGTTAATGTGAATGTGACATATGCTTGTATGTATGTACATATGTACGTAAGTACACCCCACAACTGAGTACAATTTATTGTACTCGTAGAGGCATTTCGTTAGTAAATGTTGCTTTAAAAAGTTTTGTGGCAAGCCTCAATGGGAACAAAGATGTTGAAGACATTTAAACACATAGAAGTTTTGAAACACTTTTGAGGTGTGATTTAGAAAGATATTTCTAGGAAAAAGTTTGCAAAAGGTGAAATTGACAAAAACATTAAATAGCTTTAATGGGGTTTGGCTGCAAATGTTAGGCTTTCAATGGTTATTTTTATTTTATTTGTTTTTGAAGTAAAACATTTTTAGATGCGTTGGCAATTTTTGAGATGGTGGAGAGAGTTGATATGTATTTGCTTTCTTTTGATTTTTCAGTAGCATTTGAAAAGTTTTGTCCGGTAAATGCATAATATTATTTCTATAAAAAGTGTTGCCACCTGTATTAAAAGTGATTTTCAATATGCTATCTACGCTATTTAGTGCTCCAGACCACCTTGAATAATTTTGCTAACCTTTTCTGTTCTTGGATTTGATTTCGATGGGAATTAAATGGGGTTGCCAACTGTCCGAAAAAATGGAAAATTCAGGTGTTTTAGAATTTCACCACGGTTGTTGGCTGCTTACTTCATATCTTGAGTATTTTTTTTCATCCAATGGATAAACGTAACTCAGATTTTCTATTATAAAAAATACCTTACATTCGTGAAAAAAAGTGCTGAAAATTCTAAAAAAATGTTGACGTGCTTATAACTTTCACATATTGTGCTCCTACACCCCGATAGTTTATTGAGGGATTATTATTTCTGCTATACAATCGCAATTATCAAAACAGCAAAAAAAATTCTATCATGGCTTTAGTGCGAGTTTCTTTCACAATCCTGTAAAAAACCCTAAAGAGCTGCCTTTTTATTGCGCTGCACTGTATGAGTTTACTGAAACTTTTCTAAAAATTGATTGAAAATCTTTCTATTCAACTTTCACTATAATACGAGTATTTCTCTTTCATTTCATTATTAATATTATTTTCATCAGCAAGCAATATTTCAACTAGAAATAATAATTGAAGTAACATGAAAGTGTTTTCAGTTTCCATTAAAAAATTGATAGAAATTAGTTTTAAGCAAAAGAATTTAATGAATGACCGCAAGAAATGCTTTCACCAACATACAAAAACATCAAGAAAATAATTTAAAAGTTATAAAGAAACTTCATTATGAATGTTTTTTTCTGCAATATAATAACATCTATAAGTTAGACATACATACAAAAACATGCACACATACATAGATCGACATTAGACTGGCAAATGATTTCTGTGGCTTTTGAGGTTGGGGCCGAATCATCTATAGAGCAAATGTTATAAAATCCGTATACTTTTTAGTGAGAATAGCAGGACTTAGAAAAAACTCAATAAAAATAATATTATAAAAAATGCGATTTCCTTCAAAATTGTATGAATACAATTTTTCTCCACTAATTTTTGTATATTTAACGAATTCCAAAATAAAAAAGTAAAATTATAAGCCCATTACAATTTTCGAAGCTATACGTGACTGAAAATATTAAAAAAAAATTTATGATCTTCGGAAAACTATTATGACCCAGAAAATCAATTTAGTCATGAATCAGGAAGGAGTCATATATGAGCCAGGAAACAGCCATGAATGAGTCAGAAAGGATTCATGAATGAAACATAAAGGAGTTAAAAAATAAGTCACAAATGAGTCAGAAAGGAGTCATAGATGAGTCAAAAAGAGTCATAAATGAGTCAGAAAGGAGTTATATGTGAGTCACAAAGGAGTCATAAATAAGCCAGAAAGGAATCATTAATTTGTCAGAAAGAAGTCTTAAATAAGTCATGAATGAGTCGGAAAGGAGTCCCAAATGAGGCCACTTTGGGGAGTGGCTGATGTTCCTTCAATCTCTTGGCTTTTGGCCCTTTAAAGAAATAACAAAACCCAAAATATTGTAAAATCAATTCGGGATAATAAAAATGAAAAAAATCGATATCCCTAATATATACTGCAACATACATACATATGTACATACATATATGTACTTACATATAACATAAATTTTGCTAGCAAAACATGAGAATGAAAGAATAAGAGATGTTAAGTTTAAAACTTTGCACTCAAAAGAAAATATCTAAAAAGTAAATCGAGCACAAGCACACTTTTTACAAACCAGCAAAATATCTTACGTAGAAGAAGAAAAGAAATTAAATCAAAAAGGAATGGAGTTAGTAACATTTGATCTCGTAAATGTGGAAAGTCACTGGAGGCGCTTGTGTTGTGGGAAAGTGAAATTTTGAACGCGAAAAAGTTTAAAACAAAAAAATAAGTTCAAAAAGTATTAAACTTATACATCAAAAGCAACTACAACAATGAAAATGCAAAAGCGCCTAAAAAGCATTAACAATACGGCAAAAGCGACATCTCCACCTATGCAAAATAACTTAACTTGAGACTAGCGAATCTTTTGTGGAATGAAAACCCACTTAGTTTCACGCTTTCAAAAATCTTCAAACACATTTCACAATTTCATTACTCATCACTGAAAACTCGCTAAAGCTACCCATACCACGGCTTTACAAAAGTGCTTTATGCGGTTTCGCACTCTCACTGCCCTTATGACAACGTTCAAAACTTTTTGCTTTTATCGATTTAATGTTCAGCGAAAAGTACGCCCAATAATAGAGTGCACAGCTCTTTTTATTTATTTTTTGTTGAAATGATATATGAGAACGCTTGAATCAGTGGTCTCTCGAAGGCTTACAAATGTCAGCAAATAATGTTGATGAAAGAAAAAAATAAACACATCATGCTGCGATTTGTTATCTCATAAAAGGAAATTGATAGGAATGGACAAGTTATTGGTTGGGGTTGAAAAGTTTTTCATAAAATTTTAAACTTGCACAATGTTTATAAGAGCGGAGGTTTTGTTGGATAAGTTTGTAATATGTAATTAGAAAATTTAAACTTTTTGCGCAAGTAAAAGTTTGCTTTCGTAATCGTATGAATATAAACTTTTTGGTTTAATAAAATTAGAGAAAGAAAACCTTGAATTGAATTTAAGAAAATTTTTTGAAGAGAAGTTAGTTGGTTGGCTATAGAGCGTAAGAATTAAATGCATTGATATATTTTTTTTTAAATTTATTTAATGTCAATCACGGTCACGTGATATTGATGTAATGTAACCCAAACAAATTGAAACTTTCCTGCTCACATGCTGATAATTTGATGTTAAATAAATTGATTTAAAGGGCTCCCAGTGATATTACAAATAATAAAAATTCAAAGTCGTTGTGTGTTGTAGATATTTTTATATGTGATATTAATGTCATGTGATGTGATGTTATGTGATGTGATTTGATTCCCATTCATCTGAGCGTTTTTCCTTAGATTCTGATATATGTAAGTGTTTGCATTTCTTTCACTATGAAGTATGTTATGCAAATTGATAACGATATGATGATGCGATGTGATATGTATGTATGTAGTTTGAATCAAACCCAGTTTTTTTCTCCTATGTTATATTTAACGTTTTATTTTTTTCTTCACTATCAATTGGTTGTTATAATTAAAATTGATTCAATAAGATTCAGGTGATATCGATGTGATGTGATTAAATTTTGTTCTCAGCCAATTCGAATGTGATGTCATAATGTGGAAAGTAAATATAATCATATGTAATTATCCCTACATCGCATCACTTCAATGTAAAAAAATGTCATATGTATTTTATCAAATATTACATCAATACAATTGACACCACATGAAAACCTTTTACAATGCGTTTAAAAACGTCACTTCACATTGAATACATCACTTACACTCGTATTGTATCAGATCACATTTTATCAAGTCATATCAAAGCATGCCATACACTTCATTTCAAATTGAATAAAATCACAGCGTACTAAAACATCTCCCAAGGGGTGGCGATATACGATTTCTCTGTCCCTTCTATATTTGAGCATTATATTTCATAACTACTACTATAAAGTAGCAGTAAATTTCATCACATCACCCTTATTCCAGTAAACTGAAACGAATCACATCACATCACCACTTTGCAATCATATTCAATTATAATCACTTCATGCCACACCAATATCGTACTACATCGTACCAATTCGTACTGAGTAATTTCACATCGCAACTAATGTTATGAAATCGAATCACCCTATCACATCAATGAACTACATCACTTGAAACGTATAAAGTAGTATCAAGTCACATAACATCAATAATTTTTACACTACACTAAATCGCATTCAGTAACGTCACACAACAACTAATGTTATGAACTCGCATCATGCTTCAATAGATTTCCATCCACAACTCTTATGAGCTAGCATCAACACATCAAATCATTCCAATTGACATGAAATCGCACGACATCACATGCCATCAAATAATATCACATCTCTATAGCATACCACAAAATTTGTAATTTCTCATTATACCAAGCATCTAGTAGTGGCTAATAATTGTTTGTAGGTGAATTTTGTTAAGATAAAATTTTAATTCTGTAAAGCTTCTTAATTTAATAAATATTTGTAAATATCATTGATTGCACTTTCAAAGCGATTCTACTAATAAATAGAGGTCAAAACTAAGCAGCGTACTAATCTATAGTTACTAACAAAAAACAATAATAAAAAAAATGCATCGCTAAAACTTTCACAAAATGCTACACGTTAAACCAACTTTTAGTATTATTATCGTTTGATCGCATTCCTAGAAGTCACGCATACTCTCACACTTTCGAATTCAAACAAGCAAACTGAGTTTTTAAAACTAACAACATAGAATTAATATAAAATCCTTAAATAAAGCTTATCACATAAACATTTTGTTGTTGTTGTAAGTTTATGAAAACGATACTAACTACTAACTACCAGCTACTAAAACTGGTAAACGAGTACTACTAATTAAACGCAATTTGTTGCACACAACTTCCGTTACTGCAACTTCCGTAATCAACTTCCTTTTATTTACTTTTTCTAGTAACTCGTCGTACATATGTATGTTTGTACTTAGACATCTTTATACATACATATATATGTATATAAATTTGTACACAAAACAGCATGTGGCATTGCCGGTCTTTTGAGAAATTTTGAGAACTAAAACCAAAACAAATTAGTATGCGTTTACATAGTTGGTTGTTTTTTTTTTTTGGTTTTTTTTTTTTTTTGAAAAAATTTTAGTTTGTTTTTTCTGGTATGTTTGCACATCAAAAACTGTTACAAATACAACAAAGTATGCATAAAGGAAAGTGCTGGTCAAAGGCATTTGAAACATCAAATGTTTTTGTTTACTTAGTGGTCAGTTAGGGCGAGTGTTGCGGTTATTGGTTGTTTTTTTTTTATTGAAAATGTTGAAGCTTTTTGGCTATGAATTTTTAATTAAAAAAATTTTTTTTTAGATATTTGCTCACAAATATTGTTAAATAACAGGTTTAATATTGAGTACTTTGATTATCATGTCAAATAGTTTTACTAGGAAAATATTGATTGCAAGGGCAATAAATATAACAAACATTTACCGCAATGGACTCTAAAATTATTGAACCGTTTGGCATCAAATTTAGCATGAACTTAAAATATTATTGGCCTAGAAACATAGGATGCTTTGAATTTCAGGAATACAATGTTGAAACTCAATGAAGAATTGAATGAGATACGTCGCTAACATATTTAAAAACAACAAAATAAATATTATTTTCCAAGGTAAATAACTATGGCGGCATTTCATGGCGATGTCAGTGATTGGGAAAAGGTAAACCTTGGAAGATTTAAAAGAAAAAAGAAACAGCTAAATGAAATAAGAAAAGTGAAAGGTTCGAGAAAAGAATAATAAAAGATACATATATTCCAGTGGAAAATTTGCACGTCAACCATTATCAAATACTTAAGCGGTATAAGGCGTGGTCAACTTACGAAATATTATTATACCAAATAGGGTGTAGCAAACGCCTTGGAGCCGTCGTCTGTGCGGAAACAAATACATACATAATTTAAATTGATTTAAATAAAAAATAATTTAATATTCCTTAAAGTTGTCCCTATGCAGCATATACATATGTATGTATGTACATTGTACATACATAAAACTCATAATAATAATAATATTATTATACATGGTTATCTGTGGTTTGACGTTTGTTGATTATTTATTCATTTCAAAGTATGTATATAGTTGCGGTTATGGTTACGGTTATGGTTCCCGTTATGGTTGCAGTTATGGTTAGGGTTATGGTACGTTTATGGTTACGGTTATGGTTACTTTTATGGTTATGGTTAGTATCGTTACGGTTTTGGTTACAGTTATGGTTATTATTATGGTTGCATTTATGGTTACGGTTATGGTACGTTTATGGTTACGGTTATGGTTACGTTTATGGTTATGGTTGGTATCGTTACGGTTTTGGTTACAGTTATGGTTATGGTTGGTATCGTTACGGTTTTGGTTACAGTTATGGTTATTATTAGCATTATAGTTACGGTATGCTGATGGTCAAAGTTACTTTAATTTTTATGTCAGTTGAAACTGTGCACTCCTTTGTTTCCTATTTTTATTTATGGGTGTGGTAATTTTTATAATTATAGAAATGCTTTTGACTGCGGATATGATGAAATTTATGGTTATAAGTTAGGTGTTATGGTTCATAAGTTTGGTGAAACAACTGCAATCTACGGAGCAACATCAATCATTAACAACTTAATAAAAAGCACTTCACCTTATAATTAAAAACTGATTAAGTGATATTAAAAATTCTGAAATTTTAATTCCTCAATCGAACATTAAAAAAAACGAATGTCCCTTAGAGTGCTTCGATTAATTGAGATCAGGGAGAAAGTGTGGCTTTGGGACTCGTGGAAAGATGCAATTCATTTATTTGAATGTTTTCTCTTTGCTTTTAGTCTATTTGTATTTTATTTTATTTTTTTTTAAGTGGCTCAGTGCGGCAAATCTTTACAATGTTTGCAATAAAACTCTACCAAGTTGCCGCTTTTCCTTTTAGTCAATGCAACATTGCATTAGTTTTATGCATTGACGCCAAAAGCACTATACTGGCGCATAACAAATCAATGTGAATGAAAGTATGTATGTATGTGTGTGTATGAATATTTATAGCCAACTACACATTTGTTTTCCAATGAGAATCTATATATATGTATGTATGTATATATCTTTTCACATTTTACATTGCAGTAAACATCAAACAACTAACTAACAATTTTCTATTCTCTTTTCATTGATTCCCAATACTCACACACGCACACACACACATTTGTGCACTCACACATTAATGAATAAATGAATACGAAATGCAATTCAGTACTCACATAATACAAGTCTATCAGGTGACACGTTCGGGTCATGAGCATTGTGATGTTACAGAGGGTATTCTATTGGATATAACACCGCTTATGGTTGATGGTAGAAAATTGGTGACATTCTATGATAAGGATCTCACCGAGGGAGTCAACTTGTTAATTGGTGAGTAGTAATTGTGAATATAATAAGTGTTTTTGTTTTCATTTCCCCTCTTATCCTTTGCTCCTTTTTAAAACAAGTTGCATTGAGCTGCTCGTTTTAACGTTATGCGCCATTTGGATTACTACTTATTGCACAAGTACATAGATATCCTCGCTTTATTTTCATTTACTCCTCTTTTCATTGTTGCGAGTATATTTTGTTGTCATTAACTGACTACATGCTTACACCTTTAAAACAACCTATGGGATTACATTGTGGTTAGAATTTGCTCATACAGCAAACTGGCGTATTTCCGTACAAATCCACACCGCAGGCATGGAAGAAGGTGTACTCATTAGCTAAGGGGTGCGCTGTAGGGAGTACAATTGGTATGCATAAATAGTTGAGTGGTGATATTTAATGCTGCTTTAGTGCTGCCATGTTAGTTAAGGTGGGGGTTGCTAATCCCGAAATGCACTAGTTTTTTATGGTTTTAGTTTTGAAAGTCCCGGCATTTTCGGTATTAGAAAGTTGTTGCAAAATCCTAAATATGTGTGATTTAATAATACAAATTACTTGCATGCTTTTAGCAGATTCATTATTTTTGGTTATTTGAAATTTCTTTTGATTGTATTATTTTACTTACGAACAAAAAAGTTTTTAAAAAAGTATAAAAAAATTAAAATGAATAAAAAACTTAAAAAAAATTTTTCTTCATATAAAATTTTTTTATTACAAAAAGTTGAAAAAAAAAATTACTTGAGCCCCCAAAATGAACAAAATTTAAATAAGAAAGTATCAAAAAGACATGTACCATGTTTTTTAAAGTAATATAAAACTTTGTAATCAAAAACTGTGGGTCCTCTGCGCCACAATCAAAATTTTTCAATTTATTCATTCGAAAATCTGTTTTTTATTTCCTTAAAAATTTGTTAATACAGATTTTAAACTTTGCAAAAGTTTCGTTTTCTCATGTCATCAAAATGAGCGAGTTTCACGAATAATAATAAATTAAAAATAATTTTCTTCTTTGATTTTATATGAGACAACTAATATATATATATATTTTTTAAACACTTAAATTGCTTCGTGATTTTTTCTGTAAATTTTGCATTAAATTTAAATTTACAATTAAAAAAAATATTTGCACCTATTTAATAAAAACCAGTTTTCCGAAATCAATAATATTTATTAAAAAAAAAATTTTATATATATTATTTTTGATATGAAAATTGCCCTCAACTACTTAAAAAATTCACCAAAATAAATTTAATTATTTTCATATATTTCAAGTTCATATAGTTTCTCAAACAATTCCTTCGTTCTTTTTAATCTAAAAATAAAATATTACAAAAAATTGCAAAGCAAAATCCCGAAAATATGTGCATACCTACTAAACATATGTATGAATATAGTGTTGTGTAGTTATGTATGTATATGCAAAACTATTACTCATACGACCCGTAGCACGCCCAAGCTAATATTAGGTCAACTATGCAATAAATGCACTTCTTGTTTGCTTTTCTATACCGTGTTAAAAGCTAAAGCGCCTTTATGGTGGTTGCATGCATTGCTTGGGTATTTATGATAGGAAGAGAGGTATTCATTCGCTGCCAGATATATTTGTCTGCATGTATGTACATACATTGTAGTGGCATAGAATTTAAAATTAAAAATGTATTTCAAATTACGCAGGTAATTTCGATTACTCTGTCAATCTACAATCGTATACAGTAGATCATGGAACAAGGGTCCAAAATCTTTGATCATAGATCATGGTTTGCTGTTCAGAGAACATATCAAAGATCGTAACTCATATATGAAACATCACGAAGATCATGGATCGTAAAGCAAATCACATAGATCATAGCCCTAAGATTTTAGTTCAAGAATTCATGATTATATAGCATAGATTATAGATCACAAATAGATCATTGTCTATGGAAAAGATATGGTTCGAAAATCATATATCATTAGGATAGATTTTCAAAATAAGGGTTCAGAAAATAAAGCGCAAAGATATAAGACCAGTTATAAAATTAATAATCCACGATCTGAGAATGGCTTTAAAAATATATCAAATCATTCGTAGACAAGAAGACAACAGTCACAAAGTCTACAAATTAAAAAAAAAAAAAGAAAACAAAGCTGACTTTTTTTGGTTGATAGAGTTCACCATTATATGCACGACTAGAAATTCTGTTTCACATCACAAATTTATGTCAACATGACAGCCAAAAATATTTGCATAAAAGCTATTAAATTCAACAACAAAGTATTTTAGCAATTTTCGGTCATATTTACTGCGAGAACCCATTAACTTAACTATCAAATACATGCACAAGAGCACATTTTGGTATGCAAGCAATACTTACAGA